>BPTQ01000008.1:89811287-90011007 GCA_019973895.1 Chrysanthemum seticuspe
CTATATAAAATAACTTTCATGACGAAGTTGAACTTTCATGACGAGATAAGTTCAAGCTTTCATGACGAACAAAAATTTCATGACGAATACGAAGTTTCATGACGACCAGAGAAATACTTTCATGACGTCAAATATATACTTTATATTACTAAATAATGCTCCTCTAAACCTTAATTCCCCTTCAGCTCGTATTAATAATAATACCAAAAACCTGCTGTTTGTGTGTCCAATAACAAGTGTGTGTGTTCCTCAAACCAATTAACAAGAATTTTCCTAAATTTTTTCCGAGCAAAACCTCTAAATAACTTCTTAAACATCTTTTGATCTTCCCCCCAACTTATCAAATGGCTAATTTTTGAAACAAAACTTTGAATAACTTTCTAGTTAACTATAACTAGAATTCATACAACTACTTTATACGTTCGTTATACATTATCCATTCATTCCTTTCTTTACTAGTTTGGTGTTGTTCAACAAATATCACCAAGCCGGATGTTCCTGAGAAAAAGGAACGGGATGAGGTGAGGGGCTCAGAGTGTGAGCTCTCAAATTGAAGTGATCAGTTGTTCGAGGAAAGTGGCCGCCTCTTTTGGAAATGTGCAGCGAATGTGATAAAGGCTGTGATTCGATCTACAGCTCAAGAAAGGTTCCCATGTTGATGAGGGTGTGTGTTACATAAAACTCCTGATTTTATGATTGGTGAGTGTGAGTGTTCTAATACTACCAAACTATGTTGTTACTTCATACCTAGTTGTGATCTAGTATGTTGTGATTTGTTTGTTCTGCAAGGAAAAAGAGTCCTTGTAGGCCGAACCACTATAAACAACTTGTTGTGGTTTGATCATTTCTTTCCTTACTTACCTATTACATATTGCTTGCATATTTCATCAACATACTTAAGATCAATATCAATTGATCTTTCAATAAGTTTCAAAACAAAGTTTTTAATCGGTAAACTATTCAACCCCCCTTCTAGTTTTCTACAAATTCTTCAATAAATCTCCAAAACGAGCCTTTTTTAAATCCTTTTAAGAACAATTAACCAAACTCCTTGTGTGTGTGAACAATAACCTGTGTGTTTGTCGTCCAAAAACCATAATAATAATTATGCTCGACTTCCCCTTAATTCCAAATCTCCTCGTAATAAATCATTATATTTCATATATAAACTGCAGTACTTTCATAAAGAGACCAGCAGTACTTTGAAGCATAAGCAGTACTTTAAAAACAAGCAGTACTTTCGAACTTGAATAGAGCAGTACTTTCAAGTTGAAGCAGTACTTTCAATAAAATATATCACAAACTGCCTTTGACTCACCAAATAACCTTGTCTTCAATAGTACTTTGACCACTGACCAGATTTAACCATGAGTATGCTGTCAAATAGTCAAACAAATAATATCACGTGCACTCCAAATCACATAAATTAGGACCAGTACTTTAAAAACTCCAACAGTACTTTCGGGGTCGAACAGTACTTTAATCAAAACAGTACTTTCTTTAGTATAACGATGTCGTGTATGATGAGCACCAATTAAAATCACGAACTGCAATCCCATGCGTGTACTTAGCAGCAGAAAAGAACTCGTATGTCCCACCAATCCCACGTGATCTTCCCAACACCTTGACCAAATAATATTCTTGACAATAAATATAGGGTCATACGTAAACCATAGAGAACCAGTACAATATGCTTCATTACAAACGTGTGGGGACCACTTAACAAGTCACGTGAACAGCAGCAATTTAATATGAATATGTTCATCTGCAATTTATCTCGTCTGATCATAGCAATGTTATAACTCAAACATGTAGGTCCCATTCGTTTTATGAAAAACGAATTGATATCATGCGTGTACTAGATCAAATATAAAGTCCATGTGATCAGCAATACACACTAGATACCAACGTCATTATCAAGGACCCATGTGTGCACCATATATTAGCATCGACCAATTATTATCATCCCATGTGCACAACTTAACCATATGAATACTCCGAATACAGTACCACATTATTGGACCAACTTTGCACAATGAATTCAATATCGCCGTCGCACATAGCCAATCAATTAATAACCTGATCCTCAATAACGCACCATTAAAAAAAATCAATACCATTAAAATTGATTTTTTGAAAAACCATTCTCAGCAGCCAGTTTCGACATTGAATAACTTTTTATTGCGAGCTCCGATCGACGATCCCTCCGGTGAAAAGTTAGATGAGTATATAAAGAATATCCACCAAAAATTTCGTCACGATCCAACGCTTAACGAAAAAGTTATGATCGTTTCAAAACAGTGTTGTTGTAACCTTACGAAAAATCAGCAGCAGACTTCGACAGCTTATAACTTTTGATTGAGATCTCCGATTGACAGTCCCTTCGGTGAGATTAAAGATAGATATACCAAGAAGCTCCAGTTCAAATTTTAGCTCGATCCAACGGTTCAATAAAAAGTGATGCCTTCTGGAAAACAGTGCTGCAGAAGTATATACGAAAATTTATAGATTCGAATTTTTCGTCTTTTTCATCATTCTTCGACACATAAAACCTTGTAGATCCCTAGATATCACGAGCCCCAGGCTCTGATACCACATGTGAAGATCGTTGTAATGGTTAAGGAGTACTCTAATGAAGATTGTTGGGATATGAAAGTGCTGAACAGTTAAAGTGCTGAAGATTAATCAAAGTACTGCTAAATGATAAAGTCAAAGTACTGCATATGAAGTCAAAGTACTGCAAGAACAAAGAACTGTATTATTCGTTTATAGAAAGTCTTGTAATTCTATATTTAGATTACTTGTCGTACAAGGATATAATTGTAAACCGACTACGGTTATCCTTGAGTCTATAAAAGGACCCCTAGATTGGCATTAGAGATACGAGTTCACAAGTTTAGAGTTTTACAAATACGTGATTTTATTAGAGTTTTAGAGAGAAGTTTGATATTATTAGAGTTGTTAAAGATCTGCATAATAAGCAGAGTTAGAGTTATTAATAAAATTGTTTATAGTTAAAGTTATTCTTCTTAGCTTTGTTAAGTAAATTCTTCATGTACTTCTTGATCCTTGCAGTGATCAAAGCAACTTGCCACCTGATATCAATCTCTTCTAAAGCATCCTCATCAATCTGGGAGAGATCTTCTTCATAAAAGACAGGTAAACTAGCTTGCTGAGCAAAGAAGGAGCACACAACTTCATCTGAATGCATAGTAGTAGGTGGTGGGGTTTGCTGAGCATAGGTGGGAGCAGCATACGAGACAGTACTTTGAGGCACAGTACTTTGAGTTGGAGAAGCAGTACTTTTAGAGGAAGTACTGCTCCTCTTTTCAGATGATAGAAAAGCAATACTGTGAGACTTAGAACTTGGTTGACCATTCATCTCATGCTCATATACCTTTAGATGATTATAGCGATCATCAAAGTCCATGACATCCAAACCTGGTTGTCCTCTAATCATTGTAGCAATCACATGCCATGTGGATGGCAAACTCCTTAGAAACTTCAGATTTGCATCTTCAACTGAAACTTCTTCTTGGTATAGCTCCAACATATTGAGAAGATTTTGAAACCTGTCATATGCTGCATCAAGACTCTCTCTTTTACCTACAGTGAAAGTTTCAAACTGTTGCTTCAGCAGATTTCTCTGCTTCTTCTTAGAAGCTTCATTCCCTCCAAATCTGGTCTTGAGAGCAGCCCAGAGCTGCTTAGCATCTTTAGCATCATGAAATTTGAGAAGATAACCATCTGGTATGGCAGACAAGAGAATATTGAGTGCCTTCTCTTGATTCCTTAAGGTTGCTGCTGGTAGGACTGCCTTAGGTGCTTTAGGTTGTCCAGGAATGTCTGCAGGTTCTGGAACTACTTCATTACCATTGACAATTACATTCCATTGAGCATGGTCTGTAATGGCAATGTACTGCCTCATCTTCATACACCATAGATCGTATTCGCCCTTCTTGATGACAGGAATTCTCATTGAGGTGATGGAAGGTGGTGGAACAGAATCAGTCGACATCTTTAGGGTCTGTTGTAGGTTTTAGGGTTTCTTCTTAGTCAGAGTTTCCACACAAGCTCTGATACCACTTGTTGGATCGATGTACTCTAACCAAACTAACTTTAAATAGCTTGTTAAGGTTTAATAACCTCGGATAAATCCTAAGTTATTAGCAGAGAAACACTGAGCAAACTCTATTAAGTATGCGGAATTTACTTAACAAAGCTAAGAAGAATAACTTTAACTATAAACAATTTTATTAATAACTCTAACTCTGCTTATTATGCAGATCTTTAACAACTCTAATAATATCAAACTTCTCTCTAAAACTCTAATAAAATCACGTATTTGTAAAACTCTAAACTTGTGAACTCGTATCTCTAATGCCAATCTAGGGGTCCTTTTATAGACTCAAGGATAACCCTAGTCGGTTTACAATTATATCCTTGTACGACAAGTAATCTAAATATAGAATTACAAGACTTTCTATAAACGAATAATACAGTTCTTTGTTCTTGCAGTACTTTGACTTCATATGCAGTACTTTGACTTTATCATTTAGCAGTACTTTGATTAATCTTCAGCACTTTCATATCCTAACACTTTGGTTAGCTTCACAGAGGTGACAAACTTGTGCCATTCGGGATTCATGTTGTTCACAAACTTTGAGTTTAGCTGAATGTTTGGCATAGTCATTCTGATGTTCCTCATATCATTAACAAGCTTGTGGAATCTCACGTAATACTCATAGACACTCTCATCTGGTTTCATCTTGAAGTGTTCAAATTCATCATAGAGTTGTGATTCTCTGTCTTCCATAGTTAGTTCAGAACCTGAGAGAAGCATCTTGACATTATCCCACACTGCCTTGGCTTCGGTGTTGTGATTGATCAGCTTGTAGATATCTTTTGGAAGACCTTGAAGTACGATGTTAGAAGCCCTGATATCAGCATCGAATCTCTTTTTATCCTTATCATCGAGCTCATCATATGTCTTTGGTCTGTCTATTCCATAGATCATTGTTCCATCTTCAGCTGTATCAAGTATGTCTCTAGTAGTCTCAACCCGATAAGGTCCTTCATCAATGGATTTGAGAATGTTAACCCCATTTTCCTTTCCAAGACAGTACAATCTGATTCGTTGAGCCCAAGAGTCGTAGTCAGTTCTGTCAAGCATGGGTGGACGAGTATCCGAACCAGCTGCTTGAACATCCTCGGCAACAGTGGAGATGATTGTAGGAACGTTGGTAGACATGTTAACAGATTAAACGGGATTTTAAAACTCTATGATTAAACCGGGAAATAGATTCTTTCACGGGATTTTACTAAATCAAGAGAAAACCGTATTACACACAAAAGTTAACCAAGTCGCTAAGAATCCTTCAACCAAGTCGCCAATCACTAAGTTGCTAGGTAATAACAGAACAAGTCACTAATTTCCCAAGTCGCTATAGATTTTGACGGCAAGTCGCTAAGAACCAAGTTGCTAAGATTACAAGTCGCTAAATAGCAACTTGCTATGGTCCAAATCGCTAGTACCAAGTCGCTACGAAACTTAAAGATCAAGTCGCTATCAAAATTGAAAGCAAGTCGCTATTGTCACCAAGTCGCTACCCGTAGTGGAGAATCCACTAAGTGTGCAGTTTGTCGGCTTGTCTCAATAGACAAGTCGCTAAGCACCAAGTCGCTACCAAACCACACTACAACTCACTACAGTTTTACACACCAAGTCGCTACCAAGAAATGAAGTCCGTAGCACAAGTCGCTAGCAAGAGAAAACTTTAAAACCGCACTTTTCAATCCGAAAACAACCCAACCACGATGATTCAAGCTTACCAAATCAAAACCCAAGCACATACAATGATTCTAAAAACAAAACAACACCCAAGATTCAAACTTTAACACTAGAAATGATCAAAATGATGCAAAAACCACTAAACCTTTTCAAACTCTAAAACCACCTAAAAGTCACTAGAAATCCAAAGATATGTAAGAGATGATCAAACCATGGCTCTTGATACCATTTGTAACATATTGGATTTCACATACACATCAAACCATAACACAAAGTAGGCGTACAAGAGGTTTTTAGAGAGAGAAAGTTAGAGGTTTGGGAACTTTAGTGAGAGAAAGAAAAATCTTATTATGAGCTCCAACTCTCTACCTTGGGAGGTAGAGAGTATTTATAGTCATTACATAAATTGCCACCTATCGGGCTGTGGATCAGGCATACAGTGGGTAAAGACCCGTCCGTCCTCCACGGTGTTACTTAAACTAAATACTACTTAACTTATAATAATCTACGACTACGAGCTTTCTAACGATTACATATACTTGAGGTGACCGACTCTTTATATTCTGGATTTACTAAATCCTAACAAAGAGCTAAGGCTTGAAGATGCACCTTCAATTTTAGAAGTGAATTACAACCCCTTAGGGGGAGATTGATAACTTTTGAAGTGGTGTTCATTATTAAAATAATGAACCTTGTAACATTTAGTGAGCGTGTAATAGATGTGTAATAGTGTATTGGGCTTAACAATAGTTAAGGGATAATGTAAACGTAAGTCCAATGGGCTTAGCCTATTCAAAGCCCATATTCGGCCCTTGTAACCAACATATAAACGCCCTCCTACACTTGTAGGAGGGTGGGAGTTTATTTAATTTATTCAATTCACCTAGTTAAGCTCTCCTCCTTCTCACTAGAACTTTACATCTCTAAGATTATTTCTTTCTCTAATAACTCTCTACTTAATTGTGTATGTGTGATTCTTGATACCAAAAGGTGACCTACAAAGGCAGATAGTATCACGAATAATAATATTTCAATAATTTGTTTTAAAGATAAATATTGTGTGTTGGGTTCAGTAAATACCCAAACCCTTAAAGTCTTTAGTCCGTTAACACTAACAGGTCACTGAGTGCATAGTCTCTCAGTGAGTCATCTTCAGGATACTCAGTATGAGGCAAAGAAGAAGTCTATCCACTCAGTAAGGCGGAACTTAAAGGGTGAAGACTGAGTCAAGAAGAAGATGATGGATTTAGTGAGTGATGACAATAACTCACTGAACCCCTAAGACTCCTCTCCAACTACTTACACTAAAGACAAACTGAAGTAGAAGACTGAAGGATGTAAAGACTGAAGAATGAGCGGGACATGGCGGGACAAGTTTGAATCAGATAAGACGAAGTACTTATCAACCAAAGTCAACTTTCCCTGAATAGTAAAAGATCAGGTTCAGTGTCATCACTGAACTTAGGAAAGTAGTCTTGTCTCTTACCTAGAATAGTCTTTGTAAACAGAGACAAAATACATCAGTATTTTGTCCTCTGTATGATGTCAGTTTGTCACTTAGGAAAGAGTCAAATATCATACATGTATAAATAGCATAAGAGATGGAGTGAAAAGATTAAGCTTGTGAATTGTAAAAACACACATACACGCAAGCCATCTTTTCATTCCTCCAAATACAACTTAGTTCCTGAGATAGCTCAGTGAGCTCTAAGAGTTGTGCTCAGACTTAGCCTGAGCTTAGAGAGGAGTCACCAAACTTTGTCATTTCAATCCCAAGTACTATTTCGCAAGTACTTGGGTAACGTATTCTTTGTTGATTTATTTCTAATAAGAATATGATGTTGAAAATTACTTTGTGTGTTTTACTTATGTTAATTTCAATCATATTTCACTATTAACTTGTTTTATATTTCTAAACTGTTTTAAACGATAGTGAACGGGGAACAACAAGTGGTATCAGAGCAAGGCTAATTATAAAACTCGTTTTTAGGCCACTCTAAAAGTTTTTAAATTAGGATCCTAAATGGCTGAAATTGATGTACCCCGACTAGTCGATAAAAAGGGTGGAGCTTATTCAGCTGTTGCTCCTAGACTTGAAGTTGGAAAATTCAACAAATGGAAAAAGCGTATGCTTTGCTATTTGATTGGGATGGAACCTTATTATATCAAGTGTATAAATGAAGGTCCTTTTATCCCAAAGACTGCTGAAGGTTTGCCTAAACCTGAAGCTCAGTGGACTCAGGATGAGAGGAGAGTGGTCAACCAGGACCAAAGACTCAAAAGTATCATCATATCATGTCTTCCTGATGATATTATGGAGTCAGTCATAAGCTGTAGTACAACCAAACAAACCTGGGATGACCTGGTTCATAGTCATGAAGGTCCATCTGATACCAAGGAAAACAGGATTATGGACCTGAAACTTGAGTATAATACCTTCAGGGCTAAGGACTCAGAAACTCTGTCTCAAACTTACACCCGGTACAAAACTTTGTTAAACGAACTTTCAAATGATGGTGTAAAATTGTCCAAACATGAAATCAATGTTGGTTTTGTAAACAGTCTCCCTGAGAAATGGCTGAATTTCTCTCGGGGACTAAGGAATGCTAACCACATTCAGAATCTTGAGCTTCCTGAAATATATGGAAAATTTGTCTATGAGAAAAACCTCATCAACAGACGATACCCTGCCTTGAAAAAATCTCAGGAAGTCAAGAAGTCCCTGACAACCATTTCCAATCATGTGTCAACTGCTTTCTATTCTAACAATGTGATTCAAGATTTTCAGGAAAACTCTGATGATGAGGCTGATGAGATGACAATCGAGGAGTACCTGAACGATTTAAATATTGAGTTTCAGGAAAGAGCACTCCTCGCTAACTCTAAAAGGTTTATTAGAAGAAACAAAAGTTTTTCAAACGCTAAAGCTAATGAAGACACTGAATGTTTTAAGTGTCACAAAAAGGGTCATTTTGCAAAAGACTGCTTTTCAAAAACAATTTCTCAACCCTCTTTCAAACCATCAGGGTCAAACCAGTCTTCAGGCTTTAGCAAATTTCAACCAAAAATCTTTCAGTCTCATCAAAATTTTCAAAACAAGTCTGATCAAAACAAAGCTGTTGATTATGAACCAAGTATAAGAAAGCAAAAGCTAATCTTGCATTGCTTGAGGCCAGTCCCTCAGAAACAACCATTGTTAAATCTGTGCAGGGTAAAAACAAAGGCCTCGTTGCTGAAACCTTCGACTGGGATGAAGAGCCAGTATCATCTGATGATGAAATGGTGCATGTCAGTGCACTGATGGCCCTCTCAGAAGAGGACAAGCTAGCTGTTGGGAAGAATCATGCCAGAAACGGGGAATGGGTCAACATCACAATGAAGAAGGTAAACATCTTACTTTCTATGGATGATGACTCTGATTGGCAGTCTTATATGAATTATCTAAATGTTGACCTTAAGTTCGTAGAAGAGCAAAGATTAAATCTTTTTTCAAAATACAACAAGCTAAGTTTTGAATTAAACAAGTGTAGAGATGAACTGCTTATTTTAAAACAAGCCAAGCTTGAGGCTGTCACTTTGCAAATTCAAAACACTGAACTAGTTAAAAGAAATCAAGCTCTTCAAGATGAACTTAAAAAGGTACAAGATATTCTTGATAGTTGGACTGCTAAGAATCCCAGGGTCTTTGATGTTGTGGGTGCCCCCAGTAGCAAAAAGAGAGTCATAGGTGAAGATCAGCTCCCTGACTCTCACAACAAAGACCAAAGTCCTAAACCTTTTGTATCCGGTGGCATGATTACCAATATGCTAACAACTCCAAATTCCAGTGAGTGGATTGAACGGGTTAATCCTGAGAGTAAGCTTCCAAATTTCGATTCTGGAAGGATTCTTGAGCCTGAGAGCCAAGCTCTTAAGAGCATGCTAGGACTCCCTGATGTGCCCAGTGGTACTGAACACGTCTCTGAGTCTGAAGCAGAATCTCAAACACCGCTTCCACCCCTGAAACCTCTTCAGGGTGCTGATCCAAGCTCTGAGCTTACTCCTCTAAAATTCAATCCTCACTCACCAAAAGAAAGGTCTGGACTTGGTAGAACCATCCTGCAAAGACAAACAAAACAAATCCAACAAGAGTCTACTCCTACTGAGACTTCAACATCCTCTGTCCCCACTGAAGCTGACCAAATTTAGCAACTTACTGAGCTTGTGAGGAAGCTGACAGAAAAGATGGATTCCATCGAAAAAGCCCCTGATTCAATCACGGAAACTAAGTCAGCCTCATCTAGCTCATCAAAATCAAAATCCACCAACAAACGCAGAAGTGTGTGCTGTGTCATTACACTAGTCATACCACTGACAACTGCTATAGAATCCTTTATTGTATGATCTGCAATAAGGATGATCACAGAACTGCAGACCACTTACAGTATGTAAGCTCTGTCGGTAAAGCAAACTATACCAAAGTTGGTCATCACTCCAAAACAGCTCTCAAAAATAGAGCAAAACCTTTTCCTCTTTGCCCTCACTGTGGGTTTAATGATCATCATCAGGATGACTGTCTCATGAACACATGCTGTGATATATGTGGAAATCCAGCTCATGATACATCCCAACATGACAGTGTCATTCATGCAAGGAGAAGTACAAAACAACCCAAAATCACTGAGTCTTCCTCAGTCTCTAAATGTAAAACCTGTGGTAGCACAATGCACTCAACCACTGACCATGAGTCGATTGCAAAATTCAAAGAGACCTTGAGACCCAAGCCCACTAGCAAGTGGGTCACTAAGAGAAACTAATTCAGTTTACTACTTGTGCAGAGACACGCCAGGGAGCCTATCTGGCATCCAGACAGTGGATGCTCAAGAAGCATGACTGGTGTGAAGGAGTATCTGCACAAGTATGTAAAGGAACCAGGACCCAAGGTAGTATTTGGTGATAACACATCATGTCCCACTGAAGGTTATGGTTCAGTAAACTGCGATGGAATAGTTTTCTCTAGAATTGCCTATGTCAATGGTCTCAAATACAATCTCATCAGTGTCAGTCAACTATGTGATGCTAAGTACATTGTGCAATTCAATGACAAACAAGGCACCATTTTCAATGTCAATAAAGAAGTTGTTTTGATAGCTCCTAGAAGAGATGATGTTTATGTCTTAGACATGTCTACTCTTTCTCAAGATGGAACATGTCTCTTTGCCAAAGCCACTGAATCTATCAACTGGCTGTGGCACAAGAGACTCTCTCACTTAAACTTCAAAAATATCAACAACCTGGCAAAACAAAACAATGTGCTTGGCTTACCATCACTGGTTTTTGCAAAAGACAAACCATGCTCTGCCTATGAGAAAGGTAAACACCAAAGAGCATCTTTCAAAACCAAACAAAATTTCTCCATCAAAAGCTGCCTTCACCTCCTGCACATGGATCTCTTTGGACCTGTCATTCCCAGATCAATCCAGCATGAGAAGTATACACTTGTCATTGTTGATGAGTTTTCAAGATACACTTGGGTATACTTTCTTTCCAAAAAGAGTCAGGCAGCTGATACAATAATGTCATTCATCAGAAAAATTGAAAACCAGAATGACATTACTGTTAAACAAATCAGAACTGACAATGGTACTGAGTTCAAAAATCAAGAGCTTGAAAGCTTCTGTGATGAAAAAGGAATTTCTCAAAATTTCTCATCTCCTTATACCCCTGAACAAAATGGGGTTGCTGAAAGGAAAAACAGAACTCTCATTGAGGCAGCAAGAACCATGTTAAATGGCTCATCCCTCACAAAGCATTTCTGGACCGAAGCAGTCAAAACTGCCTGTTACACTCAAAACAGGTCAATCATTGTCAAAAGACATAATAAAACCCCTTATGAGACTTTCAAAGGTAGACTTCCTGACATCAGCTACTTTCATGTGTTTGGGTGTCCTGTGTTTATTCATAACCACAAGGATCACCTAGGCAAATTTGATGCAAAAGCTGATGATGGATATTTCTTAGGCTACTCACTGATCTCCAAAGCCTTCAGGGTGTTTAACACCAGAAGACAACAAGTTGAGGAAACCTTTCATGTCACCTTTGATGAAAGTTCTGAAAGCATAAGGTTCACAAATACCTCAGTGGAGGAAATAGGAATTGATGACTCATCAAGATATCCTCCTGATGAGTTCAACACTGAAATCAATTCCTCATATCAAGCTGATGCTGACATCTAATATTATGTCTTACCTCACAACCTACCCCAACCAACCGTTAGTGAATTCATTGATAATTAATCAGTCCCTGCTGGGATAGGCAACACTGATCCAAATGATTAGGTACATGTGATTCATGAAACCCAACCTGAACAAGACATCTCAATAGATGTTCTTAATGATTATGTGGCTGATGTACCAGAACTCACTCCTGAGTCTCCAGTGACCTCAAGTTCAAATCCTAGACCACAAAGTAAGTGGACAAAATCTCAGGACATTGAGCTTGTAAACATCATTGGTGAACCCACTGAGGGCATGCTCACTAAAAGCATGGCTGCTAACTTAACTGCAGCTTTAGCCAATGAATGTCTATATGCTGATTACCTATCAGATATAGAACCCAAAAGTGTCATTGAGGCTCTAAAACACCCAAGCTGGGTTCAGGCTATGCAAGAAGAACTGCAACAGTTTGACAAAAACAAGGTCATGACCTTGATCAAATGTCCTCAGGACGTAGTAGTCATAGGAATGAAGTGGGTTTTCAGAAACAAAACTGATGAAAATGGCACTGTCATTAAAAACAAAGCCAGACTTGTAGCCAAAGGTTACAGTCAACAAGAAGGCATTGACTATGATGAAACATTTGCTCCTGTTGCAAGAATGGAAGCCATCAGGATCTTCCTTGCATATGCAACATACATGAACTTCAGGGTCTACCAAATGGATGTTAAAAGTGCATTCTTAAATGGTGATCTCAAGGAAGATGTGTATGTTCAGCAACCTCCAGGCTTTGAGAGTAGTGAATTCCCTGACTATGTCTGCAAGCTTGACAAAGCCCTCTATAGACTTAAACAAGCTCCTAGGGCATGGTATGAAACTCTCTCATCCTTCCTGATCCAAAACAAGTTTGTCAGAGGAAAGATTGACAACACACTGTTTGTCTATAGAACACAACAGGATGTGATACTAGTCCAAGTGTATGTTGATGACATCATCTTTGGCTCAACAAACTACAAACTTTGCAAACAGTTTGAAAAACTGATGACAAAGAAGTTTGAAATGAGCATGATGGGTGAGCTCAAGTACTTCCTTGGACTACAAATCAGGCAAACTGATAAAGGAATATCCATCAGTCAAGAGAAATACACCAGAAATCTCTTGAAGAAATATGAGATATCTGACTGTGCCTCAGTGAAGACTCCAATGGTCCCACCTAACAACCTTGGACCTGATCTCACTGGCAAATCAGTCAATCAAACTCATTTCAGAGGGATTGTAGGCTCACTGATGTATCTAACTGCTTCTAGACCAGACATCCAATTATCAGTCTGTCTAATAGCAAGATATCAGTCTAATCCTAAAGAATCCCATCTCACAGCAGCTAAGACAATTCTCAGATACCTGAAGGGAACCTCAAGCCTTGGACTTTACTATCCAAAGTGCTCAGGGTTTGATCTCAAAGGTTACTCTGATTCTGATTATGCTGGCTGCAACATGGACAGGAAAAGTACCTCAGGGTCCTGTCAATTTCTTAGAGGAAAGCTGGTTTGTTGGAGTGCTAAAAAGCAACAATCAGTGGCTATGTCGTCAGCAGAAGCTGAGTATGTAGCTGCAGTAGGATGTTGTGCCAATGTATTATGGATGAAAAGTCAACTCAGTGACTATGACATCCATTATAAAATGGTACCCATATTCTGTGACAATACCAGTGCTATTGCAATCTCCAACAACCCTGTCCTCCACCAAAGAACCAAACACATTGATATCAGATATCACTTCATCAGGGATCACATAATGAAAGGAGACATAGAACTTCATTTCATTCCTACTAAATATCAACTTGCTGATATCTTCACCAAACCCTTGGATGAACCTACTTTCAGGAGGCTGAAAGCTGAATTGGGAATACTTGACATTGAAAGTCAGGCATCTAAAAACCAATCTCAGTAAGTTCTTTGAAATGGTTCATCCTCCCTGAACGAAACCCACATAACATCCTCTCACTGAATGAGTAAGACTCATTCAGGGACCCTGACAGTTGATATTGAGCATTGAATGAGTAACTAAATGATCCAAGTATCAGTTACTTAAATGTCCTAGGTTGGTAACTATGCCAATTTAATATAGGAATATATGTCTTACTGTCAGGGGTCTCCTCACTTACCTCATCCCACTTGGCATTAAATGCCTTCTCTCACATAAAATATCCTATGGATATTTTATTACTGCAAAAGTGCACTTTTACTGTGCACTGCAACTGTTCCCTTGAAATACGGGATTTTACTGCGGGTAGTGGTGGGTGGCAATAAATGTGGAATTTCAAACGTTTTCAAAAATCATCTTTAAATATCCACGTTTATGCAAAAACCACCCCTCTCATCACTCTATAAATACCCCTCTCATAAACATTAAAACACACACAATTGATTTCTGCAAACAAAACTCTGTCAAAATTTATTTCAAACCTAGAAATCATTGTGTTCTTCAAACCTCTTTCTGAAAAACCTTCATTGTAAACATTTACAAAAGTTTTTCATCACAACTAAGAGATACTAAAACTTTTGATTGCGCTTGTCAAGAAATTTTTTTCAATACCCTAAAACCTTTTTAATGGAAATGGCAAGAACACAATCTCTTTAGTTTGCTTCACAGTGGGTAGGCGATCTTAACAATGTTGAATTTAAAACAAATAATGTCATAGGCAATTTTGAATATCCTCAAAATGTCCCAGCCTATAAAGACATTATGAAATTTTTGTATAATTGCCCACTAAAAACGGCCTTTATTCAGTGTCCCTCTATACTATACCAAAACCTCCTCAGGGAGTTTTGGGCAACTGCTAAGGCCTTTGACCCGACACCCTCTACTGATGAGAACAACCTTAGACCTCTCAGGGAATATCTCATCAGGTTCAGTCTTAACGGGGGGCAACAATTCACCCTGGATTATAAAACATTTTGCACCTCAACAGGGTTAGATTACAACAAAGGTGTTTATGTCGCCCATCCTAAACCCTCCACAGTGAAGGATGGGTTAAAACAAATTGTTTTAGATCCAACATTTTTGGACAGAACCCCAGTCACTAAGAGTTCATTTCCCGTGGCTTGGAGGATCCTATTCACTTTTGTGATTCAGGTCCTCGGCGAGAATCACTCATCAACTGAACAAGTTAACTCTATTCAGTTGATAATGGCATACTGCCTGATGAATGGGGTCACTGTCGACATAGGGGAGATCATTTACAGTGATCTCGTAACCAAGCTACATAGCAAAACTAGGACGAAATACGTTTCGTATCCCAGCTTTGTATCTTGTGCTTTACAAGTGTTACTGGGTACAAATTATCCTCAGGAAGAAAAATTTGGTGCTTTACCTGGCATCCTGAGCCAATCAAATTTTCAAAAGGACCCATCCCTTGTCACAAACATTGAATTAACGGCCTATATGGTTGCTGTAAACAACCAGAGGGAATCAATGTCTCCTAACCCTGCTCCTACAAAGAGAAAGGGGAAGTCTCAGACTGGGACTAAAACCAAACCCAAGTCTCAAGGCCCTGAGGCTTTTGGAGCACTGGCCAAAAGGCAAAGAAGGCCTAAGACTGATTTGACACCCGTTGGAGGCCAATCATCATCCACCCCCCTGACAACGAAGGACACTGATACATCACAGTCAGTGCGCTTGGTCACAACCACTACTCCCCAAGATCCAGAGGGAAACATACAACCCGCTGGTAGGGGAGCGCCTTCTACAACGCCCAGTGATGACATTAGCAAATCCAAGCCTCTGTCTGAGGGCACATTGATCGATCCCAAAGACTCAGAGGGAACCAAACAAACTGCTGATAGGGATATCACTGTCACTGACTCTGCTAAAGGCACTAGAAAACACCCATCAGTGTCTCAGGGGTCTAAGGGGGACAAAGACTCGGAGGGAAAGAAACAACCCGCCGATATGGAACCCAAAACCAATCCTGACTCCAGAGAAGGCACTGGGAAACTCCCACCAGTGTCTGAAGGGTCAAAGGGGGACAAAGACTCAGAAGGATTAATACCACCCGCTGATATGGAACCCATCACCAACCTCCTGTTAACCGTTGCTGATGTTACTGGAATACTGTTATCAGAAGATGAGCTTGCTGATACTGATGATGAAATTATATCAGCTGGGGAAGAATTGGACGCTGAGGTTCAATCTGAACAAGAGCCTCAGCCTGATCCAAAGGAGCATACTGAATCACCATTCCAACCTGAAAATGATGACTCCTCTTCCTCCACTAATGAATTTGCAAGATTTGATAATGTTCTCCCACTTACTAAAAGGCAGCTTGTTCAGTGGATCACCAAAGTATCAAGGAAATTATACTCTGGGGGTCACTGAAACACTCTGGGAACAAAACACTGAGGCTGGTGCCAGTTATGCAGATTTGAAGGCTGAGTTACAGGCTTATGATGAAAACGTTCATGAATACAGAGATCTCATGTACCAACACCTTCATAGACTGGATGAAAACCTGGGTAAATTCCTCAAGCATCTTCAGACATGCGGGGTCACAATTGATGAAATCAGGGATGCTGTCAAAGAAGACCCATCACTCAACTCTAAAGTGCTGGAGGCTACTGAGGCCTACTTAAAACAATCCTCAAGCCTCACTGAACAAATCGAAACCCTAAAATCTGCAAATGTTCAGGGTCTTCAGTCTACAGTCCAGTCTCTTCATGCTACATTGGACTCGTTGACTACTCAGGTGGCTACTTTGACTCTGGCCTCGTCTTCTATGGCCTGGAATCTTGGACCCAGAATGACTGCTTTGGAGGAATCTCAGGCTAACTTGGAAGCAAAAGTCACTGGCATTCAGGCAGATACTTCATAGATTAAGGTTATGATTACTGAAATTTATCAAGCCTTCAAGGGTCAAGCAGCTCAGTCCCCCTCAGCACCAACACCAACTCTTGCCCTCACTGACGCTCCGGTAACAGTTGAGGGGGAGAATACTGCTGAAGAAACTCCTCTTCACACTGAGGGGGAGCCAACACCATCAGTAACTGCAGCTCAAACATCATCATCACAACCAGTATCAGCAATACCCATCTCATCACTTCCACCACAAACATCAACAACAACAACAACAACACTGACAGTAACATTACCAATCATGACAACAACACCACCTCTTGTTGCATCATCTTCCTCAGGCCAGGACAAAGGAAAAGGCAAAATGACAATTACTGAGCCTGAGAAGATTCCCTACAAAATCGGTGACACTGAATACCTTCTCACACCTCAACAACTAACCAAATATCTTGCTAAAGAAGAAAGGAGATTGAAACAAGCTGATGACGATAAGAAGACTAAGGAAGCATTGATTCAAGTGATTGCCGAAGAAGCTGAAAATATGGGAATTGATTCAAAGAAGCTTGAAAAGGGTCAGGCAGGGCAAAAGTTCAAGGATGCTCAGGCAGCAAAAATGGCTGAAATGAAAAAGCAGTTGGAAGAAAAGAACAAAAGAACTGCAGCCATCAAGAAAGCAAGAATTGACCATTACAATTGGACAATGTCAAACAGAAGACTGCCTGAGAAGATCACTGATGTCAAAATCATCCCCAGGTCTAAGCCACTGGCAATGAATGTCTACAGGGGGGTTGATAAAAGGCATTTCGAGGTTCATGATCCCCTAAAATTCACTAACTTTGGGATCACTGAACTCGATGAACTCGATCCAATAATAGAAAAGAAGCAAAATGCGGTGGTTAAGGAGCTGATGAAGATGCTCAGTAAGAGGTATGAAAGACTGAGAGATACACCAGCACAACTGGGCATTCAGCCTGCCTTGACTGCACCACAAGAATCTCAACCTCAGACTTCACAGGGCAAAAGAAAGAGGGTTGAGTTCCAGCCTAAGATAAAAGTGCCTGGATTCGAATGCAATAGGGAACTGCCAGAAGGTGTTAAGTTTGTGAACTGTTTAGTGATTGAAAAGCCTGAAAGAGGGCTATTCCACATTGATGTCTATGGAAACCCATCATTTCAAAGACGGAGTGATATTGATCAGGCTGGTGTAGCTGCAATGCTGAGCTACATACCAGTGGCCTCTCAGATCCAAACCCCAGCAAACATCAGGTTCTGTCAAGACCTGAATGCCAAGATAAGAGACCATCCTGACAGAGAAACACTCATCACCAAGAAAGTCAAGCTTGAAGCATTGGGAATCCATCTGGACTGACATCATTTTGATTTATCTTTTGTACTAGTGATAGGAACCCTGTAATTTGATCAATAAACGATGTATGTTTTGTTAAAAAAAACTCAGTGTTCCTTATTGTATTCATTAGTACATTCAGTGTAAGAAGAAGCCATTTGCTCACTTACACTGATCAACCACTTAGGCTATTTGTATATCCAAATAGGGGGAGACTGTTGGGTTTAGTAAATACCCAAACCCTTAATCTAGGATTTGAATAGAAAATAGCCCAAGTGTTTAGTCCGTTAACACTAACATGTCACTGAGTGCATAGTCTCTCAGTGAGTCATCTTCAGGATACTCAGTATGAGGTGAAGAAGAAGTCTCTCCACTCAGTAAGGCAGAACTTAAAGGGTGAAGACTGAGTCAAGAAGAAGATGATGGATTCAGTGAGTGATGACAATAACTCACTGAACCCCTAAGACTCCTCATCAACTACTTACACTGAATACAAACTGAAGTAGAAGACTGAAGGATGTAAAGACTGAAGAATGAGCGGGACATGGCGGGATAAGTTTGAATCAGATAAGACGAAGTACTTATCAACCAAAGTCAACTTCCCCTGAATAGCAAAAGATCAGGTTCAGTGTCATCACTGAACTTAGGAAAGTAGTCTTGTCTCTTACCTAGAATAGTCTTTGTAAACAGAGACAAAATACATCAGTATTTTGTCCTCTGTATGATGTCAGTTTGTCACTTAGGAAAGAGTCAAATATCATACATGTATAAATAGCATAAGAGATGGAGTGAAAACATTAAGCTTGTGAATTGTAAAAACACACATGCACGCAAGCCATCTTTTCACTCCTCCAAATACAACTTAGTTCCTGAGATAGCTCAGTGAGCTCTAAGAGTTGTGCTCAGACTTAGCCTGAGCTTAGAGATGAGTCACCAAACTTTGTCATTTCAATCCCAAGTACTATTCCGCAAGTACTTGGGTAACATATTCTTTGTTGATTTATTTCTAATAAGAATATGATGTTGAAAATTACTTTGTGTGTTTTACTTATGTTAATTTCAGTCATAGTTCACTATTAACTTATTTATATTTCTAAACTGTTTTAAACGATAGTGAACGGGGAACAACATTGTGACAATTCATGGTTTTGTAATGTATAATAGTTTTCTAAAAATTATTTTAAATCTTTATACTTATAGAGATATAATACCCGTGCATGTACGCGTTTTACATAAAATTTTCATTATGTATTAATATCGATTAATATTTTGTATAGATTTTTTTTACGAAGGATTTCACTTAGTTTAACTTGTATGATGTTTAGGTTGACTGTGCTTAAATATTAACTATTGATATGTTAAAATTTAACTAATGATATCATCTTTTATAATTTAGACATTATGCATGTTTAATAGCACATAATGACCCTTGAAAAAAAAATGCTTTTATGGATATCCTTATTTAAACTTAAAAGAGAAATATATGTGTAACACCCCAACCCGACAAGGGTAGAAGTGTCACATTCTGGTGTCATATCAGAACATACAATTAAAAGCGGATGTCTTAAGAATAACGTATCAAGTCATTTAAACAATGACTTACAAGGAAAAATTACATAATCCAAAATGTCTAAAATAAAATGAAATCTCCAACAATAGCCCAACAAAATAAATCCAAATAATAAGGTAACTATGATTGGTCCACTCAAATAATCCAACTCTCAGCCCATCAAAGCCCATCTTCAAACCTAACACCTGCCGCAGGAAAAGAAATGCGGCTGAGCTTAAAAAGCCCAGTGAGCAGATATAACAAAACGAAAGCTAAATAAAATATGAAATGCAAAATGAAACAAAGGAAACAGATAACAAAGTCGCAGCGAAATGAGAACAATGAGTCAATGAGGATCCTGCAGAACACAATTATACAGATATCCAAAACGAACAGATAACAAGGAGAATGAAGCAAAGCAAAGCATCGATGACATATAAACAAGCACATACAAACCAAACATACAAGAACTGAAACATAAGCAAACATAGCAGGCGTCGCATCCACACAACATATATGTCATACAATCAGTTCAGGAAATCAGAAGACATACAAGCCAAACAGATATCTACAAGAAAGCGGAAGCAATTAATTAATAAGTGAGCATGGCAATTCACACAGGTCAAAACCCTTAGTTGAAAACATAACCACTATCATGACAGCGGAAGTACTAACAGCAGTCAACACATGGCAGTCACACGTAATAAGTAGAAATACAGTATAACGATATAATTAAATGAATTAAAGACATAGCAGGGCAACTAAACAAATTAACAAGCCAGACGTCACAAGCTGAACCATTTACCCAATCAAACCGTAGCATAAACAGAAATGCAAATATGGCAGGTCAATCAACAAGCAGATAAGGATACTATCGGATAATCATAGTCCACGAAATTAACTGAACGAAGTATACATGATAAACAGACAAAAACTATCGATTACACACTAGTATGGTCACCAGACAATCAGAGGGTCACATAACAGTGAGATCACATATAAACAGATGACAACAGGTAAATCAGATAACCGTATAGTAATCATATCGCAGCTGGGTAATCGGTAGTCATATAAAACATGAATAGCATAAACAAATCCAATAAACATATAATAACCCGATACGTGAATGGAACGATAGTCTGAAATAATGGAATGAGAGTGTGACAGATCAAAGCAATGGAATATATATATATCTTGGTAATAGAGTGAGTCATATAAGTGTATTGAGTAATGATAAACTAATACAGAATATGGTGCATTGGGAAATACAGATGGCACAATATAGGGATATCAAAAGTGTAAGGGTTGTCAGAAATCTACCACGAGCCCGGAACATATCATATCATATCATATCATAAGTAACCATTGTATTCGGAGGGGTGACCTCGGAATACCATACATAATAGGAGGGGAGACCTCAGTAACCAATGGAGTAGCTAGCTCCCGGAATGTGAAGACGCGTATTGCACACGACATCATTCACCATATAAATCATATCATATCAAGTCATATCCTCTAATATCATATCATATCTAGGATGCATCCATACGCCCCTCGGAAACATAGTGGCCAAATCATATACATATAGTGAGCTCATAATCATATCATAATGGGGAAGGTGTGCAACATCACTCGTACACACTGGAGTCATGCCATTGGTGCATCAATGACACGGTCATGTTACCTTCATGACTAGGAACACATATTTGGCTCGGGTATCAAACTGACGGGTCAAAGCATAATCATATCATATCATAAGGGTTCATATCAAAGTTCATATCAAAGATTCATATGCCAAAGGTTCATATCAAAGTTTATATCAAAGGTTCATATCGAAGTTTCATATCAAAGAGAGCATAGCAAAGTCATAGGGAAGCCCTAATAAAGAGGCTTAGAGTAAAGCATAACAGTTCAAGCTAGTATCGAAAGATGTATACAAATCATGAGAAACCTTAAGAGGTAAGGTTAGAATATCTGTACCTTATTCTGAGCAAATCACAATGAAAGTAAAATCAAGAAAGGAGATCAATCGCGTCGCCCGGAACCTATATGAATTAGATAACGTTCCATAAGAATCAGATTACTCGTTTAAGACGGCTTTCCATTTTTAACAGGTTCCCACTTATAGTAATCTTTCCATTTTAAGTAACTTTCTATTTTAGGCAGGTTTCCATATTTAGTAAGTTTAGTCATTAATTAAAGTCGAATAATGAAAATGAGTATTATTATAGTTTAAGGATCATTTACGACAAGTTACAAAAGTTTAGGGTTTAAAGTGTAAATGTTACAAAGCATAGGATCAAGTTACATGTCTATTTCATGTGTTATGTACGCCCTTATACCATCAAAACAACCCTAAACCTAACATTATTAGAAACGATTGAATACCAATTTAATACGCATTATTTAAGTTCCAGTTAAGCAAGTAAAAGACCAAAAGGAAGTGTGTCATGTGGTGTTTTCAAAATGGTTTTAACGGACCGGATTTGTACCTTTATATCGACATATATATTGTGGTTTCATTCGGTATTTAATGTACGATATGCTAGATTAGTTTTAACCACTTATGCAACATGTTGATGTGAGTAAAAAGCATGCATATGGGGTTCAAATACACGACCAGAAAAGATAACCAACATCAAATTTATAAGGCTCAAGTCGAATCAAATCGTGGCTCATAATAAGGTTTTTAGACTTAGGTATTATACGCGTTATAACATAGTACTTAGGAGCCAAAAACATGCGTGTATAGGCTGGAAAAACCCACGGCCAGAATGCAACAAACTTTCAGTTTGATGACATGAATATGACAACACGTTAGGGCTTGTTTCATAGTTTTTAAAATAGCATAACCTCAAGTTTTACGTCTTAGGTTTTCAACATGATTATAACATAGTTTTATGAGCAACATATATGCGTGTGAAGGGCTAGAAACCCACGGCCAGAAATCAGAAAATATGAGGAGCAAACGAGATGTTATTGTACCTTTGAAGCGTGTATATGTGAGACAAGAAATCAATGGACAGAACAAGACTAGAGCACCCCTTTTGTGCCCTTATTACCCACGACAGAATCAGCACCCAACGATCCAAAACACCCCGTTGTATGCCCTAGTTTACCACGACCAGCAGCAGCGAGACAAACACAACCAAAACCAATTCAGTACATGCACTATTACGTGTGAATTTAGCTTGGAGAAGGGCTTCGAATTCTCACCTTGGCAGCCTATGAAGTCGACAGAAAAAAAATGAAGGAGAAGGAGAGAGTGGTGTGGTTGCCGTATATTTTCTGTAGGAGGGTGTTAGGGTTTGTTTTGTTCTTTGCTTTTCTTTTAATGCACAATTAAGGAGTTTGTTACCACTTAAATGGGAGGAGCGTATGATTGCCTACAATCTTGGGGGGAGGCGTTTTCTTGGAGCCGAATCAAAGGGAAATTCCCAAAACCAAATCATGCATTTATTCATCTTCCAAAAATATACTTTGCACACTTTATTTATTTTATGTAGTATATGATACAAATGACCCTTTTGATGTGTTAAAATCAATTTTTAGTATAAGTATAAGTTTTATTTGAAAAGTCTTGTGTAAATTAATTTCTTATTATTACGTGTCCCACGATTTAACGAGCTAGTTATATGTCGCGAGTTATTAGTTGAGGGTATTATAGTCTTTTAACGCGTTAACGATTTTTGGGTTTTACAACTCTTCCCCTCTAAAAGAAAATTTTCGTCCTCGAAAATTGAAGTCGCCAAGGGTACACAAAGACGTACAAGTTTAGGGCAGACGTAGCAATCCATAGTTTCACACAGATCATAACGATTTCGGTTTCAAAGCATACAAAACTTATACGTAACAGATATCGACGAAAATCTCACAAATAGGTACAGAATTTCAAACGAACATCAGGAGTGCCAAATAACGGATACAAGTCATATTCCATTCACGTACCAACCCCAGGAATTTCCCAAGATGTCGTATGATTTCAATAAGTTCAAATTATATGATCTCGGTATTATCACGTTGATCAGGCGTCATAATACTTGCATCACATAACAAGTCCTTATTGTCATCATATTCTGTCCCGGGTCATGACAAACCACATAACCAAAATCACAACAAAACATATCACATACAGATAACAAGTAACATACCAAAGTATACCAGATTTATATACACACAACATAAACTACATCAAACAACTTACCATATCGCAATGAAAGAAGGCCACCAACTTGCATAAAACGGCTCCTCATGACTCGTTACTGACGATTCAAAGGAAAAGCTGAGATATTACCAACATGCCAAACGATAAAACTTCACGATTCAAACCGAATTCTGAACAAATCAACGAAAAGTAATGCCGATCAAAATCACATAGCAAAATATCAAACCGCCTCAAAACACATGACAAACGAATCGGAGTGACATAAGTCGCGCCCAAATCATATGAAGTAGATGAACCTTCTCAGCCACCGGTTGAATCTTTTCTCCGTCTTTTTCGTCTTTGGTTGATCCGTCCAACTTTCTCCAGCAGCATCCTGATGTCTCCCGCAGCACGGCAGTCGGGTGTGGCTTCTACTTCACGAACCTCTCCAGCTCAGGGACTGTTGCAGCAACGCAGGGTCGGTACCATCATCTTCGGCTCCATGGGTAGTCTCCATCTAACGATCGATAAACGGATGTGCGAAGACAAAATAACAAAATTCGATGCGACAAGAGGAAGGCCAAATCAGTGAAGACAACGAATATCAAAGTTAAATCTGAACGACAATCAAACGAATCGGAGAAGATCAGAACAGACGGAAGCCTAGTGTCTACCCAGTCCTCACAGGTCAATCCTAAGGTCAACAAGACGAAACCTTTTCTCTGATACCATAATTGTAACACCCCAACCCGACAAGGGTAGAAGTGTCACATTCTGGTGTCATATCAGAACATACAATTAAAAGCGGAAGTCTTAAGAATAACGTATCAAGTCATTTAAACAATGACTTACAAGGAAAAATTACATAATCCAAAATGTCTAAAATAAAATGAAATCTCCAACAATAGCCCAACAAAATAAATCCAAATAATAAGGTAACTATGGTTGGTCCACTCAAATAATCCAACTCTCAGCCCATCAAAGCCCATCTTCAAACCTAACACCTGCCGCAGGAAAAGAAATGCGGCTGAGCTTAAAAAGCCCAGTGAGCAGATATAACAAAACGAAAGTTAATAAAATCTGAAATGCAAAATGAAACAAAGGAAACAGATAACAAAGTCGCAGCGAAATGAGAACAATGAGTCAATGAGGATCCTGCAAAACACAATTATACAGATATCCAAAACGAACAGATAACAAGGAGAATGAAGCAAAGTAAAGCATCGATGACATATAAACAAGCACATACAAACCAAACATACAAGAACTGAAACATAAGCAAACATAGCAGGCGTCGCATCCACACAACATATATGTCATACAATCAATTCAGGAAATCAGAAGACATACAAGCCAAACAGATATCTACAGGAAAGCGGAAGCAATTAATTAATAAGTGAGCATGGCAATTCACACAGGTCAAAACCCTTAGTTGAAAACATAACCACTATCATGACAGCGGAAGTACTAACAGCAGTCAACACATGGCAGTCACACGTAATAAGTAGGAATACAGTATAACGATATAATTAAATGAATTAAAGACATAGCAGGGCAACTAAACAAATTAACAAGCCAGACGTCACAAGCTGAACCATTTACCCAATCAAACCGTAGCATAAACAGAAATGCAAATATGGCAGGTCAATCAACAAGCAGATAAGGATACTATCGGATAATCATAGTCCACGAAATTAACTGAACGAAGTATACATGATAAACAGACAAAAACTATCGATTACACACTAGTATGGTCACCAGACAATCAGAGGGTCACATAACAGTGAGATCACATATAAACAGATGACAACAGGTAAATCAGATAACCGTATAGTAATCATATCGCAGCAGGGTAATCGGTAGTCATATAAAACATGAATAGCATAAACAAATCCAATAAACATATAATAACCCGGTACGTGAATGGAACGATAGTCTGAAATAACGGAATGAGAGTGTGACAGATCAAAGCAATGGAATATATATATATATATCTTGGTAATAGAGTGAGTCATATAAGTGTATTGAGTAATGATAAACTAATACAGAATATGGTGCATTGGGAAATACAGATGGCACAATATAGGGATATCAAAAGTGTAAGGGTTGTCAGAAATCTACCACGAGCCCGGAACATATCATATCATATCATATCATAAGTAACCATTGTATTCGGAGGGGTGACCTCGGAATACCATACATAATAGGAGGGGAGACCTCAGTAACCAATGGAGTAGCTAGCTCCCGGAATGTGAAGACGCGTATTGCACACGACATCATTCACCATATAAATCATATCATATCAAGTCATATCCTCTAATATCATATCATATCTAGGATGCATCCATACGCCCCCCGGAAACATAGTGGCCAAATCATATACATATAGTGAGCTCATAATCATATCATAATGGGGACGGTGTGCAACATCACTCGTACACACTGGAGTCATGCCATTGGTGCATCAATGACACGGTCATGTTATCTTCATGACTAGGAACACATATTTGGCTCGGGTATCAAACTGACGGGTCAAAGCATAATCATATCATATCATAAGGGTTCATATCAAAGTTCATATCAAAGTTCATATCAAAGATTCATATGCCAAAGGTTCATATCAAAGTCCATATCAAAGGTTCATATCAAAGTTTCATATCAAAGGGAGCATAGCAAAGTCATAGGGAAGCCCTAATAAAGAGGCTTAGAGTAAAGCATAACAATTCAAGCTAGTATCGAAAGATGTATACGAATCATGAGAAACCTTAAGAGGTAAGGTCAGAATATCTGTACCTTATTCTGAGCAAATCACAATGAAAGTAAAATCAAGAAAGGAGATCAATCGCGTCGCCCGGAACCTATATGAATTAGATAACGTTCCATAAGAATCAGATTACTCGTTTAAGACGGCTTTCCATTTTTAACAGGTTCCCACTTATAGTAATCTTTCCATTTTAAGTAACTTTCTATTTTAGGTAACTTTCTATTTTAGGTAACTTTCTATTTTAGGCAGGTTTCCATATTTAGTAAGTTTAGTCATTAATTAAAGTCGAATAATGAAAATGAGTATTATTATAGTTTAAGGATCATTTACGACAAGTTACAAAAGTTTAGGGTTTAAAGTGTAAATGTTACAAAGCATAGGATCAAATTACATGTCTATTTCATGTGTTATGTACGCCCTTATACCATCGAAACAACCCTAAACCTAACATTATTAGAAACGATTGAATACCAATTTAATACGCATTATTTAAGTTCCAGTTAAGCAAGTAAAAGACCAAAAGGAAGTGTGTCATGTGGTGTTTTCAAAATGGTTTTAACGGACCGGATTTGTACCTTTATATCGACATATATATTGTGGTTTCATTCGGTATTTAATGTACGATATGCTAGATTAGTTTTAACCACTTATGCAACATGTTGATGTAAGTAAAAAGCATGCGTATGGGGTTCAAATACACGACCAGAAAAGATAACCAACATCAAATTTATAAGGCTCAAGTCGACTCAAATCGTGGCTCATAATAAGGTTTTTAGACTTAGGTATTATACGCGTTATAACATAGTACTTAGGAGCCAAAAACATGCGTGTATAGGCTGGAAAAACCCACGGCCAGAATGCAACAAACTTTCAGTTTCATGACATGAATATGACAACACGTTAGGGCTTGTTTCATAGTTTTTAAAATAGCATAACCTCAAGTTTTACGTCTTAGGTTTTCAACATGATTATAACATAGTTTTATGAGCAACATATATGCGTGTGAAGGGCTAGAAACCCACGGCCAGAAATCAGAAAATATGAGGAGCAAACGAGATGTTATTGTACCTTTGAAGCGTGTATATGTGAGACAAGAAATCAATGGACAGAACAAGACTAGAGCACCCCTTTTGTGCCCTTATTACCCACGACAGAATCAGCACCCAACGATCCAAAACACCCCGTTGTATGCCCTAGTTTACCACGACCAGCAGCAGCGAGACAAACACAACCAAAACCAATTCAGTACATGCAC
The DNA here is from genome assembly GCA_019973895.1 of Chrysanthemum seticuspe. Classification (NCBI taxonomy): domain Eukaryota; kingdom Viridiplantae; phylum Streptophyta; class Magnoliopsida; order Asterales; family Asteraceae; genus Chrysanthemum; species Chrysanthemum seticuspe. The sequence goes on from BPTQ01000008.1 coordinate 89,839,181, forward strand.
TATTACGTGTGAATTTAGCTTCGAGAAGGGCTTCGAATTCTCACCTTGGCAGCCTATGAAGTCGACAGAAAAAAAAATGAAGGAGAAGGAGAGAGTGGTGTGGTTTCCGTATATTTTGAGTAGGAGGGTGTTAGGGTTTGTTTTGTTCTTTGCTTTTCTTTTAATGCACAATTAAGGAGTTTGTTACCACTTAAATGGGAGGAGCGTATGATTTCCTACAATCTTGGGGGGAGGCGTTTTCTTGGAGCCGAATCAAAGGGAAATTCCCAAAACCAAATCATGCATTTATTCATCTTCCAAAAATATACTTTGCACACTTTATTTATTTTATGTAGTATATGATACAAATGACCCTTTTGATGTGTTACAATCAATTTTTAGTATAAGTATAAGTTTTATTTGAAAAGTCTTGTGTAAAATAATTTCTTATTATTACGTGTCCCACGATTTAACGAGCTTGTTATATGTCGCGAGTTATTAGTTGAGGGTATTATAGTCTTTTAACGCGTTAACAATTTTTGGGTTTTACAACTCTTCCCCTCTAAAAGAAAATTTTCGTCCTCGAAAATTGAAGTCGCCAAGGGTACACAGAGACGTACAAGTTTAGGGCAGACGTAGCAATCCATAGTTTCACACAGATCATAACGATTTCGGTTTCAAAGCGTACAAAACTTATACGTAACAGATATCGACGAAAATCTCACAAATAGATACAGAATTTCAAACGAACATCAGGAGTGCCAAATTACAGATACAAGTCATATTCCATTCACGTACCAACCCCAGGAAGAATCATTCTGACGGTTGTGTTGCTTTTTGAATAGAACTTCCATTAGTGATGATGTTGGCGTGAGCATGAGAAGAATCAGCACGATCATTCCGCTCCGGAGCTTCCATAAGAAGAAAACATTTCAAACGGTTAGTAATAAGCGGTTTCCGGCACTTACAAGTTTGAACTTCGAGAGTGTTAACAGCATAGTGTGAAAACACAACTCTAATTCTTACAAAGGCCGTTCCTGAACTGGAGTCCCACAAGTGAGATAACGCGATGTACCGAAGTACATCTACAGTTCAGATGAGTCGCTGAGGTACACCGAAGCATAACCTCATGACTGTAGACCGTTTGAGACACACTCCGCGTAATCCACGGGGAGTTACCGAAGTGACCTGCTGTCAGGGTTGTTTGATGTTGACCCTGGCAGGAGTTTCCATTCAATCACTGAGGATCACAGATGTGAACCTCTCATAAATGTTCTCGACAGATTGCTAAGATCTGTGAAGGACTCGATATGAACCACTGATAATCTTATTAGTTGATCATCAAGTGATTAAATGTCAAGTGTTCCTAAGAGATCTTTTGATGAATCTCGTGGCTCTAGACTCAATAGTGCGATTTGGTTTTCCTGAGCGGAGACTAGGGAGAGGGTCTCCTTCTTCAATACCAGCGATCTCTAAGAGAAAGCCAATAGTTTACGTAGGGTTCCCTGTGAGAATGAAACAAGCTTCTGTTGAGAGAAACTTGAGTGGCTAAGAAGGTTTAGTGCATGCGTCACTGGGTCCATGACGACTTTTAATCTTCAATACCGGTGTCACTAAGTGACAATCAGTAGCATATGAATTGAACCCGGTGTCTGCCCTAAGTTGAATAATCTGGAGGGCTGTTTCTTTACACCCTTTACTTTACATTTCTTTTTGATTCTTCAACTCCTTCTTTCTCCGATTCTCATTTTCTCCTTTTTTCAATCATTCCTAAGGACTTCTAACACTAACTAATGGTAGTGTCCTTGGGTAGATCCCTCCGGCTCTGGCGGATCATAGGACGGTTATTCCTAACTTTAGTCACCTTATAACTCCATGACTAACCTATGTTGCCATAAAAACCACAGTTTGTGAAAAATCTCTCAAATGGTTTGTAAATGAAAAACATGTTTGAAACATTGTGAGAGATAAGGTTTTGCATAAATACTCCCCCTCCACAAGTGCTTAATAGTTTTAATGGTTAAATGCACAGTGAGGAAAGAGCGTGCACTTTTTGAATTGATCCACTGAAGATAGACAATCCCCCGCGAGACACGGTTACGTTGCATAGTTAAAGAGTTACATTATCAGCTTTTAGGTGACAACTAGCTCTAATAACTACCTTGAAGGTGTAGACAAACCTCGAAAGGTTGTCATACCCGTCAGAGTTCATGTCTATCAAGAGTTTCTCGAATGGTACTTTCTACTTGGACAAGTCCTTTGCGAGACACGTTTACATTACTAGCGAACTAGCTTGAAATTATTACCCGTCCAGGACAAGTCTTTTCGAGTTATAAACAGTTTAGTACCGTCAATTCGTTGGTTAAGTCTGAGGTACACAGATTCATTTGCATTTTGCACAACATATTTCTTATCACACAAATTTTCTCCCCCTCAAAAATGGCATATGAAAGTGTTATTTTTGAAACGTTTGAGAATAAATATGACCATTTCGAGTGTTACGGGAAGAGTGACCACTGTGAACAATTTGTGAATAAAGTTTTTATCAAATACTCCCCCTCAACTAGTGATATAAACGGTTGAGGTTTTAAAATTATATGGGGAAGTACTTGTCTTTTTGAGCAAAACCTTGAAAAATGAAAGGTTTGATAGGTTTTACTCAAAAATAAGAAGCTTTCGCTCCTTTTATAAGGATTGTGGCACTGAGGCGTACCACAGGGTCCTTTCTTGACAATTACGGGTTGTACACTGTTATGTATGCACAAGCCATAGACATATATCATCATACATCCAAAATTTTAATGAAAGAACCAAATCAAGGAGTACCAGGAAGTGCATTGATGTTCCCAGGAGTACGAACAGGGCGTTGATAGCCGGTGATGTTGATCCTGGGTCGACCACCAACAAAACTTTCCAACGTTCTGAACTGATCCCTTCTGAACAACCGTTCATCAATCATGGTGATGATCCTTCTCACATCCCTCCTTTCCTGAGAATTCCAGCACTTAGGAGACCCAATTTTCAAGCATATATCCTTCAACCTGTACGCCAATCCATCCCTAACCAGCTTCAAGGTATGATCCCCGAATTTCTGAAGTTCACTACACGCCATTAAGCAGTTTCTTTGAAGTTCACTGTGGTAAACAACTCCGAATGGTTTGCTGATGAGCGTATATTGAGTTAGCTGATTGATGTCGGGAAGATCAAGCGTTGGAGGAGTGAGGTTGACACGTTTCTGATATGATTCAACGGCAAGCTGAAGATCTTCAACACGTTCTTTGATGACTATGCGTCTGATGAAGATGAGCAGTGACTTGATGAATTCACGTTGTACTTCAGTTGGAAATTGTCTCATGCGACCTTGAACTTTGGCAAGGTACATGTCTTCAATATCGTTGATGTTCAAATTCTCAAAGTCAGCTTCAGAGAATGCATAGTCCCTTTCGTCTTGTCTTTTGACCACAATCTTCTTGAGAAAAGTGTAGTCCCATTTAGACGATAGACCAACATGTTGGATGGCCACGATACTATTAGTACTGAACACTGCATGTTGAGACTTCTGGACCAAGCAGCTTCTGTAGTAGATTCTTTGGCGTTCCGGCCAATGGTGAATCCCATACATTGCATCTTGGTCATACGCTACCACTTTGTCGGAGAACATGTGGGTAGCACGTTCCTCGATGGCTATACAATCAGAGTATATGGCAGCAGGGAATGGAAGTGTCAGAGATGTAGCGTATTTCCTTGAACCATCGCCACCGTGTTGAAGAAAATCTAAGTCTTTGTTGAAGAAATGTCTGAAAGGAATCCTAGGCTGATCAGGTTGGCCAATGGTAGGTAGAGGTCGAGACCAGTCGGTGTAATATGGAGGATTGTCCCATTTGGTGAAGTCGATGTTTGCTTCTGGGTTGAGCCAATCCATGTTATTAGACATGGCTCGAGCAATGTTTTCAAGGTGATATTCAACCTCGATTGCACTTTCCGAGCTGTCTTTTAAAAGTAGGAATGCTTCATTCTTGATGCGCTTCAATTCAGATTTCGTCATCTTCTTCACACGGAACCTTTCTTGCAAAATCTTTGCATGCTCCAAGGTACTACCGTCTACCAATTCTTGACCTTCTTCAGGGTAGGGAGTGTTGTTAACAAGTGTAGCAAACCATTCAAATTCTTCAGTTTTGTCGTCATCTAGCCATGATGCGATGTCAGTATGAAGCGTCTTCTTCTTCTTTTTCGAAGGCTTAGATGATGATGCTGGTTTCTGTCCTTGTTTGGGAGAGGTGGGTTGTTGTTGGGGCTCAAGGACCTCTTCATCGTCACCACCCGTATACTCAAAGTAATCACCTGTGTTTTGAGTCAGGGGTGGTAACTCGGAATCGTCCTGAGGTTTATCAATAGAAGACCGAGGTGGAGGAGACTTCTGTTGAGAAGAAGTCCGTTGTGGAGGAGGTGGCATCGAAGAAGATTCACCAGATTGCTTCTGACGTTTAGATGCAGAGTCCTTGTCCTTATCATCGTCATCTCTTGGCCGTTTGGGTTGATCGGTTGACTCCTTGCATGATGATCTGAGTTGAAAAGCAAGTAGACCTTCGAAAAATTTAGCTTCATCCGAAGTAAACGTTCCAGATCGCTTTGACATTTGCATCACTAGTTTAGCGATTAACTCAGATTCAGAGAGATCAGCTTCATTGGCCATTGTATGTTTAACCAATGCGACGATGTTAGGGGTGAGTTGTCTGGAAAATACTTCTCTAGTCACACCGGGGACAGTGTCGAGAAGAAATTTTTGGGTATGATCTCTTGCTGTCTTCTCCAGTTCCTTTTGGACTTTCGGAATGATATCTTGAAGGTACTTGTTAGTGTAACCTTCGATCATTTCGTTCAATTCCTCTTTACGATGACTCTTCATGAACTTCTGAACAAATTCCCTTTCTTTCTGCATCTTGTCTTTCTCATCATTTAAGTACTGTATTTGGTCAGCAAACCAATTCAGTTTTCTGTAAAGCATGTCCTTCTTTCTGACTAGTTGGACAGCTTTCACAATTCTTTCATGAGTCTGAGAAATCCAAGATTTAGGTGGTTTCTTCACGGATTTGGATGATGATCTGGTTGACTTCTTAGATGGTGGTTGTGATGAATGAGACGAAGAATCCGATGATGATGAGATGTGAGGAGATTCCGGGTCCTTTGGTGGTTCAGAAGTTTCCTTCTGTGAGCGTGTAGGACTATCCAGAAGCACATCGTCGTAAGCAGCATCTTTATCTTTCTTAGTTTCCGGTTTCTCAAAATCATATTCGATAGTATCCTCCACAAGCTTTTGTTGTTGCAGAAGAGTGGTGGCACCAGATCCCTTATCGGGTCGATTAACCGCATCAGGATCTGGAGAGGAGTGGGCAGCACCACTTGATCCTCCGGGGCCACCCATTTGATCTTTAGCAAATTCAGCAGCTTTTTGAAGGTGTCTGACGATTGTAAACTTCTTCCTGTATGATTTATCCAGTTGCTCTTCTTCTTCTTCAGAGCTCTCATCATAGGGTACAATTGCTGGAGTCTTCCCTTTTTCTTGGACAGCTGGAGGACTTGGAGGTTTTGCTACTGAGGCAGGTGCTTCGGTTGCAGTTGCAGAGTAATGAACCTCTTCATCTGTATCAGTATCTTCAGAGCTCTCGTCCTCAAGCTTTCTTTGCGGTTCAAGTGTGGGAATAGGTTCGGCTTCCTTTACGGGAACAGTCCTTTTAGAAGGAGGATTCCTTTTAGGAAACTTCCTTTGACTCACAGTACTTGTTGCGCTTCCTGCACTTCCTCTTCTAGTTCTTCTTACAGGTGTTCCAGAAGATTTTTCGTCGAGATGACCAACTTTGCCTTGTCTAACTGCTTCCAGATACCTTTTATACGTTTCGAGCTTTCTGACATCTTCAGTTAGAAGGAAATCTGGCAACACAGCACCTTGTTTCTTTGTAGACGATTCCTTGATTCTGACAGATAGAATAGGTTCCGTCAACATATCGTGATTGTCGGGGTCATTGAGCCTCTTGGGAATATCAGGATGAAGTCCAAGTGCTCTCTGGATCAACAGTTTAGTATATCTGATGTAGGGAATCTTTGAGCCAAGCTTGTTGAGAAATGACATCATGTCATCCCAAATCAGAGCTTCGATAGCGATGTGTTTCATGTTGACCAATGCCCAAAATATTTGCAGTTCCATGAGCTTAGGATGCTCATAGCCACTGTCACGACCAGAAACAGACTTGGTGATGATCATGTAGAGAGTTCTCCATGGCTGAGGAATACTCTTAAGCTCTACGTGAGAATGCTTGGTGATTACTCCTGTAGCCTCGTCATAACCAATATCGATTAAGAATTAGAGAGTGAGCTCTTCAGCAGGTGTGGCATATAGTTTGGTTGGATCGACTTCAGGAATTAGGAGAGCAGCCCTTAAGTCTGCAGGTGTAATGGTGACTTGTTTGTGGTTCAGAGTCACCGTCACAGCAGTCCGTCCTTTGACCCTTTCCATAGTGTTCCAGAACTGTTGGATATAGATCTCAGGAACAGTTGCAGAGTGAGTGAGCATATTCTGATACGGATGAGTCCTCAGAATATCAATAGCAATTAAACGCGAAGACTCTGAGCAAGTGAGGGTGTCAAAGTCAACACGGAGATTATTCTTTCCTATCTTCATTGGATAGCCATAAGGATAGATATCAGCAATGGAGAGAACTTCAGATGCATCCACATTCATTTGTCCAGCCATGTCGTGATCTGAAATAACATTAGCCAAAAGAACCAACATATCAAAAGACATGATGTTAGTCAACAGAAGGTCTTATTGTCTAGTTATTGAATGTACAGTGTCAATGATTGTTACGAGTCCTAAGTCACTTGTATGTTCAATAGTCCAATGACGTCGTGAAATGTTTCGTGAGTTAGTTAACTTTAAGTTTTAAAGTTTATTTTATCACTTATTGTTCACAACATATCAAACGATTTAAGTTTATTAGTGACATTATTAGGATTCGTGACGATATGATTAGTTTATTTACAAGTTTGTACACGTAACAATTCATAACAAAGGTATGATCCAGGCTTATGCGTAGGATTGGTAAAGTTATGCGTAGACAGAAATGATATATGCGTAGGCGTAAACTTACGCGTAGGATCCTAACTTACGCGTAAGAAATGTTATGCGTAGGAAAAGGGGACCTTATACGTAAAGCTTATGCGTAGGCATATATTAACCTAACGCGTAAGGCTACTCGTAAGAGTTGACCTTATGCGTAGAGGTCACTGTTTACGCATATCCTTCACAGGATACGCGTAGTCCCATTTGTAGAACCTTATGCGTAGAAGCTACGCGTAAGATTAATCTTACGCATAACATGCTACGCGTAAGGTGATCCTTATGCGTAGAGTTACGACAACCTTGATTCTGAATTTTAAGTGTAGCAAGCCTGAAATAAATTCATCAAATCATCAATATTAACACATAACATTCATTTTATGACAGATCAAAACACAATTGCACAGTTTAACAGTTACGTGTAGAAAAACTTACGCGTAGTCTAAACCCTAAATCTACACGTATGAAATCTAGCCATGGAATATGCACAAAACTGATTCTGGTAGTCCTAAGATATGTTGAGAGTCTATAGGCCAAGTTATAACACTTAGTTTGTTGAGAATCAAAAATACCCAAAAGTCATGAACATTAAACCCTAATTTCAAATTGTTAGCCAATTTGTGTTTCTGGGTGGTTAGAAACCTTGGAAATCATCAATTCAATAACACAAGAGCATAACCCAACAATCTTTTTGACCAAAACACTTCACATTCAAAAATACCCAATTCGACTCATAAACCCTAATATTCAAAATTCATCAATTCGTGATTCTGGGTTTGTTTTGAGGATAGAAAACATATCATTGATGTTTTTAAAACATTTTGACATTATCTTTTTAGCCACAAACACATAACACATGATCATGTGTTCTTGCGCGTAAGCGAAGAACACAAAAATCACCCATATCAGTAGATTTGACCGTTGGATTCATTTGAAAATCAAAACCAATGTTCAAAAACATGTTAGAAACATTAATCCACTTACAAAATGATGATCTGAAACACGGATTTCTTGAGTGAATTCTATGCGTAGGATGGTTTTAGGTTTTTAGTAATAACTGAGAAGTGAAAGTAGGTGGGAGGGTGTTTTATTAAAAGTGAGTTTAACCTTTTGACAGTTTTGGTCCCTCCACCTTTTCCTTTTTCAAACAAAGCCTTTTAACTTCCATTATGGTTACCAAACAAAGTTTTTAGGAAAGAAACTTGACGACACTCCCCCTCGACTTGAGAAAATAATGAAAGGTTATTAATTTAAGTCCGAGGAGTGTCAATTTACCAGAAAATTCACCACCATTGTAAAATGAAACAACCGAGATATGAAAACATGCAAGTACACTGATGTTTTGAAACGGTTAAGAGATTATTTTCTCCCCCTCAACACTTGATCGGAAAAAATACTGAATTTTGAAAGATTAAAGTGTTGATGGAAGAAATGTACTTGCCATGTTGAAAGAAAAATAGATTAGGAGAGTATTTTTGTTGTTTTATCGAATTTTATATTTTTGTATTTTATTTTTGAAAAATTATTTACAAAAGATGTTTTGGTGTTTGACAGGTTTTTAAGACTGTTTTAAGAGGTCATCCAATTCCTCTTGAGTCAAACACCTCATACCAATCCGGTGGACCAACTCATTAAACCTAGCGGGAGGCAAGGCTTTGGTGAGAAGATCTGCCAATTGGTATTCTGTACCCACAAAGTATAATTCAACGGTACCCTGTTCCACGTGGTCCTTGATGAAATGATAGCGTAGATCGATGTGCTTTGATTTCGAGTGTTGAACTGAGTTGCACGAGATCGCAATGGCACTCCGATTGTCGCAGTACATCGGGGTTCTTTCAAATACGTAACCATAGTCTTTGAGTTGTGTTCTCATCCAGATGACTTGAGCACAACACGCGGACATGGCTACATATTCTGCTTCGGTTGATGACAGCGATGTACAATCCTGCTTCTTTGATTGCCAAGACACCAGTTTATCACCGAGAAATTGTAGAGCTCCTGAGGTACTTTTCCTTGAGTCTAAGCATCCTGCGTGATCAGCGTCTGAAAAAGCGATTAGTTCAAAACTAGAATCCTTCGGATACCAGATCCCCAAGTTAATGGTTCCCTTGATGTATCGGAGGATTCTTTTAGCCTCAGAGAGGTGGGTTTCAGTTGGTCGCGACTGATAACGGGAGCATAGATAAACGGCAAAGACAATATCAGGTCTGCTAGCTGTTAGATACATGAGAGACCCAATAATACTTCGGTATTTGGTAGGGTCAACTAATTTCCCATGTAAATCAGCATCTAACTTCTTGGTATGAGCCATTGGTGTGGCATAAGTGTCACAGGTTGTCATTCCAAATTTGTTTAACAGTTCAAGGGCATATTTGGACTGACTCAAGAAAATACCACGGGGTGATTGATGAACTTGCAGTCCTAGAAAGAACGTAAGTTCACCCATCATGGACATTTCAAAAATTTTCTTCATTAGTTTTGCAAAAGCGGTTGAAAACTTTTTATGTGTCGACCCAAAAATGATGTCATCCACGTAAATCTGAACAATTAAGATATGTGCCCCGTGATATTGTATAAAAAGAGTTGGGTCAACCGAGCCTTTGGTGAAATTATTGGCAATGAGGAAAGATGATAGCTTATCGTACCATGCCCGAGGGGCTTGTTTGAGACCATAAAGAGCTTTGTTCAGTTTGTAGACATGGTTCGGGAACTCAGGATCAACGAATCCATCTGGTTGGCTGACATAAACCGTTTCTTTAAGTTGTCCATTGAGAAACGCCGTTTTGACATCCATCTGATAGACCGTCATATTCATATGAGCTGCGAACGCGAGAAATATCCGAACAGCCTCAAGACGAGCAACCGGAGCAAAAGATTCTTCAAAGTCTATTCCCTCTTCCTGATGATAACCCTTAGCAACTAGACGTGACTTGTTTCGGATGACGTTCCCTTCAGCATCCAATTTGTTTTTCCAAATCCATTTTAGACCAATGACGTAGACCCCTGTTGGTCTTTCAACCAGTTCCCATACTTCAAGACGTTTGAATTGGTTGAGTTCTTCCTGCATGGATTTAATCCAATTGTCTTTTGTCATTGCGTCTTTAATGTTTTTAGGCTCAGATTGGCAGACAGTGAGTGCATAAATGCAATGTTCACCATCTGTGTGAAGACGTTGTCTCGTAACGACTGGTTGATTCGGGTTGCCAATAATGTTAGCCAGAGGATGGTCTTTTGTCCATCGATGTGTAGAGGGTTGATGTTGGTATACATTGTGCAGATTCTGAGGATTCAAATGGTTTGTTGAAGATTCCGCGACATCTGGTGCAGCAGTCTCATTAGCAAACGGGTTGAAGAACGCATTTGGATCAAAATCTGCAGGTGGGGGTACTTCATTCAGAATATCATCAGCTGGTTCATCATTGTTGGAAGCGGTGTGTTCAACTGTTGTGTTGGAGTCAACTGGTGTAGGTGCATCTTCAACAGTAGTTGTTGTAGCAGGTGTATCAGGTATAGGGATATTATCAGGTTGTGCAGCGGAAACAGCGGATACACCTGGAGCACTTTCATCAATATCGTCACAGAACAGAGGAGCAAATAACCTTTCCATTTGTTGACGAGTTAGCTGGGGGCTTTGTTCAGCTGATGATGGGGGTTGAGGGAAGTTTAAACGGTTGTGACCGGGTTCTAAGCTGTTATACTCAGAAGCCATTTCCGTGAGTTCATCAAAATGAGCATGAATCGTTTCCATTACCTCCTTAGTTCGACGATTCCAGATTCGGAAACCTTTAGAATTGTCACAGTATCCAATAAAGACTCCAATATCAGCTTTGGCTTTGAGCTTTCCAAAATCATCACGATCATTATTCGGATAGCAAAGGGATCCAAATACATGAAAGTGTTTGAGGTTCGGATTATAGTTGTGGACAAGCTCGAAAGGTGTTTTGTTGTGGCGTTTTGTGATCATAGAACGGTTTTGAGTATAGCATGCAGTAGATACAGCTTCTGCCCATAAGTAATCTGGAAGTTTAGCATTGATTAACATTGTTCTTGCAGCTTCCACTAACGTTCGGTTTCGTCTTTCAACAACTCCGTTTTGTTCAGGTGTACGTGCAATAGATGTTTGATGCTGAATTCCCACTTTCTCATAGAATTCACGAAGGGTTTTGTTAATAAATTCAGTTCCTTTGTCTGTTCTGATTATCCTGACGGTGTTGCGGAGCTGAACCTGTATTTTTGTGAGAAAGGTGATGATCATTTGTGGAGCTTGGTCTTTGCTTCGAAGAAAGTAGACCCAAGTCCAACGTGAGTAGTCATCAACAATTACTAAGATGTAGCGTTTGCCATTGATCGTTTGCACGCGCATCGGGCCACACAAATCCATGTGAAGAAGATGAAGCACATGCTGAGAGCTGTGTTCCACCTTTGAAGGAAAATGAGCACGAGTGTTTTTCCCTTGTTCACAGGCTGAGCAAAGGTGATCTTTTGAATACCGGAATCGTGGGAGTCCTTCAACTAGTTTGTGTCGAGCAAGGTTGGTGATGGTTTGAAAGTTTAGATGTGAGAGACGACGGTGCCATAGCCAGGATTTTGTAGATGTTGCCTTTGAAAGTAAGTAGATGGGAGAGGAAGCAACCATGTCTTGCATAGAAATAGTTTAGAGACTAGAATTACGCGAGCCAGACATAAGGTCATTTCCTTGTAGATCACGAATGAAACAAGTTTTCTCCCTGAAAGCAACCTCCAAATCTCCATCACAAAATTGACCTACTGAAAACAGATTGTGACCGAGGCCTTCCACATAGTAAACCCTGCTAATTTCGATGTTCCCATTAACATAGTATCCGTAGCCCATGATAGCTGCGAAGTGATCATTCCCGAACCTGACAGTGCCAATGAACTTTGCAATAAAGTTTGATAATAGTTTAAGGTTGCCTGTCATGTGTCGGGAACATCCGCTATCAACAATCCAGAGAATGATCTGTATCACCTGCATTACACACAGACGACACAGATGGAATAGAAGTAGATGTGGAACCCGAAATGTTAGAGGGTTCCGAAGCAGGTATATTAGACATATATACATTGATAATTTTAGGCATCCATTTAAATCCTAGTGTGTTATATATCCATTTTTGCCATCTATAACTACTCTTTGCTTTAGTCTTAGTGAATGCACTAGGTGGTACTACATTCTTAGGAGGTGAAACTGGAGCTACAGTGACAGCAAAGTTTGCCTTAGAATCTAAAGAAGGCGGTCTACCAAGCACAGACTTAGAATGATTAGTGGGCCTAGAGCTATTCCGATTCTTAGGATTCCGTAAACGAGAGATTATAGCTTTAGCAACACATTTGTCCTGACAATCAGAATTCATACTCTTCCGACAAATAACACAAGGTGCATCAGACTGAATATCAAAAGAACTTAACGGGTTAGCATTCGTTACATCACTATTTCTATTACATTTGCCAGATGCAACATCTATAGTGGAAGCAGCATGAGTCTTATTCAGAGTCCTAGGGTGTTCTTCTACTTTAGCATTCCTTATTGATCTTTTCTTAGGTCGCAACTTCCTATTCTTCGATTGAGTGCTCCTAGGCTGTGAAGTGCGGACGTTTGGAAAAGACGCAACTATTCCTGTTTCAGCAGAGGGAAACACATTAGCAACTTGTGATTTGGCAGTAGGAATTCTAGGTTCACGATTACTAAGTGTGACTGGTGCTAATCTCTTAATCACGGTAGGTGGAAGTTGTTCATACTTTCCTAACATTTCCCGTAACTTAGAGATAGTGTGAATCAAATCTTGATTTTCAGAACGAATATTACCAGCAAAATTCATGACTTCTCTAGTGTGAGCAAGATAGTGATCAAGTTCGTTAGATGCTTCATGACGAGTCTTATTGAGCAAATCAAATATGACACCATATTCCTGTTTAACTTTTGAAAGTTCTTGTTCATATTTTGAGATTTGACTTTTCAAAGACACGTTTTGATCATCCATTTGCTCAATTTTAGGATCAGAAGATTTTGCACTCAACTGAGCGATTTTCTTTTGAAAACTAAGTTGATGATTGTGAATATCTTTTTCACACCAATGAAGACGACGTTTGGCATTGTAAATTTCGTTGAGTAATTGTTTATTTTCAGCTTTTAAAGACTCGATCTGAAGCACATTATCGGTGTTCTCAACAGTTACAACATTTTCAACAATATCAGCAGAGATGTAATCAGATGCAAATGGCAAGGCATGAAGTAACACAACATTATGGATATCAGCACAGATAACATCTTCCAAGAGTCGATCAACATCTTTTCTCAACATTTTCTTTTTGCGTTTAGTGTTAGAAATAGATGTTTCTGTTTTCTCGAAAACGTTTTTCATTACCCCAAGTTCCTTATGAAAATCCTTTTCCCAGGCAATTGCACAACTTTTCAAGTTTTTAACATTAGGTAAAAGATTTTTCTGAAAAATGTCTCTTTGTTCTCGCACCAGAGGCGATTGAAAGTGTTCAATTTTGATTTCAGAACGATATTCTATCTCATGTTGTAAAATTTTGAGGTCAGCCATGAAAATGTCAAAATATCTAAGAACATTTCGATTTTCAGGTTTGGAGTTTACTTCACTAATTGAGGGTAAAGGAGCATAAGTTTGTGCAAAATCTGTTTTGGGATTAACATTAGAAGACTCAGGTGTTTTGATGATAACCCTTGGTGTGTTAGAAGAATCCGTTGGTGTGACGAAAGTGACCGCGTTTTTATAATTAAAAGGTTTGTTGTAAACAACGTTTTTTAATTTTGATCGACTCTCGTCTTCTGCATCTAATTCCTCTTGACGATGATATTCAACAACACTCATAACAGTATTATCAATTTTGTATTCTGCACTGGAAACTTCAGGAGTTGGTTTGAATGTTTTTAATGAAAGCTTTGGTTTGTAATCAGCTAGATTTTTTCCATATCCTTTTGGATTGGGTTTTAAGGTAAACTTTTCAATAGCTGTTACTGATTCACCATGTTTGTAAACAACAGTTTTAAACTCTTTAAGTTTGTTTTGCAAGCCGATAATTTCTTCAAGGGGGTCATCCACCCGATTCGTTGAATGCTTTTTTATGCGGAGAACTGTTTTTGACAAGTTAACAACTCAGCCTTAGCTTTTTGATTTTCCAAGGTGAGAGCGTTAATTTGCTTTTTATGTTCATGTTTCAGTTGTTCTAATTCAGACAACAAAGCATTCTTCGAGGCGGCTAGATCACGCATCTGTCTCTCTAAATATTTTTCGTTTTGATGAGATTTTGCAAAAGCGGCTTCAAAACCTTTTTCACGGTTTTCTTGAGTTTTGAAAAAATTGAGTTGCATTTGTAAGCATTCAAAATCTTTGGTTAACAGTGCATGTTTACTTTTTAAGTCCTTATTTAATGCATAGCATTTCTCCATTTTGATTTGATGGTCTTGAATTAAACGAGCAAAATCTGGATGAGGCAACAGTTCGGCTTGTTCAACGTGAGTCACAACATGATCATTATTTAGATCCTCAAGTACAACCACGGAGTCAATTTGATTATCAAAGGAAACCATAAGGTCATCTTGATCGTCAAATGTAACTACGGGGTTTATTTGAAAATCGTCAGAATGAGATGTATATGACCCATTTTGAACAGTCTGAGCCGTGTCGGATTCAGATATTGGCGGAGATATTAGTTCAGATATGATGATGGTTTGTTCGGGTACCTGAGACAAGCCATCAGTGTCATACACTGGGCCTGTTTCACTCATGTGTAACTCTTGCATATTAGCCATCAACATAACAGCTGCATTGGCCCGCAAGTCCTCCATATCATCATCCGAGTCTGCATCTGCCATAAAGCTCTGTTCTTTGTCTGTGAGAGATCCACCAGCTTCATCCTTAAGAGCCAAAAGTAAAGCCTCTTTGAAATATGCACTGCCCCTAGTTCTTGGCTTTGGGCATGCATTAGACAGGTGTCCCTTCTCATTGCAGTTGTAGCATCCAAGACCATTTAACCGATTCTGAGCATTTCCCTGTTCCACCACTTGAGCTCTGTTGTTATTCCTACCCACAGCATTAAACCCTTGACCACCGCCCATCTGACGACCATAATCACGATTCTGAACTTCAACACGTCCATTGTTCACAACAGCTTGAGTCCGTGTGTTAGATGAGGAACGAATACGATTGTTGGATTTATTGGTGTAACGGCCAAAAGCATTAGCAATCATCACAAATCCTTGTTGTAATGCTTCGAATGGATCGATTTCCTCAGTCGCTTCACTGACATATGCTTCAGCATTGTTGCTGTATGGAACCAATTGATTTTGTTGAGGTTGTTGCTGTGAAGGTGTGTTTGAAGCAGTTGGTTGAGTTGCTGGTTGAGAGGGATAATTCTGTTGAGCATACAAGGCAAGTTGTTGATTATCCGGATGTGACTGTTTAGCAATTTGAGCACGGAGAATCATTTCCCGATCAACTTCCTTTTCATGAGGCTTCAAGTAATCGTACAACAATCCATAAGTAGAATGATGCATATTCTTCGCTTGACGGAGAAAAATGACATACTTCTCCCATTCAGGACCAAGACTACTCAGGAACTTAGTATTCACTGCAATTCTTGGCATGATGATGTTGTGTTTATCCAAATCATTGATGATGTCTGAAAATCGATGATGATAGGACTCTAGTGTCTCTCCAGGTTCAATCATGAAGTGTTCATAAGCCAAGTAAATTTTGGATTCCAAATCCTCCTGATTGAGTACAGATCCTTCCATAAGAAGACGAATATGATCCCACATTTTTTGTGCAGTTTTTTGAGCATCAACACTACGAAGAATTGGGTTTGGTAATCCTAAGAGGATGTATTCCATTGCAAGTTCATCAGCTTCATAGTGTAGAAGTTCTGTAGCATTTAGATCTGCAACAGTAGCAATGTTGGTTTGTTCATCTCTTGGTGGAACAGCAGTTGGATCTCCGGGTACAATAACAGTAGGCATCTCAAATGGACCTTCCAAGATAACCTTCTTTAAGAACTTTCCATGTGGTTTCTTCAGATCACAAAACCTAAAGAACCTTATCACCCATTGATCGTAGTTTCCTGGAGTGAGCATTGGAGGTCTATCAAGTGATCCAGCTTCATGAATTGATTGTTGGCTGCTTAAAGCTTCACACATCTTTGCAAACCAAGTGGGTTCCTTCATAGTGTTCCTTGATGGATGTTGATTGAAATCATTTGTGTAGGATTGAACTTGAAGGCTTGGTGGTGTTTGAACCATTTGTGGTGGTGGAATTGCACCAAGTTGTGGAGTATGTTGCTGATTAAATTGTTGTTGATAAATAGCTTGTTGTTGATTCCATTGTTGATGTTGTGGAGTTAATTGTTGTTGTTGTTGATGATTATAAGTGTGAGGGAAATAGTTAGAGTATGGTGGTTGAGACATGTTGTTAAACTTGTGTAGTAAAAATGGATCTTTGTAGTCGAATGAACCTTTGTTGATGAAGTGTCCTTAGGCGTAGAAAAGACAAGAAACCAAGTAGTACTTATGCGTAAAAACACCAAAAGTTACGCGTAACAACAAGGAGTTACGCGTAGGTTTTAGCTTACGCGTAAGTAGGAAAAACACTAAAGTTATGCGTAGACAAAAGTTAGGCGTAGAAAGTTAGGCGTAGGATTACCTTATGCGTAGACCTAAGTTTACGCGTAAAGTGAATCTTATGCGTAGGATTTCTACGCGTAAGCTTATGCTTATGCGTAAGTTTAGGGTTTTTTGCCCAAATGATCTTTTACACTATCACAGTGCAAAAGATATCCAAAGTCGACGTATTTTCAGACTTATCCAAGTAAGAAAACACGGAATAAACCACGAAAATGAAGATCAAACCAAGGATAATCTTACGCGTAAATTTAGGGTTTCAATACGCGTAGGATAACTCGTAAGTTTGATTTTGCCCAAATGTGTTTCTAAACCAGATTTTTGTTATGGAATAGCTTCAATAGTACCAAAAGAACACAAAAGTGTGAAACTTTATGTACCAAAACGGCTAAACGGGTTACGCGTAGAACGACACCCAAGAACAAAAAAAGGTTCAAAAACAACTATCCACGCATAAAGTTTGAAACTTTTTTCCAAAAACACGTATTTTAACACCTTAAGACATTGAAAGTACAAGAATCTTGGATTAAAAAGTGTAAAAAACAAGTTTTAAGCGAACCAAAGTATCAAGGTGCGTTTTAGGCGTAGGACCGAAACCCACTTCAAAAAAAAAAACGATTCACCCAACTAGTAGGCGATTGATACCACTGTTAGGTCACTAGTTTTACAAACACAAGTTATAGAGAAAGGAGATGAGGCGGATGAACAAGTAAACCACACACACACACGTTAGGATAATACCGGTTATGCGTAAGAGAGTGAATGAAAGGAAAACTTGGACAACCAACCCTCAAGTGAGGGTTATTACATTGTTTATATAGGCAAGGAGCTAGGGCAACACTCCCTCTCCTTCCCTATTCCTTATTGGGCTTGGGCCTAAGCTTATGGGCCTTCTACATAAGCTTGACCTTAAACAAACATAAAGGCCATAATAAAGCTACCTATTACATATGAAATATAAATACTTGAAATACTGTTTAGGAGTGATTCCAACAGAAACAAAAGCTAAAAACGCTAGCCAAAATAGAACCGGAAACCAAACGCAAACCAGTTATCACGTTATTGTTTTTTATTTGTGTAATACGTGTTATGTAAATTCTACTTTTCGGCAGATAAATGTCGAGTAAGACATGTATCTTGCATATTGTTTTATGCTTATGTCGTATCACTTTGTGCAAATATATGTATAATTAAATCTAATATTTATAAATTTTCATCTACTGACCAATCTAACAAAGATAATTTTTGTTAGTAAACATAAACATGGTCGAAATAATTAACTATAATTCATTTTGATGAAAAATGGTTGAATGGAAACATTATAGTACCCGTCATGCATGTGTCCTTTCAATAGACATTCAAAATAGTATAAAAAATGATCAAACATAAACAGCTCATTACTGAAAGTGATGAATCAATAGAGACATTCGAATAGTATCATTCATGATCAAACATAAACAGCTCATTACTCAAAGTGATGTTTATAATCAGGGACGGATCAGAACCAGTGCATTTACAAAACAAATTGACCAAAAAATAACGCTACGTCGTAAATTTTCATGAATATCCTAGGATCTTCCGGAACCTACCCTTGTTCCATCATTGTTTATAGGGCAAATGATAAAAAAAAGTATTATACTTGACATCATTTGCTCTTGTGGTTAGCGAACAAAATTTTTTGCTTTTGTGGGTACTATACTTTCAAATTCACCATCTTTAGGGTATTTTGCGAAAATTTTGGACATTTTTGCCCCTTTTAGCTAATAGAATTTTTTTTTTCCGAAAGGCAAAAATGTCACATAGTACCCTAAAGAGGATGAATTTGAAAGTATAATACCCACAAAAGCAAAAAAATTTGTTCGCTACCCAAAAGAGCAAATGATGGCAAGTATGATATATTTTTTTTTTTATCATTTGCCCTTACTTATAATCCAAACAAAGTGTTTATAGAGGTGTCACCGTTAATCATGAAATTACCGACTTTAAATAATGTTTCAAGATAAAACAAGTAAATTTTTTTTATACTTTGCCTATATAAGGAGAAAAGCACATAAAACTCAGATGAATAAAATCAAGTTGAACCAAACTATCCATGATTTGTATAGTAAACGGTCATCGATCTAGAACTTGATATGACCGTTTAACATAGTTGAACATTACACTTGACTAGCAATGTCGTTGCACAAAGAAATTTAACATAGTTGAACATTACCTCCTAAGTTGTGTGTGAAAGCTTGAAAAAAATAAATTGTATTACGGTTGGAGGGGCCATAATTTGATATACTTACGATATGATGTTACAATCAATACATGCAATTTCTAGGCAATACGCATGTACAGGTTTACGTTGTCCACGAGTTTACTTAATTTTATTGAAAGAAGCAATAATGATATACTCCGTACTAAAAATAAAAATTTGAATAATTCCAGGTGAAATTGATTACCATAATTTTCTAGACATGATATTTTGTTACTTTTCTACGTGAAAAGATACGTGGTTTAAGAAAAATACATTTATTATTGCTTTGAATTCTCCGAAAGAAACAAAATAACAGTTTTACCCTTTGTCAATAATGTTTTTATTTAATTTTGTAAATAATAATTTTGATTAGGGGTATTATGATAACTCAAAAAATTTCAACTTTTATTGTTAGAACTTAGTAGTTGAATTTTGTTTTTTGAGACAGCCAAAAAAAGAAATATGGACAATAATATTGGGACAGAAAGACTGAGTATTAAACATTTATATGAATTTTATTTCGAGTAAAATAATGCATTATGACGAATTTGATGATCATGGACATGCACCCTCGACACATCCAATTTGTACAAATTCTCTTCTTTGAGACGTCTGATTGACCACCAAACATTGAATTCGCATGTTGAAAAGGTCAGATGGACCAAAACCCTTCCTATCAAAGTTAATATCCATACATGGCGGCTCTCTCTCGATCGTCTTCCAACTCGTTACAACTTAGACATTCGTGGAATTGATCTAGACTCTACTAGATGCCCTATATGTGATAACGGTATCGAAATTGCGAACCATATTTTTATGGACTGCTCGGTTGCCATTGGTGTGTGGAACTCTATCTCTTCATGGTGAGGAGTGAATGATAGCCCAAAGGACCTTCAAAACTTAATCCGATGGGCCGATGTGGTTGATATCAACATTAAGTCTAAACCTTGCTTTGATGCGATTATTCAAACAACTACTTGGATTCTATGGAGATATAGGAATATGATTTGCTTTTATTTGAAGCCTCCTCATAAGGATACTCTTGTGGAAGAAATCATAATCCTCTCACTCTCTTGGATTCTGTTAGAATATGACATGTTCTTCTCATTTTTATCCTTACAAGTACAAGGACTTATTATATCTGTTCTTATATCTGTTTTGTAGCTTATGCTTAAGTTGTGCCTAAAGTGATAAAGATAAAAGTGCAAGGACTGATTTGGTCAAGCTTGAAGACTTTGTATCTATATAATCTTAGATTGGGTCACTGTTCAGATTATCAAACCCTAGATCTCTCTCAGCATTCTCTAATTAATAAATTTACCAATCTCTGATTCTTTTGTATTCTAGTTTTGTTCCACTATTCTGGTGAACAAGTGTTTGTTGTCATTGATCAATAAAGAAGAAGTTGTTGTTACTTTGTGTATTTGTACTGGTGATACTTTTTCTACATGGTATCATAGCCAACGCTGCTCTGATTACTTTTGTTGTGGGCTTTGTTTATGGTGGTTCTTTCTCGATTGAGTTAGGGTTTCATCGATTTTAAGATTGATCGATCTGGTATTTTGGAACGGTTAGGGTTTCGATTCATTGGTTTTATTGGTCGGATTTGTTAGATTTGTAGTTAGATTGGGTTGAATTTGATAGATCATGTTCTGATCAAAAATTAGGGTTTCATCTCAAACCATAATTTTTGGAGATTTTCTGTTCTTCATCTTCCGCTGCTTTTATATCACTGTATTGTTCTCTTTTCCTACCTGATCTTGGTTGAATCAGGACAGCTTTGTGTGCTCACATTATCTTGTTGCTTTTTTTTTTCATTATTCTAATTTTTTTTATCAGAAGTTTTTTCTTAATCTTTTAATATGGCTGTTGGTGATGATGCTTCTCCTTCTGGGGGAAGCAGTACTATTAGTGAAGCTAGTAAACTGATTTTTGGTGATGAACTTTTTCTACACCCTAATGATACTAGTATTACTCCTGTTATTCTAATAAAACTAAGTGGAACTGAAAACTATAATGTCTGGAGTATCTCCATGACTATTGCTTTACAAAATAAGAACAAACTTGGTTTTATTAATGGAAAGTGCAAAAGATCAAGTGATAATTCTTTGGCTAATCAATGGGATATGTGTAATTCTGTTGTGCTTTCTTGGATCCTTGGTTCTGTCTCACCAGAGCTTTATATGGGACAATTTTTTTCTACAAATCCTAAGGATGTGTGGGATGAACTAAAGGAAACTAATGATAAAGTAAATGGTAGTGTCATCTTTAATATGTATCATCAAATTAATTCTCTTAGCAAAATGGTTCTGCTGTTTCTAATTATTATCAAAATTTAAACTCTTTCTGGAAACAATATGATGATATGGTTAAACTTTCTAATTGCACTTGTACTGGTGCAAAAGATTTGAAAAATCAAAATCAGTTAATTAGATTAATGCAATTTGTTAATAAAAATAAACCGTAATTTAGCGATCTCGTTGTGTTTTGTTGATAACAAATATAAAGTTATCATAATTAAAATTATAAGGATACATGTTATTTTTGTAAAATATATACATATTGGTCATTTACATAAAATGTTGTATTAATTTATTTGTTGTAATAGTTTAATAGGATGGACATTATCCAAGACCCATGACCCATACCCATGGAGCTAACCCATAACTCATGACCCATGACCCAATGTCTAGATACATTGTATCTTGTTGGGTACCCAAGGCTCATACCCATGACCTGGTTTGCAACCCAAAACCCGGACTGGTACAACCCAGTTTGCCGGATCCCTTGGATTGCACTAGCCGGATCCCTCTGGGGAGGGATCCGTGGGAACCGGGCTGCAATAGATATTTTTGCCTATAAATAGTGAGCCAGTTCTTCATTGTTACTCACCCCTCTTCTTACAAACTCTCTCATATATTACTTCTCTCTTCTAATCTCAAATCTCTTGATCTATCTAGTAGTTCTTCTTTCTTTTGTTGTGATTCTCATATAGGTCCTTCTCAAAGGCGAGATCACGAGATATTACAAGTCATCCGAGCAAGGGGTCCTTGATTGATTTGTTCCTCCACAAGATTTCTATAGCAAGATCTTGTATTTCATATTTCACATAGTTGTTGTGTAATAGTTGTGTTGATTTGGTCCGCCGTGCTAAGGACTTGGTATTTAGCTTTGTACCGGATAAAGTGTAAGCGACGTTGTGAGGCTTCTCCGTCGTGTTGAAGGAGTTGTTGACATAGTGCTTGAACTCTCGAGTGGGGAACTCGTGGAGTGGAGTAGGGCAAGGAAGGTGTCCTTGTAGCCGAACCACTATAAATCACTTGTGTCACTACTCTCTATCCTTCACTTTACTTGCTTTCATTATTT
Source organism: Chrysanthemum seticuspe (assembly GCA_019973895.1). Classification (NCBI taxonomy): domain Eukaryota; kingdom Viridiplantae; phylum Streptophyta; class Magnoliopsida; order Asterales; family Asteraceae; genus Chrysanthemum; species Chrysanthemum seticuspe. The sequence continues at coordinate 89,861,537 of BPTQ01000008.1, forward strand.
ACTTTACTTATTGCTTTACACTTTCTATCCATCCATACGAATTCACATAAGATCGAATCTAAAGTTTTTTGAAACTAAACTTAAAATCGGCAAAACTATTCAACCCCCCCCCCCACCTTCTAGTTTTCCACAATTGGCATAAAGAGCAAGGTTTACAAAAGTTTTAAAGTAAATTGTATTTTAAAAACTTTTCGATCACAATGAATTTTGAAAATTATAAAGAAGGGCAATCTATGCAACGACCTCCACTACTTGAAACAAATGGTTTTATATATTGGAAAAATATATTTGAAACTTATGTGAAGTCAAAAGATATTGATCTTTGGTACATCATTGTTGAAGGTGACTTTCAAGCCACTACAAAAGATGATAAAACCGCCAACGAAACAAACATCCCTCATGATCGCCTCTCCGACGATCAAAAGAGAAAGCTTTCCAAAAATAGTGAGGCAAAAATGGTTTTATATAATGCCTTACCCAAAAATGAATTTGAAAGAATTTATATGCTTAAAACCTCTAAAGAAATTTGGAATTCTTTAGTTGTAACTCACCAAGGAAATCAACAAGTTAAAAACAACAAAATAGATTTATTTGTTCAACAATATGAACAATTTTCAATATCGGTTGAGGATAGTATAGATAATTCTTTTGCTAACTTTAATACTATTATTACTTCATTACAAGCACTTGATGAGTCTTTCTCTAGTCGTAATCATGTCAGGAGATATCTAAGGGCGCTTCCATCTAAGTGGAGATCAAAGGTGACGGCCATCGAAGAATCCAAAGACTTGTCAATCCTCACTCTTGACGAACTCATAGGCAATCTAAAGGTCTATGAGCTCGTCCTCGCTAAAGACTCCGAAGCCTCAAAAGAAAAGAAAGAGAAGCATAAATCTCTTGCCTTAAAAGCCAAGAAGGTCTCAAGGGATGAAGAAACCTCTTCTTCGGAAAGTGATGACGAAGAGTATACCATGGCGGTGCGGGATTTCAAGAAGTTCCTTAGAAGAAAAGGAAGATATGTCAAGCAACCATATGACGACAAGAAGGGGTTCCGGAAAGTCAAAGACGACAAGAAAGCAAGGGACGAACGCACATGCTTTAAATGTGGGGACCCTAATCACTTCATTAGTGAGTGTCCCAAACGTGACGAATAAAAGGCGTTCGTAAGTGGTTCGTGGGGAATGAGTGAGGAGGAGAACAAAGAAATTTGTCTCATGGCAAATGACTCAAACGAGGTATGTCCCGAATCTCTTTATTATAGTAGCTCATCATTAGATGATGAATCATTGCATCGTGAATATGATAAACTTTGCAAAATTAGTCTAAAAGTAATTAACAAAAATAAGATTTTGAAAAACAAAAATGAACGTTTAGAAAAGGAAGTCATTGTGTTAAAAGATAGATTAAAACGTTTAGAAAAGGGGAAGAAAGTAGATGGTGAATGTGAGCTTTTTGTTCAACTTCAAACGTTAGTTGATAATCTTGATTCCAAGATTGCTAGAATGAGTACTAATACTCTTGATACAATACTTGATAGTGTTAAAACGGGAAATAATCAAAAGGGTTTAGGTATTCAGCAACTGACTACGTCAACTAGCGAGATTAAAGAAACACAATTCGTTAAAGCAATTGAAAAACAAGCTAATATAATCACGGATCCCACGGATCCCTTGAAAAAGGAACCGTCTAGTGTAAGTCCAGGGATCCGTGGGTCTGTACCAGCAAACAGTAGAAATAATGTAGCTACATCATCTAGAACCGACTTTGTTATTGTTAACAAGAAAAAACCAACCCACGTTACTGTTAGAAATGCCAAACAACCACCTCCACTAAAACAAAATCAAAGTTTTATGAGAAACAAAGGTCCCTCAGTTTCTAAACCAAACACATTTATAAGAAGGCCAAATAATGTTTATCCGAGAAGTAACCACCATCAAATAGGATGGAATCCTAATGTACAAAACGGTTTTCCATTTCAAAACTTTACACCGTGGAATGCTTTCTCACCTTTTTCATATATGCCTAACATGAATGAAATGTATAACACTAATGGACCCATGAACAAATGGGGACCAAACTTTTGAGTTAATTGTTTTCTTAGGTGTGCTTAAAGGTCGACTTAGATCCAAATGAATGGATCAAGGATAGCGGGTGCACGAGGCACATGACCGGTAATAAAGATTTGTTTTCCACATACGAATCCTTCAACGGAGGAAATGTGGTGTTTGGTAATTTCAAGAGCAAAATCATCGGTAAAGGTACAATTTCTCACAAATCCTTAACCATTAACGATGTATGTCACGTAGAAAACCTAAACTTCAATCTTCTAGGTATAGAACAAATATGTGATAAAAAGTGCAACGTACTTTTTAGTGAAACCGGTAGTAAAATATTAAAAAATGGTATTACTATAGGAAGAGGCATTAGAAAACATGGAGTCTATGTCATTAAAATCGGTAATGAACCAAAAGACAAACTCTGTCTTACTTCTATGGATGATACTTCGACATTATGGCATCGAAGATTGGGTCACGCCAATATGCGACTTCTTCAATCGCTATCATCCAAAGAACTAGTAAGAGATCAACCCAAATTGAAATGTGAACATCACTTTTGTGATGCTTGCAACATAGGAAAGCAAGTCCATGTTAGTCATAAAGCTAAAAATATGGTCTCAACAACTAAGTGTCTAGAATTATTACATATGGATTTGTTTGGTCCATCCGCTATTCAAAGTTACGGAGGTAACTTCTATACTTTGGTTATAGTGGATGATTACTCTAGGTACACATGGACTAAATTTCTAAAGAATAAAACTGGAACGTTCAATTACTTTGAAATATTAAGTAAGAAAATACAAAGACAACTAGGAAGTCCTATAGTGTCAATTAGAACGGATCATGGTAGGGAATTTGATAATGAAGTGCAATTTGGAGCTTTTTGTGACGCTAATGGTATTACTCACAATTTCTTGTCTCCTCGCACTCCACAATCAAATGGGGTAGTTGAAAGGAAAAATAGAACCCTACAAGAAATGAGTCGCACCATGATTAATGAGCAATCTATTCCTCAAAATATTTGGTGCAATGCCATCGACACATCAACCTATATACTTAACCGTGTCCTAATTAAACCATTCTAGGTTAAAACTACATACGAGTTACTTCGAGGAAAAAAGCATACGCTAGAACACTTTAGAGTTTTTGGTAGTAAATGTTTCTTACTTAACGCTAAAGATTACCTAACTAAATTTGATCCTAAATCAGCCGAAGGTATCTTCTTAGGTTACTCTCCTAATAGTAAAGCTTATGTTATAATAAATAAAGAAACCATGAAGGTTGAAGAATCCTTAAATGTAAAATTTGATGAAAGTCCACCTAAACCTACCCTACCTCTTGTCGATGACGAGTTAATCGAAAGTGAAGCCATAGAAGTCAAGGAAAATATAAAGAAAGAAGATGAACCATTAAACAATGAAATCATCAATATTAAAGAGTCTAAAGATCATCCCGTAGAAAAGGTTATAGGAAAGTTAAATGAAAGAACCTTAAGATCTCAAGTCCAAAACCAAAGTAGTTTATTTTGATTTGTCTCAAGCATAGAACCTAAAAATACGCAAGAAGCCATAAAAGAGGAAAGTTGGGTAATGGCTATGCAATAAGAGTTAAATCAATTTGTTTCTAACAATGTTTGGACACTTGTCCCTCCACCTAATAACCAAACCATAATCGGAACTAAATGGGTATATAAAAACAAGTTAGATGCAAACGGTGTAGTGTCTAGAAATAAAGCTAGACTTGTTGCCCAAGGGTATAATCAACAAGAAGGCATATACTTTGATGAGACCTATGCTCCCGTGGCTAGATTAGAGTCTATAAGAATACTTCTTGCTTATGCTTGTGATCATGATCTTAAGCTTTTTCAAATGGATGTTAAAAGTGCTTTTCTAAATGGTTTTATTAATGAAGAAGTCTATGTAGCTCAACCTCCGTGCTTTATCGATTTCGAAAAACCTAACCACGTGTACAAACTAAAGAAAGCCCTTTACGGTCTTAAACAAGCCCCAAAGGCTTGGTATGATAGACTCAAATCTTTTTTAATCAAAAATGATTATACCATGGGGTTAGTTGATAATACACTTTTCACAAAGAAAAAGGAATCACATATAATTATTGTTCAAATATACGTGGATGATATTATATTCGGATCGACTTGCCAAGACATGTGTGATGATTTCTCAAAAATCATGCATGATGAGTTTGAAATGAGTATGATGGGAGAATTAAGTTTCTTTCTTGGTCTACAAATCAAACAACTAGAAGATGGTATCTTCTTTAATCAATCTAAATACATAAAAGAAATGCTAAAGAACACCAATGTCATCCGATACTAAACTTACCAAAGATGAAGACGGTGAATCCGTTGATAACACCAAATACCGTGGCATGATTGGTAGTCTTCTCTACCTTACGGCAAGTCAGCCGGATATAATGTTTAGTGTATGTCTATGTGCTAGGTTTCAAGAAAATCCTAAAACTTCACACCTAGAAGCCATCAAAAGAATATTTAGATATATTAAGGGTACAACTCAATTGGGATTATGGTATCCCAAGGGAACGGGTGTAGAAACTATTGTATATGCGGATTCTGACCATGCAGGTGATTATGTTGACCGAAAGAGTACAAGTGGTGTATGTACTTTTATGGGATGTTGTTTAACATCTTGGTTCTCGAAGAAGCAAACGGCATTGGCCATTTCAACAATCGAAGCCGAATATGTCTCCGCCGGCAAAGCATGCCAACAAGCACTATGGATGAAACAAGCGTTAGTTGACTACGACATTCATCTAAGTGACATAGCCATTATATGCGACAACAAAGGTGCTATTGACTTAAGCAAAAATCCGGTGTTGCACTCGCGTACCAAGCATATAGAGATTCGTCATCACTTCTTAAGAGACAATGTTCAAAAGGGGAACATTTCTATTGAGAAGGTATCATCCGAAGACAACATAGCCGACGTCCTCACCAAACCGTTGAAGCGGGAACAATTCAACTTGCTTCGTATTGGTCTTGGTCTCATGGAACAATCGTCGTAATATGTTTTTCATTCTACAAGGTATGTAAACGTTAGCCTTACCTTCTTTTCTGAGTCTAGGATCTCTATTTCACACACAACTCACAAACAATATGGGGATTTTCAAAACTAATGATAAATTTTCTTCTTATACAAGAAACTTTTCGAAATTCTTTCTAAAAGGATAATTCTCCCCGTATCATTTTCCTAAAGTTATTCTCACGTCTATGACAAACCTTTTTCATTCTTAATACAAAGTAAAAACCGTTTTCATTGCATCTCATGTCTTTTGAATGCTAAAGGGAATACATAACTAATATGTATTTTCGGGTACATTCATTTAAGCAAAAATGAATTAAGGAGCACTCGGGTTGTCTCATATAATTACATATATATATGCTTTTTCACTTCTTTGTTTATTTTTCCTTTTTTTTCTTAGGAGTCGAGATAACCGCAACTTCAAATGGTTTGGATATAGGCACACACTAGGCACCATTGTTTCCAAAAGAAAAATTTTAGCTGCCTGTGATCACCAGTACCACAGATCCTAGCATTTACGCTGGACGGATCCCTAAAGGATCGGAACCGTGGGAACCGTGGGACAGAAGCAAAAATTTTCTTCTATTTTTCTCACTTTTGCTATAAACCTTCATATTTTCACCATTTTAGCTCCCTCACTAATGAGTATGTTACTTAATGCTTGTATTCTTATGATCACATGCCTAAACTTCATATCTAATCATTAGATTTTAGTCCACATTTTGGTTTTAGCATTCATTACAATGCATTATTTTCTCTATAAATAAGGTTCCAAAATGCTTGCATATCCATCACTCTCAACCTCACAAACAATCATCATCATGTCATCCAAAAGATCCACCAACTTTGATGAAACACCTAGTGACAACAATCCTTTTCAAGAAATCCAAAACTTCATCCTACCACCTTCTGTAGTGCCACCACCACCCAAATCTAGAAGAATCGCACGGATTAGCATCCGGCCTTGTTGTTTAGCTAAACCTTTATCAAAGAGCCCATCACCAACTACTAACTCTCCACCAAATGACTACATTGTAGCACCTCCATCATCTCCTACAAGCTCATCTCCACATTCACCTAACAAGTCTCTACCTAAAATCACCCTATCGGAACTCCTTATGACTCCGAAAACAATCCCACTACCCGTGTCTAGTCCACCACCCACTCTATTTCAATCATCCAAAACTACCCAAATAGCTTCCAACTTAAACCAAAAAGAACTAGTCTTTTTAACACCACCAACATCATGGACTTTGATCCATTTCCATCACATATTCCGCTCTCCACATATCCAACCTACCCGGAAACCATCCACCAACATCATCACTCACCAAACTTCCATAATTAACCATATGCCAGCATGGAAGGAATGATATTACTAGTTTATCTTTTTTTTTTAGTCATTTTCAAGAACAAACCTTGTTCTTAGTTTTACATTTTGTATGTGGTCTATATACCACTACACTTTGATATTTTATTACAATGCTTTGTTTACGTACCTTGGCCCTCCATCTTGTTTCTTGTCCCATACAAGATTATATTACATGATACTACTAACATTTTCTTTGTAGGTATTATATTTTCTCACTTGACGCCACGTCAAGGGAGAGCTAGTGCTTCGTGGATCATTCTTATTTTTATTCCACAATTTATTTCTTCATTAGGTTTGCTTTTTGTTTCGACAAAAAGGGGGAGAAAAAGTAGAACTTACATATGCTTTCAAAACATACATCTAATCTTAAGTTTTACTAATCATGACATTATATTTTGTCATCAACAAAAAGAGGGAGATTGTTAATACAAATAAACCGTAAATACGTTTATTCATATTTAGCGATCTCGTTGTGTATTGTTGATAACAAATATAAAGTTAACATAAGTAAAACTATAAGGATACATGTTATTTTTGTAAAGTATATATTGGTCATTTACATAAAATGTTGTATTAATTCATTTGTTGTAATAGTTTAATAGGATGGATATTACCCAAGACCCATGACCCATACCCATGGAGCTAACCCATAACCCATGACCCATGACCCAATGTGTAGATACATTGTATCTTGTTGGGTACCCAAGGCTCATACCCATGACCCATGACCCGGTTTGCAACCCAAAACCCGGACTGGTACAACCCAGTTTCCCGGATCCCTTGGATTGCACTAGCCGGATCCCTCTGGGGAGGGATCCGTGGGAACCGGGCTACAGTAGAGATTTTTGCCTATAAATAGTGAGTCATTTCTTCATTGTTACTCACCCCTCTTCTTACAAACTCTCTAATATATTACTTCTCTCTTCTAATCTCAGATCTCTTGATCTATCTAGTAGTTCTTCTTTCTTTTGTTGTGATTCTCATATAGGTCCTTCTCAAAGGCAAGATCACGAGATACTACAAGCCATCCAAGCAAGGGGTCCTTGATTGATTTGTTCCTCCATAAGATTTCTGTAGCAAGATCTTGTATTTCATATTTCACATAGTTGTTGTGTAATAGTTGTGTTGGTTTGGTCCGCCGTTCTAAGGACTCAGTATTTAGCTTTGTACCAGATAAACTGTAAGCGATGTTGTGAGGCTTCTCCGCCGTGTTGAAGGAGCTTGTTGACATAGTGCTTGAACTCTCGAGTGGGGAACTCGGGGAGTGGAGTAGGGCAAGGAAGGTGTCCTTGTAGTCGAACCACTGTAAATCTCTTGTGTCACTACTTTCTATCCTTCACTTTACTTGCTTTCATTATTTACTTTACTTATTGCTTTACACTTTCTATCCATCCATACGAATTCACATAAGATCAAATCTAAAGTTTTTGAAACTAAACTTAAAATCGGCAAAACTATTCAACCCCCCTTCTAGTTTTCCACACAATTTTTAATGGGACTTGATGATGCTTATATGACACTTAAAAGTAATATTCTGACTACTGAGCCATTAACAGATGTTAAAACTGCTTTTTTTTAATTGTTAGAGAAGAATCTCATAAAAATTCAGTTTTAACTAGTGTTACATCTAAAAGTCATATATCTTCTTTTGCTTCTAAGTCTGTGGATAACAGGTCTATTGTTGATAATAGGCCTAGGGTTCTTAAAAATCCTTATGTCACTTGTGAGAACTGTGGTTACACAGGACACACAATTGATAGATGTTTCAAAATCAATGGTTATCCAGACAATTTTAATAAGAGAAAGCCTGTTAATAAAAAGACTTTCAATAGTAATTTAGTTGTCAATGGTAATGGTAATGGTGCTTCTAGTTCTCAGAATAATGCTTCTTTACCATTTACTCTTGAACAAGTTATGAAACTTATGAGTCTTACCGGTGATAAAACAGGCTCTGGCAATGTTCAGGCTAATATGTCAGGTATTACCTTTCTTTCCCTCTTAAGTAGATTTAAGACTTTTGAGGATTTTAAAAAATGGATTACAGATTCTGGTGCTAATCAACATATGGTCCTTTCTGAGGATCTTCTTGACTCTGTTGTTGATATTAGCGATTTAAACCTTACAGTTGAACATCTTAATGGTAGTTTTGCTAAAATTAAAAAGGTTGGAAATCTTAAACTTAATGATAACATCACTTTATATGATGTGTTGTTAGTACCTGAATATTCTGTTAATCTTATTTCTGTTTATAAACTTGCTAGAGATAGCAAATTGTTTACCGGGTTTAATGAAAACAAATGTTATATTCAGGACTTGGGCAACATGACAAGGATGGGGACTGGCAGTCAGTCTGATGGCTTATATCTTTTTGATGACAAAAGTTTTAATGGTAATAAAATTGGACATAAATCTTTTTCTTGTTCTTTATCTAAATATACTTGGCATCACAGACTTGGTCACCTGCTGACCAAGTCTTAAGCCTGCTCAGTAAAGATTTAAACATTAATAATAATGAGGCTTTTTCTCTTTGTGAAATTTGTCTAGCCATTTCCTATTAGTGATCATAAGACCACTAATATTGGAGATGTTGTACATCTTGATGTCTAGGGTCCTTATAGGATCACCATTAGGTTGTTTCTCACTATTGTTGATGATGTGTCTAGGGCTGTTTGGGTTTATTTGTTAAAAAACAAGTCTGAAGTTGGTCAATATATTATATCTTTCTATAACATGTTACAAACTCAATTCAATGTTAATGTTAAAATTTTTAGAGTGATAATGGGACTGAGTTTGTAAATCATACTCTTCAAACTTTTTTTGATTCAAAAGGTATCTTGCATCAAACTTACTGTTCTTATACACCACAACAAAATGGTGTAGCAGAAAGGAAGCACAGACACCTGTTGAATGTTGCTAGGTCTCTTATTTTTCAGGGAGGAGTCCTATATACTTCTGGACTGTTGGTATTCTTACTGCTGCTCATTTAATCAATAGACTTCCTTCCTATGTGCTTAAAGGTAAATCTCCATATGAACTTCTATTTGGTTTCAAACCTTTTTTTAATAAATCTGAGGTGTTTTCATTGTATTTGCTTTGCAACCATTCTTAACAACTCAGATAAACTTAGTAGCAGAGCCACAATATGTGTTTTACTTGGCTATGCTACTGAAAAAAGGCTTATAAACTTTTGTCTTTGGAAGATAAACACCTTTCTTATTCCAAAGATGTAAGATTTTATGAAAATATCTTTCCTTATAAAATGAATAAAACTGAAGATGTTTTACAAACTGATTATGGGGGTACTGATCACTTAATTTTTTTTTGATACTCCTTATACTTCCCATAATCTATCCAATGATGATGATTACCATTCTAATAATGATGGTCCTCAGGTTCTTGGTGGTACTAATGATTCAGATGATTCTCATAATTCTACTGATGAGGAATCTGATTCAGATGCATCTGCCAGACACGAAGGATCAAGTAATGAGGGCAGTCAATCTTAGTCTGCAACTTTACTTGATTCAAGCAATGAGGAAAGTCATCTTCAGTCTGAAACTTTACTTGATTTAAGTAATGAGGGCAGTCATTCTCAGTCTGCAACTTTACTTGAACCTTCAGAGGTCACAATTGATTCTAATACTCTTGGTATGTCTGAGGATAATAATAGAAGGTCCAAGAGAAACTCTGTGATGCCACAGAAGTTTCAAGATTATGTGGTTGAAGGAAAGGTTAAATATGGGATTGAAAGGGTTGTTAACTATTCTAAACTTTCCCCTGAAAACTTTTGCTTTGTTTCTAAACTTAATAAGAGTGTTGAACCTAAAATTTTTCATGAGGCTTCCAATGATCCTAATTGGAAGGCTGCCATGAATACTGAGATGGAAGCTTTGTATAAAAACAAAACTTTTACTATTACTGAGTTACCAATTAGTAGAAAACCTATTGGTAACAAATGGGTTTATAAACTTAAATTGAGATCTACTGGTGAGATTGAGAGATACAAGGTTAGACTTGTTGCCAAGGGTTTTGGTCAAAAAGAAGGAGTTGACTATGTGGAGACTTTCTCTCCTGTTGTTAAAATTGCTACTGTTAGATGTTTTATTTCTTTAGCTGTTAACAAGGGTTGGACCTTGTATCAACTTGATGTTAACAATGCTTTTTTGTATGGTGATCTGGATGAAGATACAAACACATGGACTACTTCCTGCCCGAAAGATTCTTCAGGGCTCTTTTGTTGATCATCATAGCGCAAGATACAAACACATGGACTACTTCCTCCCTGTCTTTAATGCCAAATGTTTATCTAATGTCCTTAGGATAAACACTTGTTTCTCAAATTGGCTTCCTCTTATTAGACTGGGCTCAATGAAAGTTCTCATTAATCGGGCCACACGAAGTCTTGTTGACAAAACCATTCAATTTATCAATGTTCCGTATAAGCATTATGGGAACAACCATTTTCATGTAAGTTTGTGGTTGGGCCAAAAAATTTCAGACCGTTAATAAACGTGTTAAGGAATACATTATCATTTATACCGGTACCATTTTCCGTTTTACAAACACTTTCCCGACTTAATCATGACCTTTTTTTTAAGAATAACCGAGAGCAAATGATCATTTATAGTGTCTACGAACCTCGTTTGTAAGATACAATGTCGCTTTTTCTGAAAGTATCATTGGTCATCAAAGTTATAGCATAATCGGGTATGTAGGATTTCATCAGGCTTTTCAATCCTAAACTTTCATCTCCAAGCTTACCATCTTCGAGCTTTTATATCTATTCAGCAAACTCCCTAGTCTCATTCACATCTTCTTGACAACAACCCACAATCAATCGTATATTTGTTGCCAACCTCAACACTTTACAGAGATCCCATATGTAAATATTGTTTAAAAGAGTCACTAATAATGTCTTGTTGGGACCCTTTTCGAATGACGGGTACCACATACATGAAATCACCCCAAAAACAACAATCATGTTATTGAACGGAGTGTCTAGTATGTCCCTAAAGAATTTGTCTAACGTCTCGAAGTAATGCGTGTTAGTCATTGGCGCTTTATTTACGTTGATAGAAATGTGAAATCTTAAATGTGATGTTCAATAAAGAAAGATCCAATATGTTTAGCAATTAAAAGTAGCTACAATTTATATCCGTAAAACTAAATTTAAAAATAATTGGGATGACTAAAAACATGCCTAATGTTATATCTAAAACTATGTTGCAAGATTTTGTTGTATACTGTAAAGGAACTCACTTCTTCACAAACCAACAAACTACTACCACATAGTTTTAGGCATAATATTAGACACGTTTTTAACTAGTCCCAATCATTTCTCAATTACGGTATACTCTTTTTGTTGGTAATTTACATGTCTGGATGAATTTTGTACATAGGGTACAAAAACTTCATCTTTTCAAATGATAAGTATCATTATTGGATTTTAAGTCTTACACTGTGTTTCTGAGTTTTGAAATAAAAGAAAAGAAGCTAAGAGAAGAAGAAAAAATAAGCAGAAAAGAAGTTTAGAGAAACACAATTTCATTTTATACATCGTGTTCCTAAGTTGGAAGAAAAAGGAAGAATTTTCAAAAAAATTTGAACAAAATTTCCTCGCATCTTCTCTTCTAACCTCAAAAAGCTCGAGAGCAAGATTTTGTGCTTTTTTTTTTCTTACTTCTTTTCTCATTTCTCAAAAATAAAACTAGAGAATGCAGCGTTAATGACATTTGAATATAAGTAATACTTATAACTCCTAACATTTTCATGTATTATCAGAATGAACAATATATAGATTATGAGATCGTATTAATCGTTACTTATAAGCGCCAAATTTTAAACACCATAACAATTGTGTTTATAAAACATACAATCAAGGAAAAAGTACAACCATTGATTTTAGCCAATGGGCAAGGATGGATAATTTGTAGACTTGAAATATTAATGATTTTGATGAAAATTGCCATCTTATTTTGGACAGACACTTATATAATTTCGAAAACACATAAATAAACAAATTTTAATAGAATATAAAAGTTGGATAAGTTTGCCTATCATTAAAGATTTAGAAACACTTCTCGTATAAAACATTTGCGGCTTAGCATTTTTCAAAGGGATACACTATTCATACGGGGGCTATGACCATAGACATGCCCCTATTTTCAGAGAATATTCCCTTTGTCTCCCTTCTTTTTTCAGTACAACACAGTTTTTTGTCAGTTTATGTTCCGTATTTCTGACAGTTTTAAGCGTTTGGCTTATTAAACTTTATATTTACAGTTCCGCATTTTCAGGTTTATAGCTTTTTGATATAAACAAAATTATATAAAATAAAATAAATAAATAAAAAAAAAAAAAAAAAAAAAAAAAAAAAAAAAAAAACACAAAAGTAGCCACCGTATGAATAAAATAGTAGCCACCGTATGAATAACTTAGGCCTTTTCAAAACACTGACTATTACTTAGCATTTTTCATTTATTTAAAGTCCGAAGAGTTCATAAAAGCCTTCAAAGGTATGGTTGTTGATGACCTAAGGTCATCCCAAACCATGTTTTTCAATTTTGACAGGTAAAAACATATTTTAATAGGGCAAATGTTTTTATAAAGTATCATTCTTGCCATAATTTGTTTTTGTGGGTAGCGAATAAAATATTTTGCTTTTTTTTTTTTTGTATTTTTTTCTTTCAAATTCATCATTTTTAGGGTATTATGTGACATTTTTGCTCTTCGGAAAAAAATTTCTATTAGCTAAGAGGGCAAAAATGTCCAAAAATTTCGCAAAATACCCAGAAAATGATGAATTTGAAAGAAAAGTACCCACAATAGCAAAAATTTTTGTTCGATACCAACAAAAGCAAATAACGACAAATATAATACCTTTTAAAAATATTTGTCCATTTTAATAACATTCTTTCTTTATAAATCATTCTTCTCCAATCATAAATTTCATATTTTAACTTCAAACACTTTTATACTAACATGCCTTCAACCAATAAGTTAATGCATCTATATTAGCTTATATGTATATTGCATTATTTTATGATTTGGTGGATGAAAAGTGATCCTTTGAATATGAAGGATTTTCAACGTAATCTCGTCTAAAAAAATTTTAGTGCAAAGGTGAATCATTATATTACTATCAACATTCACAAATTACAAGACAATTGTCTCAAACTAGCATGAGACATACCTCATTCAGAGAAAAATACAACATGACTATACTAGTAATACTATACTCTATTTTGATCCGCAACTGAATCTACTAACCAAAATATACTCATTCAATCTTCACTGATCATTCCAATGGGACAAAGCTGCAAGACCTTGGACCATGCCAGCTTCTCTTCTAGATTCACCTTAATGCACTTACCATCTAGCTACATTTCCACATCATCTCCCCATCAAAGCCATTCAACCAACACCCACAACAGCTAAGACAGGACAGATGTGTGGCTTCACTAGGAACCCTTAACCCATCCATGTTGGGGCTATACCAAAACAACCTACATTTCCTTCTCTTTGAAAGGCTTAAGCTATTTTGGGAACACTCACCCACCGTGATGACCAACCTTAACCTCCTATGGTGATGCATTGAGAGGACCAAGAAGGTTCTGTTGGTGTGTATTTCCCAGCAGCAGGGTAAGATAATCAATAACTGTTCAGCAGAAACAAAACAAAGGTCAGCAGTAACAGATACCACTTGGTGGTTACCGGATATCACTTGGAATCGTGTGATCACTTTCCAAAGTAAACTATTCGACCCTAATGCCTGGGTTACACGAATATCTACTTGGGATAAGACCAAATGCAGTTATGGAATTAGGCACAATTCTATAACCCTTGCGCTAATAAGTGTTTATCGTTTTCTGTGTCTCTCATGCATAATCAGATATCCTATTTATAGGACATTACTCTCAGCCGTTCAAATGGAATTATGAGGATTAATCGGCCCATTAATCACCTCATAACTGTCCCCATTATAGCCGTTAGTGGTTACATGATCAATTAAACGTGGTCATTAAGCAGTTGTAACTGCCATTAAGCAGTACTTTCCATAAGCAGTACTTTCCACTAGCAGTACTTTCCACTTGCAGTTGAAATACAGCCTATCAGTGGAAACACTGCTTATCAGTACTTTCATAGCACTAGCAGTGGATACACCACTTCAGTGGAAACACTGCCTATCAGTGGAAACACTGCCTATCAGTGGAAACACTGCTTATCAGTGGAAACCACAAGCAGTACTTTCCTCAAGCAGTACTTTCACCAGCAGTACTTTCTACTAGCACTACCAATACAAACCACTATTAGAGTCAGGGTGTTCATGGACCTTATGGGTGTACACTCCGTACCTCCTAACCCATTACAAGGTGTGAACTAATCCCACAAGTGCACTAAATTTTCCAACAATCCTCCCCAAATTTATTTCACTTCCTTTGCAAGAAAAATAAACAGCAATCAAAACATGTGCATAAACGAAAATGTCCTGAGGATTGAATTTCCAACTTAGTAAATTGCACGTTCAAATATTCGAGAATCAGGGTGTTCTAAGAATTGAACCCTTCAACCCATTTGAATACCTGAAGATAAAATACACACAAGTTTTCAAACACTTATCAGCTCCTGACACTATACAAGCCATGTGTCCATATCCAAATTCATAAATGTTGTAAAAGCTAAAAGTCCAAAGCTTCCTGAAGCGGCAAAACTTCAACATTTACATAGGTGGTTCCTCTTTAGTCATGCTCCTGCCAAGCACTTTTTCAAAGAAAATTAACCATTAAGAAGTAAAGACTTCATCATCCTTTCAGCAGGTTCTGAGCACAACCTTGGGATGTAAATAAACATGTGCTCCAGTCCACTGAATGTTCAGCTTTCCACATTGAACTCTCCCAAGTTTCCTTAGGAGGGAGTTGGGTGTCCTAGCATTCAGTGACTAAGTTGGACTTAAACCCATCCCTTTAGCAGACTTTATAACCAAGTCTCTAGCTAGACCCTTCGTCAAGTGATCAGCTAAGTTCTGTTGAGATCTCACAAACTCTATAGATACCACCCCATTCATGATAAGCTCACGAATCATGCTATGTCTGACACCTAAGTGTCTAGACTTACCATTGTACATCTGGCTATAAGCCTTAGCCAATGTAGCTGCACTATCACACCGGATAGAAATAGGTGCTATAGGTTTAGGCCACAATGGAATCTCAAGAAGCAAGTTTTTCAACCATTCAGCTTCTTTACCAGCAGCTGCTAAAGCCACAAATTCAGATTCCATTGTTGAACTGGTGATGCAAGTTTGCTTCTTGGATGCCCAAGAAATTGCACCTCCACCAAGTAGGAATACCCAGCCACTGGTAGACGAATTGTCTTCAGTGTTACTGATCCAACTTGCATCAGTGTAACCTTCCAACACTGATGGGTAACCAGTATATGAGAGACTATAATCCATAGTTCTCTTCAAATACTTCAGTACCCTTTGAACTGCTTGCCAGTGATGAGCACTAGGATTACTAGTATACCTGCTCAATTTTCCCACTGCAAAACCAATATCAGGCCTTGTACAAGTCATGGCATATGATGAGTGTGTAAATACTCATCATTTTTGTACCATTTAAACTGCAAAAATATCTGAAAACACTCAGAAATGTATCAAAATGATTAAAATATCACAAAAAAGTGTTTTATGTGTTTTAAATGCAAAAATGTCAAAATCTGGTGAAAAACGTATCAAGTTTGCATAATTGGCAGTTTTAGTCCCCCAAGTTTCAAAAGTTGTCAAAAACAGTCCCTGGTAAAACCAAATAAAGAGAAATATCATTTTGAGTCCCTAGGGATTCTTAAGTTGTCAAAACTGGTCCTTGAGATTTAAATTTATAAATTTACAACTTTGGTCCTTTAACTTTCAAAAATGACAACTTAGGTCCCTTAACTTTCAATAATAACAAGTTTGGTCCTTGAACTATGGAAACCTGTCACTTTTAGTCCCTTGGAGCAACTTTGATGAATTGGCAGCTTAGGTCCCTCAATTTTCAGGAATTACAAAACTAGTCCTTGTTATTATTAAACCTAAACCCCACTTGGACTTGTCACTAACCCAAATGACCCCTGCCTTTTCCCTTTTGACCCCAGCCTAAACCTCTTGACCCTCCCTTTTTGGACCTTTGGTCAAAACCAGTCAAACCTCCCAAATACCCGCCCACTGTACACCTATCCTCTTCCCCCCCAACTTGTGCCTGCAACTCAGGCAATATTCCCACCATCACCTCACCTTTTCACCTTATCCCTCCCCCTCATCATCACCTTACCCACTACAATAAATGCCACCCCCCCTAGTGCTATATCAGAGCCCAATTGTCAAACCAATTTTCCCGCCATTTTTTGATCCTATGGCCAAAATGCAACCTAGTCATCCAATGGTCTAGATTATTGCTGGGATCCACTCAGAGGAGAGAGATGAGAAGATTGGATGTATAAAAAGAGAAGAAGAAAGGCAAGAGAGGCAGTAGTTAGCTGTTTTAAATTTATGTATGTCGTTTGTTAAATTAACATGTCTTAAATAGTTCTTAAGTGTAATTTCCAGTTTATGTGTATCAAACAAAAGTATTTAAGCATCTTGCAACTTATTTTAAGCATCAATTCAAGATAATGTTATAATTTCATGATTTTGTGCACTGTTGAGTTTTTCAGTTTCTAAATCTTAAGTACAAGCCTTTAGTAACTTGTTTTTAAGCTTAAGCATGCTCAAACTAGCTTAGTAAAGCTTTCCATAAGCTCACATCTCAGTTTCAATCACTTTTGAACATTGGTCAACAAAAGTCAATATGGGCAAAAATGAAGCAGAAATGGCAATGGGTGATGCAGACATGGATTTGGGTTGATTCTTAGTCATATGGGGTTGGTTTGATTAGGCTAGTGGTACTGTGTTCTTGTTTCACAGGAATCAAGCCATTGTGGCTAAAGGACTATAAGTAAGTGTTTTTCAATTCATAGCATAATCTGTTTATGTGGTTACAATTTGTTAAAATCTTTCCAAAAAGTAGTATTTAGGTTAATTAGACTTAGTTTGATTGTTAATGTTTGTTGAATCAGTAGTTAGCTTTGATTTAGATTGCAAGTCAGTCCATACAAGGGTGTTTGGTTCAATTGGTTTAACTGTCATTTAAGTCTATACAGTGGTAGATTTTTGTTGGTTCAAGTTTATTTAGCATAATTAAACTCATTTGAGTCTTAGTTTGGATCTGCAAAACCACCAAAGTCAAAATTACACTTAATCCATATCACTGCTCACTGTTGTGAGTTTTGGATTTGCAGATCATTATTTTGTGTTTAGAAATCATTAAGCTTGCTTGAATTATGCTTGTTCTATCATATTTCATCAATATCAATCCTAAAACTGGAATCAAAGTTCACATTAGTCAAACTTATCTCAATTGTTAAAAAGTCAAATTTTGGAAAATTTGTTTTGGGCTCAACTGGTGAGAATTTTCTTGGATTCAATTCTGAGCCAATCTCAGTGAGACTTGGCATTTTAAAAAGTTCAACTGGTGTTCTTTCTTATCACCATTTTAGTAGAATTTTACAAATTTCTTAAAAGCTCCAAACAAGCCCCTCTTTTAAGTGTCAAGTGCCCTGCTCCAAAAGCTCAGCAACAACTGAGTTTTCTCAGATTGTGCAGCCTATGCACAGAGCTCATAAGAGCTTCCCTAGGTCTAGTTTTTGGTGTACTTAATCTCAACCAGGTCTAGGACTAGTTCCAATTTGTAGTTTTCAGTTCTAGCTTAATGTGTGGCTTGTGCTTGTGCCCAAAGTAGCTACCAGAATCTGTTTTTAGCTTAAAGCTCTTTTCATCAAATCTGTTGAGCTTGTGATTCTGTGGTCTATAGCTTGTTGTTTTAAGTTGCATTAGAGTAGTTTTATCATATTATAGCTTCTGTGTTTGTTTGGTAGCTCTTGGTCCTCATTTGCTTATTTCCAAGTGCTTATTTTTAAGCACTTGCACATCAGTTTCAAATTCCTACACATAAGCACTTGTTTTTCTAATTTTCCTAGCTTCCTAATATTATTTTAGAGTTTTCCTGAAATTTTCAGATTTTTCTAAGTTGATTTGCTATTTTTCTTAATTTAAAGTAGTTTTTAAGCATTTTTAATTAGCTTTTAATACAAAAAATTCAGAAAAGGTTCAAAAAAATTGTTTTTCATTTTTCTTAGGTTTAGATAAATATAAAAAGTAAAAAAATTAATTTTCCAGATTTTTCATAGTTTATTTTGTAATTTTTAGTAATTTAATTAGTTTTTAATAGTTTAAAATTCATAAAAAATAGAAAAATATTCAGAAAAATACAAAAATAGTTTTGAAAATTCTATTTTGATATTTTAGACTTTTCCAATTCATAATTTTATTTTTCTAGCTTTATTTCCTATTTTCTTGTAATTTAGGTTATTATTAAATAGTTAAAAATAGTTTTTAATTAATAATAATTAGATAAATAGTTATAAAATTAATTTTCTTTTTCTAATAATTTTCTTTTATCATTAGGTTTATAAAAATATCATTTTCATAATTTTAGGGTTAATATTGTGTAAGTTTCACGTTTTCATTTGTACGTAACGTAGTTTTTAATTTAGTTTTAGAAAAACATAAAACCAAAAACATCATTTTAAATATAGTGATAGCGTTTATTTAATAGATTTTATCTTTTTTATTTTTCTTTAATTTGTATTTAAGCCGTTGTAATTTATACACTTTCTTTGTAGTTATAATCAACCAATTCTCTGTATCCGTTCAAATCTTCTCGATCACTAAACGTTTGACTATTCTCGCACGGCTCGTTGGGACTTAACGACCTGGGGAAACACTATACTCTCCTGATCTTCATTGCATTCGTGCCTGAGCAGTTTTAAGCTGATTACGGTCTGCCATTCACAAGTGGCAGGCTTGAGCGATTTAGCTTGACTGTTTGGCACGCATCAGCATACATCAGGCAGCCAATTACCCTAGAATACTCAAGTTGAGATACAGCCTTGCCATGATTAGGCATCAGCTTCTCACAAGTATCCATAGGTGTACTCACTGGAGTACAATCAAAGTAATTGAATTTCCTCAGCACCTTCTCAATATAATGAGACTGAGAGATAGAAATTCTTTTACTTTCATGTTTAATCCTTATACCAAGGATAACATCAGCCTCCCCCATGTCCTTCATGGAGAACCTTGATGACAAAAATTCCTTTGTCAGGTCAACCTGATTTTGGTCAGTGCCAAAGATCAACATGTCATCAACATATAGACAAATGATGACTCCTTTAACAGATTCATCAAATTTGCTATATACACATTTTTCAGGTTGGTTAAGAACATAACCACTAGACAAAACCACTTCATCAAACTTTTGATGCCATTGCTTAGGTGCCTGCTTAAGTCCATAAAGAGACTTAATCAGTTTACACACCTTGTTTTCATTGCCAGGCATTATGAAGCCCTGAGGTTGGTTCATATAAACCTCCTCTTCCAATTCACCATTCGAGAAAGCAGTTTTCACATCCATCTGATGAATAACCAGATTGTGAATAGATGCCATAGCAATCAGCAGTCTTATGGTACTGATACGAGCCACAGGGGCATAAGTATCAAAATAGTCTATTCCTGACTTTTGTTTAAAGCCCTGAATGACTAGTCTAGCCTTGAACTTTTCAATAGTTCCATCTACCTTTATTTTTCTTTTGAAAATCCATTTGCAACCCAGAGGCTTGCAACCTGGTGGTAGATCAACCAACACCCAAGTGTTGTTGCCTATGATGGAATCCATCTCATCATTGATTGCTTCTTTCCAGAAAGCAATGTCCTGGGACTTCATTGCTTCTTCAAATGTTTTGGGGTCATCCTCAACAATGAAGCAATAGGAGTATTGGTCTGAGACCTCATCCTGGTTCCTTCAACTAAGTATAGTTGAAACTCAGGTCCAAATGACTTTGGAGTCCTAACCCTTTTGCTCTTCCTGAGCACAGGTTCAGGTTGTTGAACCACAACCTCATCAGGGACCACTGATGGTTCACCATCAGGGACCTCTGATACACCAGTGTCATGAGTTCCATTAGAAATCCTCTGACTTGGTCTAGGGACTGATGAGAATCTATTCTCATCAAAATCTGCATCCCTTGATTCAATTATTGTGTTAACTGAAACATGTTCATTAGGTTCAATAACATAGAACCTAAAAGCCTTGGAATGCTCAACATATCCAACAAAGATGCAGTCAATGCCTCTTTCACCCAAAGTTTTCAACTTTGGATCAGGGAGTCTTACAACAACCCTACAACCCCAAACCTTGAGATAATTCAGGTTGGGTTTCCTTTTAGTCCAAAGTTCATAAGGGGTAACCTTGTTCCTTTTGTTGGGAACTCTATTTAGCAAGTAGCAAGCTGTTAACATAGCTTCACCCCAGAACCCTTGACTCAGTCCTGAATAGGACAACATGGAATTAACCATCTCCTTCAGCACCCTGTTTTTCCTTTCAGAAATACCATTTTGCTGAGGAGTATAAGGGGCAGTCGTTTCATGGATTATTCCAACAGAATGAAAGTATTGAGTATCCATGTACTCACCTCCCCTATCAGTCCTTAATCTTTTGATCAAAGACCCAAGTTGTAATTCAACTTCAGTTTTAAACACTTTGAATTTATCTAATGCTTCATCCTTGGTATGTAATAGATAGACATAATAAAATCTAGAAGCATCATCAATAAATGTCACAAAGTACTTCTTATTCCCCAAAGAAGGATTGGCATGCAAATCACACAGGTCACTGTGAATAAGCTCCAATATCTTAGTCTCACGACTAACACCCTGAAAGGGTTTCTTGGTTATCTTGGTCAACATGCAAGTTTTACACTTTTCAGTGTCCATGTCAAAAGCAGGGATTAAACCATCCCTAGACATATCTTGCATCCTTTTATAGTGAACATGACCAAGTCTAGCATGCCAAAGGGTAGAATCAGTCTGATCATATGTGGTCACAAAAGCTGAAATAACACTGTCAGTGGTAACATTAAGCCTGAACATTTGATTACATAAATAACCAAAACCAATAAAAACACCACATTTAGAAAGAACAAATTTATCAGATTCAATAACTTGTTTATATCCATGATTATTCAAAACACTACTTGAAACCAAGTTCTTCCTGATACCAGGAACATGAATAACATTAAACAAAGTTACAATCTTTCCTGAACTAAACCTAAGATCTACACAACCACGACCATGCACCAGGGCTGTTGACTCATTTCCCATGTGAAGAATAGAACCATCATTCAGTGACTCATAAGTCTTGAACCAGCTTCTATCTTTGCACACATGAACTGTTGCACCAGAGTCAACCCACCACGCAACATCATCATCCTGCACATAAAAAGATTCAGATATATATGTAACATAATAAATCTGAAAAGACTTATTAAACATATTCTGACCTTTCAGTGAGTTGGCTGAACCACCACTCCCTGAACCATTAGTGCCTGATCCATTGGCTTTACCACCAATTTTAACACCCTTGCAGTCCCTTTTAATGTGACCAGTCTTGCCACATTTCCAACAAGTAGGTGTTGCCTTCTTGTTAGGATCTGCCCTTGTGTTATCATGAAATTTGCGTTTGCCTTTGTTGTCATTCTACCTGGTGGAGTTGTTATGCTCCACCATATTGACAACAGATGGTCCAGCAGCATTGCCACTCTTTGGCTTGTCATTATCCTGCACCTTGAGAGATTCCTCAATGCGCAGATGACTGCCCAACTCAACCAGAGTTAATTCCTCTTTCTTATGTTTCAAGGTATGCTTGAAATCTTTCCAAGAAGGAGGAAGTTTATCAATAACACAAGAGACTGAAATAGCCTCATCCATGTGCATATTGTGTTGTGTAAACCTTCCAAGTATTCCAAGAAGTTCATTGTATTGTTCCATAACTGGTCTTGAATCAGTCATTTTGTAATTTGTGAAATACTAACAAGAAACTTCTTACTTGATGCATCCTCAGCCATATATTTGGCATCCAAGGAATCCCACAGTTCTTTGGAAGATTTAAAGTTCTGATAAATATCAAACAGAGAATCAGACATACCATTGAGAATAAGACCTCTGCATATGTAGTCATCATTCTCCCACTTGCTCCTCCTCCTGATCTGCTCCACAGTAGCATCATTCCTATCATCAGGAATTGGAGTAGTCAGCACATAGACCACACTCATGCTTGACAGCAAGAAGTGCATCTTCTTCTGCCACTGATGAGTGTCTAAATACTCATCATTTTTGTACAATATAAACTGCAAAAACATCTGAAAACACTCAAAAATGCAACGAAATGATGAAAATATCACAAATCAGTGTTTTATATGTTTTAAATGCAAAAAGATCAAAATCAGATGAAAAACGTATCAAGTTTGCAAAATTGGCAGTTTTAGTCCCCCAAGTTTCAAAAGTTGTCAAAATCAGTCCCTGGTAAATCAAAAACAAAGAAAAATGTCATTTAAGGTCCATGGGATTCAAAAGTTGTCAAAACAAACCTTTGAAATGTAAAATTTGCAAAATTACAACTTTGGTCCCTCAAGTTTGAAAAATGTCATAAATGGTCCTTGGAATTTTGAAATAGTCAAATATGGTCCTTGTACTATTCACATATGGCAGGAATGGTCCTTGTAATAACTTTGGAATAATGACAGTTTCAGTCCTTGAAATTTGGAGAAATTGCAACTTTGGTCCTTATGCTTAAACTTATATCAAATGGACCCTTGTTATTATCTAAGCCCAAAAACAAACCAATCCCTTGGCCCAAGTCCATACCCGGTCCATGACCCAACCCGTTTACCCTTTAATAATAAACCCCGGTCAACGGGTCAACCTACTTGGTCAAATAAACACAAACGCGCCAAGACTTTCTTCCATCTTCTCAACTGCTCCCTGCTCACCTCCACCTCAACCCCCCTCCTCTCCATATCACTTTCCTGTCCCCTCCACATCAACACAAAACAAAAACCATTTAATGATCCCTTAACCCCTTTACTCTACCCCTCCAACTGTCAAAAATCCAATTCCCGCCAAAAATGCATCAAACGGCTAAAATTGCATCTAGTGATCCTATGGCTAAAAAATCAAGTGGGAACTATTCAGAGTACTAGTGAGAAGCTCTTGGAGTATAAAAAGAAGAGGAGAGAAGCTTGAAGAGTAGTAGTTAGTTTATAAAAATTTTACTTATGTCGTTTTTTTTAATTATTGTCTTAGTTTAAATTAAAATGGTGTAATTTCAGTTTCATTGTATCAATTTCAAGGTTACAAACCTTTGTAAGTCACTTTTGATTATCTATCTAAGTTTCCATATTTGTCTCAAAATTTCATGTCCACTGTTGAACTTTTCAGTTTTAAATTCTATTGTCCAAGATTGTTAAAGGTTTATTTTAAGCTTCATTAAGTTTATTTAAGCCATTCAAAGCTTTTTGCAAGCTTAAATATCAGTTTCAAGTAAATTTGGTTAATGGTCAATGAAAGTCAATCTTGGACTCTATGTGAAATGGAAGCTGATATGGGATGTTGCAGTGGTGTAAATGGGTTAAATTAGGCTTAATTAGGATAGGATTGGTCTGGTTTTAGCCTGCTACACAAGCTGTACTGATGTGAGTTCATATTTCACTTTTCATCTTCAAGCATTTTGAATTTTATACTTGTATGAATATCTGTGATTACCATTAGTCTAAATTAGTATATTCAGTTGTATTTAAGATATTTAAGTGTAGCTTGATCATTGGTCTTAAGCAGTTTAG
The DNA here is from genome assembly GCA_019973895.1 of Chrysanthemum seticuspe. Classification (NCBI taxonomy): domain Eukaryota; kingdom Viridiplantae; phylum Streptophyta; class Magnoliopsida; order Asterales; family Asteraceae; genus Chrysanthemum; species Chrysanthemum seticuspe. Next base: position 89,885,833 of record BPTQ01000008.1, read on the forward strand.
TAGTTTAAGTATTTGTTTTTGCAAATCAGTTTTAAAGGGGTGTTTGGATTGAGCATATAAACTGTACTAGAGGATAGCTCAGTGGTTAGAACTTGTAGTTCATGCTTGTTTAGTCCAATTGAGTCCTTTTCTGTCTTGTTCTTGCACCCACATAAGCTCAAAGTCAAAATTACTCTTTAGGTTTCTTAAGCAGCTTACTGTTGGAGTTTTAACAAATCAAATTCTTATTTTGTGTTTAAATGTCCTAGATTAAGCTAGCATTAGGTTTATTTCATCTATTAAGTCCATTTTCAGTTCACAAATCAAGATCAAAACTCAGAAAAGTCAACTTTTCAGTTTTATTAAGAAAGTCAAAATTGCATAAACCTCAGTTTTGGCCAAGATAGATGGATTTTTTATGGGCTCATGACTGAGTCAATTTCAGTGATTCTTGTTGTTTCAAATAGCCCTACTGGTCTAATTTCTTATGGTCATTTTTATATATTTTTGTGATTTATTTATAACCATCAAAACTGCTTCTCTTTTGGTCTTATTTGCCCTGCTCAAGAACTCAGCATATGCTGAGTTTCTCAGTAACTTGCAGCCCTTGCCACAAGCTCATTTGAGCTTGGCAAGGTCTGATTTTTGGCTTATAGATACTCATCCAGGTCCTCTTCATGTTCCAACTAGTGCTTTTCATTTCCAGCTTATTTTGAATCCTATGCAGTAGCTTAAAGTAGACCCCCAGTTACTGATTTAGCATATAAGCTCACAACATCAAATCTGTTGAGCTTGTTGTTTCAGAGGGTTTAGCTTGTTGAAACTCATTTCATTTTGGTTAATTTAGCTTATTAGAGCTTCATTATCAGTTTGGTAGCCTTTGGATTCAATTTGCTTATTGAAGTGCTTATTTCAATAAGCACTTCCACATCAGTTTCAAAATCCTCCACATAAGCACCTCTTTTTCCAATTTTCCTAGCTTCTTAATATAATTTTAGACTTTTCCTGAAATTTTCAGATTTTTCCAAGCTGTTTTGCTATTTTTCTGCATTTTAATTAGTTTTTAAGCATTTTTAAATAGCTTTTAATACAAAAAATTAAGAAAAGCTTCAAAAAAATAATTTTTCATTTTTATTAAGTTAAGATAAATATAAAAAGCCAAAAACATATTTTTCCATATTTTTCTTAGTTAAATTTGTATTTTTAAATAATTTAATTAGTTTTTAATAGTTTAAAATTCATAAAAAATAGAAAAATAATCAGAAAAATACAAAAATAGTTTTGAAAATTCTAGTTTGTTATTTTAGACTTTTCCATTTCATAATTTCATTTTTCTAGCTTTGTTTCCTAATTTCTTGTATTTTGGTTTATTATTAATTAGTTAAAAATAGTTTTTAATTAATAATAATTAGATAATTAGTTATAAAAATAATTTTCTTTTTCTATAAATTTTCTTTTATCATTAGGTTTGTAAAAATGTATTTTTCATATTTTTAGGATTTATATTGTATAAGTTTCACTTTTTATTTTGTACGTTTACGTTATTTTTATTTAAACGTAAGTTTTTAGTTTTAAACGTTCATCACTTTAAATATAGTGATAGCGTTTATTTAATATCTTTTATCTTTTTAATTTTCTTAATTTGTATTTAAGTCGCTGTTATTTATTAACTTTTTCAGTAGTGTAATTATCCTATTCAAATCCCTTCTGATCACTATCATTAGTGATCATTCTATCGTCTGATGAAGTGTTTGCACACCATTGAGTCTCCGTGGGACATAACGACCCGGGAATCCACTGTATTCTCTGATCTTCATTGCATTTGTGCTTAAGCTGTTTTAAGTCTGTTAGACTTGACGGTTCCTCACAGATCAGCCACCTCCTAAAGTCCACCCCTTCAAACTTGTCCAGCTTAGCAAAGTTTGAAGCCATGTGTTTCATTGCAGCAGTTGCCATTGATTATCACAAAATAGTTTACTTTGATTGTTGGTGTGTATTTCCCAGCAGCAGGGTAAGATAATCAATAACTGTTCAGCAGAAACAAAACAAAGGTCAGCAGTAACAGATACCACTTGGTGGTTACCGGATATCACTTGGAATCGTGTGATCACTTTCCAAAGTAAACTATTCGACCCTAATGCCTGGGTTACACGAATATCTACTTGGGATAAGACCAAATGCAGTTATGGAATTAGGCACAATTCTATAACCCTTGCGCTAATAAGTGTTTATCGTTTTCTGTGTCTCTCATGCATAATCAGATATCCTATTTATAGGACATTACTCTCAGCCGTTCAAATGGAATTATGAGGATTAATCGGCCCATTAATCACCTCATAACTGTCCCCATTATAGCCATTAGTGGTTACATGACCAATTAAACGTGGTCATTAAGCAGTTGTAACTGCCATTAAGCAGTACTTTCCATAAGCAGTACTTTCCACTTGCAGTGGAAATACAGCCTATCAGTGGAAACACTGCTTATCAGTACTTTCATAGCACTAGCAGTGGATACACCACTTCAGTGGAAACACTGCCTATCAGTGGAAACACTGCCTATCAGTGGAAACCACAAGCAGTACTTTCACCAACAATACTTTCTACTAGCACTACCAATACAAACCACTATTAGAGTCAGGGTGTTCATGGACCTTATGGGTGTACACTCCGTACCTCCTAACCCATTACAAGGTGTGAACTAATCCCACAAGTGCATTAAATTTTCCAACAGATCTTGCACACCTCTCTATTCCTCTCATCATGCATCACCCACCCAAACCACTTAGCCTTCACAGTATCCAACCCTTCATTATGGTACATTTCCCAGAATTAGACCTCCTTTTCACCACATACTCACCAAATTCCTCTCTAGGCCAACCTGGAAGTATATGGATACTAGCAAGGTACAGTCACACCAGGGAAACTCCAAGGTACAATGTATTGAACTACTGTAGTGACTCTCATAGAATCTGCCATAGATTTGAAGCTTATCAAAACTTGCACACTTAAGACAGAGATACAAAGAATAAGTGCAGATTAGAGATTTGAGACTGCTTATCCCAATCATTCCTTTTTCAGATATTGCTGCATCAAACTTTATACTATATCTTAGCATAATTCATCTCCACATTCCATCTATTAGCAACCCTCGACACATGATTAGATTTCTTAACTTTCAGGCACATTGATTGCAATTTGATGTTGTCTTCAATAATCTTCAATAAGCTTGACTTTCCAATTACTTCACCAGTAAATAGCCTAGCATTTCTTTCTTTCCAAATGTGGTATACACTAGTTGCCAGAACAATTCTTCTAAGAATACTCCCAATGGTATTATTGCACTGATCATTAGCATATTGTTCAATGATAGAATCCAATGTGTTAGAGACCTTTACATACTCCATTTTATACTTCAGTGCTTCCCATATGAATTTGGGATAGTCACACTAAAAAAACAAATAGGTGTGAGAATCATTCACACTGCTGCATAGAGGGCATTTCATGTTAGGGTCATTATTCCACTTCTGAATCCTGTCTTGTGTTTGTAGTCTTCCCTTGATAGCCATCCAAAGAATGAAGGCCATTCTTGGACTACATTGAGAAAACCACACTATCTTGTCCCACTTGACTTTACTTTACTGCTGATAGATGTGCTCCCATGCCATTCTTGTAGAGAATTCATTCAAACTTCCATCATTACCCTTCCATTTAGTAGTATCTTCATTTGGCATTAATTGAGAAACAACTAGACTATCAAGTACATGGTATTGCATATTCCAATCATGTGGCCACCTCCACACATCATTATAAATCATCTCACTGACTTTCATACTTTCAGTTAACCTTGCATTATGAATACTCCTAATAGTAACTATATCTTTAAGGATGCCCAAACTGCTCCATTGATCATACCACATATTTGTCTTTTGACCATTTCCAATCACTTGAACAATGTAATGTCTCACTTTCACCTTTAAATTCAACAAATTTTTCCATAGCCAACTGTCATTGTATTCTTCACTAACTTGCCAAATACTTTTACCTCTAAGTTTAACTGCATGCACCCATTTAACCCATAAAGTTTCTTTGCCAACAACTATATTCCATAGGTTCTTAATCAGCAGTGCTTCATTCCATTCACTAAGCAATCTTAAGCCTAAGCCTCCTTGACTCTTTGGTTTACAAACTTCTTTCCATGCTATCTTGGCTTTTCCCCTCTTCAACTCACCCTTACACCATAAAAAACATTTTAGAACTTTGTCAATGTCTTTGATGCTGGTCTTAGGCGGTAAAAACACATTTGCCCAATAGACACTCAATGTAGATAAGACAGATGCAATCAACTGTAATCTCGTCCAACATTATTGAAATTGTCATGCTCAATTGTATATTAAAAATGTTTAAACCCTTAAGTTTTCAAGAACCGAGGTACTTGGTGAAAATCAATTAAAAATCAGTAAAGTAGAGCCGAACGACATAAGGAGTCACATTTAGAAGTACTTTACTAAGGTAACTTCGGAAACTCTTTGTTATTTCTTAATCTTTCATGGCATTAAGCATTTTATTACGTTTCTACAAAGACAAATAGAATTAACACTAAACTCTTTGTTAGTTCTTAATCTTTCATGGCATTTCAAAGCATTTATGTAGTCCGCACATTGAACCTATGAACTTATGCCATAATTCTATAAAAGACTTGAACAAATGACCACTAACCCGTGACACATTTCGTGAGAAAACACAATCCTTAGGCGTGTGAAAAACTGCAAATTTTAGTATTATAAAAATAAAGGAGGTGATTTGCACACTCTCGTAAATAATTGGGATATTCAAATTTTGAGTGTTTGGACATTTATACTCTCACATTATTTTAGTTATGTTTATCCTGTAAGGGTATAAATGTCCAATTACTCAAAATTTGAGTGTCAAAATCATTTATATGAGTGTGCAAATCACCTCTTTAAAAATAAGAAAAATGATTTGGATGCCTAAAACCTACACCTAAAATTAGACCTAAAGATGTGATTGGTTCATTTGAAAATTTGATTGGTGAGAAATGATGAAAGAGAAAAGTGAATTACACTTGTCAAAAAATTAATGGTGTAGGTCTAATATTAGGTCTCATTGTTAGGCCTAAATATCATGACTCAACAATACGCTCATAGTTGCCACCTACAAATTATCCTTCTTTTTAGTAACCTGATAAAGCAAAAATGGCTAACATAAAAACACATATATGTATATAGGCGAGTACCCGCGCCTAGCGGCAGCGGTTCATAGCAGCAAAAAATTAACGATATGCGATATTGTGGTAAGTTTTTCGTATAACATTCAAAATGTTTTGGAAAAGATCAAAATGTAATTGCAAACGGTTCTAACATGTGATAATTCAACTCTAACAAAGATTCTTAAACATGTAGTATCAAACAATATATAAAAATATTTGAGACTGAAAAAGAAAACATTACATCAATGATGAGATACTAACTAACAATGCACGTTAGTCGCATAAAATTTCTTGGTAGACGACTACCCATGCATAGCACAGTATATTCTAGCGGCAAACAACTATAGTTACATAAAACTTACACAAAATACTTAACCAAAATATCTCAATAAATATCTATCGCTATAAATCATGTTGCTATACACGGGTACTCGTCTTCTATTTTATTAAAAGATAAAAACATAATCATCTATTTCACAACTATGCATGAAACTTTTGATGTCTGCATGTTTCAAAATTATTTTAGAGAGTTAAAAGCGTAATGGTTTAAATTTTCAAAACAGAAATTATTTTAGAAAGTTAAAAATAGTCAACTCTTTTATAAGTATGCATTTAAACCAAAATTCATATTTATAGCAGTTACTTGGTGGTTTAGTTATTTGAAAGAAACGATTAATGATATGAATACAAATTAATGATATGAATACAGGTTATGAATGAGAGGAGATATAAACAAAACCCAATATTCCAAAACAACACATACCCCAACCAAAATCCCAACCCAAAACCACAAAGTGCCACCAAAACCACCAACACCATCATCCGAAGCGCCAAATTAAGGTGGTGATGTTGGCAATAGCGTCGATGATGGCGGCAGAGGGCCGCAGTGATAAGGAATTAGATTGAGATTGATGTGTTATTAGGATAGAGAGAGAAGTGGAATAACATATGTTATGTGTGTATATGAGAATCATGTGCCCGCGCTTCGCAGCGGGTTGCATCTTTAAAAGATTTCTTTGTTATTGTTGTACAAAGTTTATAAATGCTTAACAATGCTAGTTGCAGCTGGTGTTTAAAGTTAAGATCTTAAGATAAAGGTAAGACTCAACTTTTTTTTTTCTTTTCTCGCTTTTTATCTAAAAACGAAAATTATGTTTGAGTTATTAAGGTATAACTTATTATACATTCAATAAGGTATAATTACATAAGAAATAAGTTTCCATTTGTGTGTAATTCATATTCACTTCCATTTTATCTTATTTCAACTATTCAACCAAGCTTGATTATTTTTTCAAATTCAACATTCAATAATTCATCTTAACTTTCAACTTTCAATTTTCAAATTTCATTTTCACCTTTGACCATTTTTCTATATAGTAAAGATAAAAAAGAAAATTATGTTCGAGTTATTAAGGTATAACTTATAAACATTCAATGTGGTTACAGTTAATTAAAAGGAGTTTTACAAAATATTTCCTTAATATATTCTTGAGCGGACTAAAATGGAGTTTTACAAAATACTTGCTTAATATATTCTTAAGCGGACTAAAATGAACCATATGCTACCATGACCCATCACATGAAATTGAATCCTTCAACAAACTCATTGTTCTTTGATCTGCACCGAGAAGGATGGGGGAAACAAACAACAAAACACAAATTATTATCATTAAATATATCATGATATCTTAAATGATTTGTACAAATAATTACATAACAAATAAGTTTCCATTTGTGTGTAATGAGTTTCCAAATTATCTTATTTCAACTATTCAACAAAGCTTGATTATTTTTTCAAATTCAACATTCAATAATTCATCTTGACTTTCAACTTTCAATTTTCAAATTTCATTTTCACCTTTGACCATTTTTCTATTTTATATAGTAAAGATTCGGAGGTGCACCTGTGTCATAATGTAGGGAATATTATGAGTTCGCATTAGTCAAATAGTTTCAAACTTTTTTGAACTCTGGCTTATCTCACAAGCTACCCACCATAAAGAAAACATGATAACGGTTTATAAATTTTAATTGTTTGCCAACTTGGTTTAACCACCAAACAACATTCCCATTTTAACCAAGTTGATAGTAAATGGCATAATATAAGCACAAAAGGAAATGACAAACAGCTACTTGGATTCTATATATGGAGATATATATATATATATATATATATATATATATATATATATATATATATATATATATATATATATATATATATATATATAATAAGAATGATAAGAAGAAACCACAACCACTCATTTCTGATGCATCTACAAAAATAGATGCATCTCCCCTTAAAATTCTCCCTCTTATTTAAAATGTGTGGCTAGAAATCCTTCTTATTCTTCTCATCTACATATATATATATATATATATAGGAATAGGATTATTTGCTTTGATTTGAAGCCTCCTCCAAATGATACTCTTGTGGAAAAAATCATGATCCTTTCACGCTCTTGGATTCTGCTTAGGAATAGGAAATTTAATATGAGTTGGATTGATTGGATCTCGAATCCTATTGATGCTTGTATTAAATTCTTGTAACCTTTTCTTGGTTCTTGTTAGATTTTTTTATAAAATCGTCGTTAAAAAAAAAATAAATAAATAAAAATTGAACAATGACGGGGAACAGCAGCCAGAACAATAGTAAAGGCTCTTGTGACTTATTACTAATTTACATCCAAAAATGCTATGCATAACGATAAGGCTTGCCATTAAGCTTAAAAGATAGATACAGTATATCCTTCCATATATTAATTAAGCAGACCACATCTAGTCAATCATAGAAACATACTATATCCAACTAAAAATATCATTCTCTTCACATTTGTTTATATTACAAAATAATTACTTAGAACGTAACATGTAGAATTGTAGATATTATTTAGCCTCATCAAAACGATTGATGTATACATTTGCACATTCGAGGAAGGTGCACGAGTGAAAAGTTATAATTAAGGTTTTTGTGGGCGGTTGATTTGTCTAGTCTACTTGACTTACAACCAGTATATAAAAACATGCAGTTGCATGCGGCACTTGCACAACTAACTTAAACTTTAACGGCACTTGCACACACATCCAAATGAGACGTAGAAGCTCAGTGCCTCAGCAGCCACCTGCTGCCAAAGAAAAGGAACGCCGAGACCGTATGAAGGACCTATACTCCACTCTTGCTACACTACTACAACTTCAACCTCACGTACATCTCTCATTATCCCTTTAATTTAGTTTTCTTTAGTTACTGACCGGGTTGTGTTGTCTTCGAAAAATTTCTACATACTTTGATATTGTATGTTGTTAAGTCTATCAACTTTTCTTTTTGAAACTCATTAGGCTCTTCAAGCTTGTTTGTTGGAACATACTTATGTTATATATAAGTTTAAAGCAACAAACAATCTTAGTACTTAAAATCAATCACAAAAGAAGAACTGAATGTTGTTTGCATCATCAAATTACGTAAAGTTAAGCTATCTTCTTATATAAAAAAAGATAACCAAATTTGTTTCGTTTTCATTGTTAGAATTGTTTCTAAATTAAATGAGATCCGTATATCCTTTTGGAGCAACCGTGTGGCTCCACTCGTGGCCCTCCCGCCCCCTACCATGCATGTCTGCCGTAATGTACACAAACACACATACTAACACACAACACGATAGAAATTTATTAATGATGAGCAAACTAAATAACCATCATTAAAACAATCAATGATACAGGAGAAAATGTCACTGCCGGATTTATTGGAACGAGCTACGGAGGTGCTGAAACAATGCAAGGAAAGAGTAGAAGGATTGAAGAGTAGAAGAATGGAGCTAGAAAAAGATTCTAAGGGCGAATCAAGCAACAACATACAGAAGTTGCAACAGTTTGTTCAAGTAAGGGAAGTAGTGGACTTGCAACTAGAGGCAAATCTAAAAATCTTGGTGAATAACAAGAAGGTGGCGCCTTTCAATATTTTGAGAGTTATAGAAGAAGGTGGTACTCATGTTACGAGCTCTAATTTCTGTACCGTCGGCCACCACCTCTTTTGCACCATTCATGCAGAGGTGAGCTATATCATTTCTATCAAATCACTTTCTAGAACCCGTTTGCTCCTTGTGCAAGACTTTAGACTTGCAAAATATAAAGTGATCTATATCACTATATGCATATACATTAATTTATACATCATGTATACGTATAGTATATGAGTATGTATATGCTACTTTAGGTTTATTTGTTCTCAAAATTAATTTGCAACAATTTTAAAAGTCATGATGTGCATGCATGAATGTGCGAATACATTTATGTTTAGTTTATTTTATAAGGTATTTACGCTTGTAGTCAATTTCAACGCAGATTTACCGACAATTTGCATATATTCAGATGATAATCTGTTCTATATGTGTAGGCTTCTAATGCTCGCGTAGGGTTCGATGCTGAACTTATAGAGTCACGATTGTTGGAACTGGTTTACTAGCCATGACAAAGCTGTAGACATTGTTTCATGTTGCACCAAATAATTTCATCATTTCTGTATGATAAAAAGATACAGTCATTCATGTGACTGTTGTACGATGTTGTAATTATCAGATCCAAGTCATTATTTGTACAAAATGTGTATAGTCAATAGATATTTACTAAACAAAAGCTGTATGATGTGTATTTGAGATTGTATTTGATCAAGTTTTTGTGCGTTCATTGTTGGATTCAAGTTTTCTGTAAGTTAGTTTGAATTTGGTCTGAGTGTTTTCTTTATACATATATCGTATTGATTAAGGATTAAATAAGAAATAAAAGTATAATAAGAAGGATGAGAAATAACCACAATCGCACATTGTAGATACACCTAAAAAAAGAGATGCATCTCCTATAAAATTCTCCTTCTTCATTTGTGCAATATGTGGCTGGAAATATTTGGGTAAAAGCCATAAAATACCAACGTACTTTTTAAAATATACCGACTTGAAACACTTACTTTTTTATTAACATATATACCTACGTACTTTCAAAATTTGTTATGACTTCACCCATATTGTAATAAAATAATATTATTTAATATGATATTATATTAATATAAATCGGTTATATAGGTGAAGTCGGAATAAAATTTGAAATTACGTGGGTGTATATGTTAATAAAAAAGTAAGTGTTTCAAGTCGGTACATTTTTTAAAGTACGTAGGTATTTTATAGCTTTTATCCGAAATATTTCTCATTATTCTTATTTTTATTTTTCTTCATACCGGATTCATTCCATATATATATATAAACTAAAGTATACATCATCTTTTCAAACTCTCACGATCTCATAAATATCACAATCAAATATACATGTTTCAACAAAAGGCAACGCTACAACAAAACGGAGAACGAACGACTAACTTTTAGCGGGGGCATATCTGTCATCGCCAAAAGTCACTGAAAGACAAAAATTCTGCTGACCTGGCACACCCGAACAAGAAAAATTCAACATAAATTTTTAGCTACAACATATCTCCGCCAAAAGTTTCCAAAAGTTTGACCAAAATTTTTATTCTCCCTTGCTAGCTAATTACTCTCACGTTTTTTTTTTTCCGCCAACACTTTTGGCGAGGACTTGTTCTCGCCAAAAGTTTATGACTAGATTTTGATCTTTTGGCGGAGACATATCCCCGCTGAAAGTGAGATTATTAAAAACTATTTATGTTATTTATAAATGATTTCAATAAGTTAAAAATCATTTAAATTTATTAAAAATTATTTAAATTAATTAAAAAGTATTTAAACTAATTATAAATAATTTTAAAATGATTTAAATTACTTTTTGTATTAGACGACGAAATGAAAGACAAATGCGAACAAATATCACTTTCCAATAAACAATATAGCCACTTAGATTAATGATTAAAAAAAAAAAAAAAAAAAAAAAAAAAAAAAAAAAACCTATTTTAATTCTATTTGTCAAAATGAACGGTGTTAAACCATATAAAGACATGCTACTTGTTAGTTTCGAAGTTTTGTTACGCTGTCAAAATCGAGCATACTTCGTTTAAATCGAGCATAATTCGAAACTTTCATTCGTCTAAATTGGGAAAACTATTTTATAATCCCACCAGTTATTTACTTTACCATCCAACGCCAAAACCCGACAAAATACTGGTTTTACCGAGGACATGTCCTCGGTGAAAAGTTGACCAAAATGTTTACCTTGTTTAGCCGTTCGATTAGCGTTCTAAACTGCTATTAAGTTTTGTTACGCTGCCATTAGTGGTCATTACAACTGGGGATGACGTAGCATTTGTATTTCCTGAGGACATGTCCTCATAAGCATTGTTTTAAAGTTAATTAAGCAATACACATTCAATAGGATTAATGGAACACATCTACTTCATAAGCATTGTTGTTACACTACGTTGCGCGATCTTAAACCAACAAAGAAGTAAAATACATACGAAGTACATTATAAATCGATAAACGTTCAAACATTAAATCATACGGAAGCAAACCTTTTATTCAAAACACGCAGGAGTTCTCAGACACATTTCACAGACTCAAACGAAACAACTTGACAAGAAAAAGAGAAAACTGTTTTTAGCAGGAGTTCTCAGACACGTTTCTTACAGACTCGAATGACACAACTTAATAAGCATAAGAAAACAAAGTGTGCAACACACGAAAAAGACCAGAATAAACAACGAGTCCCAAAGTAAACGCTCCCAAACGAATTACTCCAAATGAAGTTTTTCCAAGTCATTATAAAGGTCGTGAAATAGTGCAGCTGAGTTAAGTGTGTGGTTCTCGGCATGCATATACATTTCTATTGTTTTCTCGAGTACCTTTATCTTTGAAGTCAAGAACTTGCAGTTTGAGCAATCTGCATTTCTAGGACTCGATGTTGAAGGTCCTGCAAAATAAGTTGGAGTTGTAAAAGGTCCTGCATAGTAAGTTGGAGTTCTTGAAGATCTTGCGGAATGAGTTGGAGGCGTTGAAGCTCTAGGAGAATCGGTCATTAGATGGAGACATTCCTTCTTCCGTACAAAAATCACATCCAAAATCCCTTGACTGAGGTTGTTAAAGAGTAATTTTTTTAACAAACTAACCAATATAATTATATATTACACATAAAAAATATGTAATTTTTCACCTTTGATAAAGGACATGCATAGTATAGTTTACCACGGGTGTCACGTTGATGCGATTCCCGCATAACTACATCTCCTCGTCCACTACAACAAGAAAAGGCTTCAAATGGCGCCATCTTCATGATAACAGTGTGTATATTGGTGGTTGTGATGATAAGAGTGAGTAATGTGTTTGTGTATGTGGAAAACTAGAAGGGGGAGGGGGGGTTGAATAGTTTTACCAATTTAAAACTTCCTTTTTAAATATTTAGATCGACTTATGTCAATCTATTTGGTTGTTTATGTTGGACGTTGATAGATAGATATATAAACGTGTAATGAAAGACAAAGAGTAAGAAGCACATCACCACGACACAAGTATCTATAGTGGTTCGGCTACAAGGACACCTTCCTTGCCCTACTCCACTCCCCGAGTCACCTACTCGAGAGTTCGTAAACACTACACCAACTCCTTATGGCGGAGAAGCCTTCACAACGTCGCTTAACCTTTTTCCGGTACAAACCTAAATACCGAGTTTCTTCACACCAAGGTGAACCACACCTAACACAACGTCGCCTACCCTTTATACGGTGCTAGGCTAACCATCGAGTTCTTTCACACCAAGGAGAACTAATCCTATCACAACGTCGTCTACCCTTTATTAGGTACTAGGCTAAGCACCTAGTTCCATTACTATGGAGGAACTACTACCCTTCACAACACAACACCTAATATCAAGGAGATCCACTCTTTGTTACAACACCATCAAGGATATCACCATCCTTGGAAATAAACAAATACTTATATGTATAACGATGCACCTCATCGATTATACGACCTAGGCATTCTTCCCAAATGCCACTTGATTTGATTCTTAGGCATCTTTCACTAATGCCTTTGACACAACGCTTGGCACCTTTCACTAATGCCTTCGTCTTGACACCTTTAGCATTCTTCACTAATGCTTTGACACGGACGATAAACACCTTTCACTAATGCCTTCGTCTTGACACTTTCGGTATCCTTCACTAATGCCTTTAACCCAACATCTACAAAGGAAGAAAGAACTATCAACAAGAGAACCTTAGTTGTCTTGATGATGACGAAGCATGGCAACTCATGGACTTGAGCTTGCTCGTCTTCAAGAAGTGGTGATCTCGCCTTTAAGAGGAACCTAGAGAATCACAAAAAAACAAAAGACAAACTACATAGATCACTTGGATCTGAGGTTAGAGGGATATAATACTTGGGGAAGTATATGTGTAAAGTGGTGAGTAGAAAGGAAGAAATGGCTCTCTATTTATAGAGGAAATTTTCTACTGTTCCCCGGATCCCGCGGATCCCTCCCACAAGGGATCCGGCTAGCACAAAGCTAGGGATCCGTGGGACACTCCTCTTTGCCCATGGGTATTTTTGGTTATGGGTCATGGGTCATGGGTTATGGGTTGATCCATGGTTTTCTTTCTAGATACAATGTATCTCAAGGATACAATGAACTTGGTTAAGTGGTATATATAAAACCATGGGTTATGGGTCAATACCATTTGCTAGTTTTTACCCATTTAGTATATACTTGTTTTTACCCATTTTAGTATATACTTGTTTTTATCCATTTTAGTATACTTAGTTTAAGTATATGTTAACCCAATATGTAAACACTAGTTGTTGTACATATGTATCTAAATCATAAAATCACTTATACTTGTTTTAGTGTTTTATGTGAAAACGTAAGTGTGTTAGGAAACTATTGACTCAAACTATTTACGTATTCTATTTGTTTCGTTAAAATGATTTTACGTTTGTTATCGACAAAACATTAGAAGATCGTAAAATATAAATAAACGTTTTTACGGCTTATTTGTATTAACAATCTCCCCCTTTTTGTTGATGACAAAACATAAAATTATTTTAAGAAAAACTAAAATTCGTAGCAAATTTGAATTATTAGTTTTTACTTTCTTCTCCCCCTTTTTGTCGAAACAAAAAGTGTTAAAAGAAACTAACACAATTTTTATAAGACAAATATGTAAAAATGTAAAGAGAGCAAGTGACGGGAATGGTACTCGTCTTAACTCCCCCTTGACGAGTCCATCCCTTTGAGAGGGCGTCAAGTACATAACGTAAATAAACTAATGTGTTTGCAAATATGTTTGCAAGTGGTTCGTCTAAGTGACGAAAACGTGCTCCCCCTTGAAGATTGCAAAGTTGCAATGGGGTGTCATGAAGTATAATCCAAAATCGGATTAAGTTGCAAATGTTTTTGCAATATCGTTTGACGCAAAGCTCCCCCTAGCTTTATGGTGTCAAAATCTTCATGTGTTATTTTGAAAATCTACAAAGTAAAGGTTAGAAAACAAGAGTATAGTGCATAATTTCCTGCAAATAAAACTCAAGTTAGTAGAAATTTGTCCTTCTGTACCACGGATCCCACGGTTCCCTTCTTGGAGGGATCCGTCTAGGCATTTTGGAGGGATCCGGCTATCTGGTGACAGTTTCTTCAGCAGTGAAGAAGTGTCAAACAATGCTAATGAAGAGATGATATATGTGTACCATAACAAGCACAACGCATAACATAATTATAGCATATAAATATTCATTCAATAAAACAAGAGATAATCAAACAAATCTCTAAAACTAAGAGAATGAACTAGGACATACAAGTACCACTTAATACTAGCTAGTTACTAGACTTAAAACGCGACAATGTGGTTGAGTCTAGGGATGAGTGGACTTGTTGATTTGATCCAACTTTGCAAGAAGATGATTAAACATGAAATGTATCTCATTTCGTGCTTCTTGAACAAGTCCTTTAGTGATTAGACAATTTGGACAATTATTGTCTTGGTTTGGACCTGGAGGGAAATGGATATTTTGAGGAGGTTCTATGTGTGATTATGGGTCTTCATTTTGAGAAGTAGGATGAGGTTCTAAAAATGAGGGTGGTAATGGAACTTCTTCCATATGATCAAAGTTGTTCCTTGTTTCCCATGATGGGTTATTTGGTGTTGTTGGTGGTTCCCTATTCAATGAAAAGGATGGTGAATGGGAGTTTCTTGGTGGTGAATGATCCAATGAGTAGATGTTTGGGTGAGGAAGAGGCTCATTCAAAGAGTGTAGTCCATGCTCAATGAATGAGGGTTTTGATGGCTTGCTAGAACTAGTCAAGTTTGGTTTTGAACTAGAGGATCCTTTTTCTAGTCTGAAAGGTTTGATGCTAATCCTTGCGGTTCTTTTAGCCTTTGTTGGATGAGTTTGGTGAGATGAGGTTCTAGTATCATTATCTCTAATGGGGGATGTTTCGGTGGATGAGATTTCATGGATCATTTGACCCTTTCTTTTGGATGATCCTAAGGTTGAGGAGTTGTTGCTAAGAGCCTTAGTCATGGTGATGATGATACTAGTGTAAGCTTCTAATTGCTGATTTTTTAAAGGTAAGTGAGGATGGTTCCTTAATCCTAAGGTTGTTTGGTTTATAAATGATAATTTGAATTAGAAAATTAAATTCTTAGCCACTTAGAGGATTAAGCATGCTCTTAGGATTTTGATCAGCTCTAGGAGAATAATAAATGAATGCTAAAAGTGGTTAGAGAACCAAAGGTGACTTAAAGTTGAATATGGAAGCTGATTGAGGATTTCTGCAGCTACGGATCCCGCGGATCCCTCTCAGCAGGGATCCGCCTGGTTAAAGACCAGGGATTCGGCTGTTAGACAGGTTTTAGGTGAAATGATTATGCTTTTGTAAGGTTTATTATCAATGGATTTCGAGGTTTTGAATTAATTTTGAAGTCTTTAGCTGTTGGATATCTCAAATCCTCAACCATAATAAGTGATGGTGCTTAATGATGGTTTTGGGCAAGAAAATTGACTTTGGGTAGTCTAACTATGTGTTTGACAAGGATACCATTTAATTTGATATGGAGAAATAGTGGTAACAAGTCCTAGAAGTCAGATGATGACCTAAGAAGAATTTACTAAAATATTTAAAAATAAAGAAAAAAAAATGAAAAACTATTTCTGAGCCTAATTTTGAGTCAAAGATGATTAAGATCAATTTGCTAAAATTGAAGGATAGACCAAACTAAGTGCTATCAGACGTGATAGATAATGTGTGAGCGTTGGAGCGGAATTATGGTGAGTTTTGACGAGTTGATAAATCAAAAATATTTCGAAATATATCCTAGGTAAGCTATGGATGAGAGTTAGGTTTTCAACTATTTGAGGAATACTTAGTTGGCTCTAGTATCTTATGTTTGACTCGTGTGAGGTGATCTAGTAGACTATTTTGATGTAAGCAAATCTGTATTGCATATCAGATGCCACGGATCCCGCGGTTCCCTTCTGGGAGGGATCCGGCTAGTTCAAATGCTGGGATCCGCCTACTGCAGATCAGAGAGCTTTCAGCAAATGTGCAACTTTGCACTTTATAGTAAATGCTTCTCCTAGTTGTTTCTATGGGGACTAAATGGAAGAATACAACTAATATAATGTATATCAAAGTAGGAAGAGCTAAAATTCCTAGAATGAGTGACGACGACCACTCAAGAGGTCGTAAAATCTCATTTTCCAAATACCTAAGTTAGGATTGTTTAGTGCCAAGATATGGCGATACCTACATACTAAGAGCATAGTTTAAAGTGTTACAAACCATTGTTTGAAATTTTTCATCATACATTTGGGTCCTAAGACCTTACATCTCTTCTCCTCCACGTCCTCACCCGTCCTCCACTTTTTATCATACCATCTTCACTTCTTCTTCCTCAAGAAATTGGCGAAGCACTTGAAGATTCCCTTGGTTTGTTGCCATTCGGGTGATTCATTAGGGATGTTTGGCAATTGGTTAATGTAGTCCAAGGGGTCAAGATCGGTATTTCCAAGTGGATTGCTACTACTTCCTTCACCTCCTCCTTGTCTCTCCCTTTCATCCGAGGAATTCGTGGGTGGGTGAGGCCTCTTGCCTTCCACCATAAACCTTGTTGTTCTACCTTCGGTTAATGGTACCATAACTTTGTTGCAAAAGCTGTGATCATAGGATTGTGGAGAAGGGTCTAATGCAAAGATGAATTTAGCAAGTCGGGTTAGGAGCATTGCATACGGGAGCACCATATTGTCCATGCTTCTTACACTTGCCATTCTCTTGATCATGTAGTAGGCAATGTTAAAGCGAGTTTCTGTCACTAGGCAATAGATCATGAAGCTTAGACATGCGTTGGGGTGATCCTTGTTTCCTACTAGGCACACCACATTTTCCCTTATCACATCTTCCCATTTCCTATACAACGCGTACATCTCCGATAGCTCCATTTGGAAGGGATCCCTATAGATCACTTTCAACTTCCTAGTAACCCTTGATGAGGATGCTCTTGGCATAAACACGGTGTCCCTCACCGTGGTTGCTTCCGGGATTATTGTGTTATAAATTTCGTGATGATCAACCATAAAGTGTATCTCCTCCAACGACCACTCATTAGAATACATGCAAACACCATCATATGGAACCCCTATTATTCTTCCAAACTCCTCAAGTGAAAGAGTGTACTCATGTCCATTTATGGTGAATTCAATTGAGATGGACCCATCATCATTTCTAATTATACCCATTGTCTTGTAGAACTCAAGCACAAAGACCGGGCAAATTTGCTCGTTTATATCCAATAAACAATCAAACCCAATAGTTCCAAATACTTCCCTTATGTCGGTATTTGCAAGAAATGATGGATCAACAACTCTACCTTCGTGAAAGAGTCTCCTTTCAAGCAACTTAAAGGCTTTCCTATCGTCCGGACTTAATCCATCTTTCCTATGGTACATGGGTATGTAGTGAGCGGTGTCTTGGTAATCTTGTTGCTTGTTGTTTGGCATGATTGTTCCTAAACAATACAACCACAATGTGGTGTTAATTGTGAATAGTAACCTAGAGGGTTTGATCACAATTTTGCTCTCATCATCTTTGTTGAGTTTAATAAATGTGTTTAATTTGTATTAACAATGTTAATTCTTTGATTTAGATTATCTTAGAAAACAATGTGATGACAAATTATGATAAACCCATTTGAACCCAACTCTTAAAGATGAAGACATTGTAATATTAGAAATCAAGGAATTAAATTAACAATGTAGTGAAGATTGTACTTACACAAGTGATTGTTAAGCTTGAGAGGAATGATCAAATTGCTCATATGAACAGTACCTGAGTTCTTGTTCGTGAGTCTTTGAGGTGAGTATAATTGTGGAACATCCACAGTGATCATTCTTTGACTTATACTGTCTTTTGTTGCACGGATCCCGCGGATCCCTCTCATTTGGGATCCGACTAGTGTAAACGCAGGGATCCGGCATGACAGCAAAAATCAGCTCAAACATTCCTTGATAACTTTGGTTTAGGAGTTCTAAAACGCCTAGTGTTTTGATGTTAAGGCTCTAAAACTTGTGGTTTGATGTTTTGAAGATTTAATACTATTCCTATTAGACGAGGTTCCCTTTTTAAGAATTAGTCATAATTCTTAGAAAGCTTTTCAAACAATATAATAAAATCCCATTTTATCATAATATAAGAAGTTTCACATGGATATTTATTGACATAGATGAAGTGTCAATAAACCCTTTGTGATGAATAATGCTTGAGGCTATCGAATAACCAAGATATCATTATTACGAGTTGATAGTGTAGTCTATACAAATTAGTCGAAGAATACTATTTTTGATGATGACTATAATATGGATAACTACTTAAGTAATTACTAATAGATATAAATCATGCGACTAAGATTAATAATAATAAAATCAAAAGTAAATTATTAGCGATCATACCTTTGCTAAATATTCTTTTTAAGAAAAAAAGTATTTAGATGAACTGTTTTGTGATTTTCTTGGAATTTCCAGATTTATGATGTGAAAAGGACAACACTAAACATTCTTTTTGCGAAAAGAAATATTTAGATAGATTCTTCATGATCTTCTTGGTGACTTCCAAATCCAAGTATGGAAAATGCTTAACAAGGAAAATGTTAGAGCATTCAATCATTGTCTAACAATAAACATTATAGTGATTTTTAAAATATGACAAAAAAAATCCTTCTTTGTAGTTTTCAAACATACACGGATCGTATCAGGTTTTTAAAGTACAACATACTCTAAAAACTTGGTAACGAAGCTCTGATGCCAATTGTGGAAAACTAGAAGAGGGGGGGGGGGTTGAATAGTTTTACCAATTTAAAACTTCCTTTTAAATATTTAGATCGACTTATGTCAATCTATTTGGTTGTTTATGTTGGACGTTGATAGATAGATATATAAACGTGTAATGAAAGACAAAGAGAAAGAAGCACATCACCACGACACAAGTATTTATAGTGGTTCGGCTACAAGGACACCTTCCTTGCCCTACTCCACTCCCCGAGTCACCTACTGGAGAGTTCGTAAACACTACACCAACTCCTTATGGCGGAGAATCCTTCACAACGTCGCTTAACCTTTTTTCCGGTACAAAGCTAAATACCGAGTTTCTTCACACCAAGGCGAACCACACCTAACACAATGTCGCCTACCCTTTATACGGTGATAGGCTAACCACCGAGTTCTTTCACACCAAGGAGAACTAATCCTATCACAACGTCGCCTACCCTTCATTAGGTACTAGGCTAAGCACCTAGTTCCATTACTATGGAGGAACTACTACCCGTCACAACACAACACCTAATATCAAGGAGATCCACTCCTTGTTACAACACCATCAAGGATATCACCATCCTTGGAAATAAACAAATACTTATATGTATAACGATGCACCTCATCGATTATACGACCTAGGCATTCTTCCCAAATGCCACTTGATTTGATTCTTAGGCATCCTTCACTAATGCCTTTGACACAACGCTTGGCACCATTCACTAATGCCTTCATCTTGACACCTTTAGCATTCTTCACTAATGCTTTGACACGGACGATAAGCACCTTTCACTAATGCCTTCGTCTTGACACTTTCGGCATCCTTCACTAATGCCTTTAACCCAACATCTACGGAGGAAGAAAGAACTATCAACAAGAGAACCTTAGTTGTTTTGATGATGACGAAGCATGGCAACTCATGGACTTGAGCTTTCTCGTCTTTAAGAAGTGGTGATCTCGCCTTTAATAGGAACCTAGAGAATCACACAAAAACCAAAGACAAACTACATAGATCACTTGGATCTGACGTTAGAGGGATATAATACTTGGAGAAGTATGTGTGTAAAGTGGTTAGTAGAAAGGAAGAAATGGCTCTTTATTTATAGAGGAAATTTTCTACTGTTCCCCGGATCCCGCGGATCCCTCCCAGAAGGGATCCGGCTAGCACAAAGCTAGGGATCCGTGGGACGCTCCTCTTTGCCCATGGGTATTTTTGTTTATGGGTCATGGGTCATGGGTTATGGGTTGATCCATGGTTTTCTTTCTAGATACAATGTATCTCAAGGATACAATGAACTTGGTTAAGTGGTATATATAAAACCATGGGTTATGGGTCAATACCATTTGCTAGTTTTTACCCATTTAGTATATACTTGTTTTTACCCATTTTAGTATATACTTGTTTTTACCCATTTTAGTATACTTAGTTTAAGTATATGTTAACCCAATATGTAAACACTAGTTGTTGTACATATGTATCTAAATCATAAAATCACTTATACTTGTTTTAGTGTTTTATGTGAAAACGTAAGTGTGTTAGGAAACTATTGACTCAAACTATTTACGTATTCTATTTGTTTCGTTAAAATGATTTTACGTTTGTTATCGACAAAACATTAGAAGATCGTAAAATATAAATAAACGTTTTTACGGCTTATTTGTATTAACAATCTCCCCCTTTTTGTTGATGACAAAACATAAAATTATTTTAAGAAAAACTAAAATTCGTAGCAAATTTGAATTAGTAGTTTTTAATTTCTTCTCCCCCTTTTTGTCGAAACAAAAAGTGTTAAAAGAAACTAACATAATTTTTATAAGAAAAAAATGTAAAAATATAAAGAGAGCAAGTGACGGGAATGGTACCCGTCTTAACTCCCCCTTGACGAGTCCATCCCTTTGAGAGGGCGTCAAGTACATAACGTAAATAAACTAATGTGTTTGCAAATATGTTTGCAAGTGGTTCGTCTAAGTGACGAAAACGTGCTCCACCTAGAAGATTGCGAATGTTTTTGCAATATCCAAAATCGGATTAAGTTGCAAATGTTTTTGCAATATCGTTTGACGCAAAACTCCCCCTAGCTTTATGGTGTCAAAATCTTCATGTGTTATTTTGAAAATCTACAAAGTAAAGGTTAGAAAACAAGAGTATAGTGCATAATTTCCTGCAAATAAAACTCAAGTTAGTAGAAATCTGTCCTTCTGTACCACGGATCCCATGGTTCCCTTCTTGGAGGGATCCGTCTAGGCATTTTGGAGGGATCCGGCTATCTGGTGACAGTTTCTTCAGCAGTGAAGAAGTGTCAAACAATGCTAATGAAGAGATGATATATGTGTACCATAACAAGCACAAAATTTTGATTCGCTCCCAGACCGGTCAAGTTTTATCACTCAAGCCGGCCATTGTGAATGGCCGACCGTAACAAACTTAAAATAGTTCAGACACAGAATGCAATGAAGATCTGGAGAGTATAGTGTTTCCCCGGGTCGTTATGTCCCAGCGAGCTATGCGAAGAATCACCAAACGAATAGTGATCGAGAGATTTGAACGGAAAAGGGATTTGAGATGATTATAACTACAGAAAAAGGACATAAATTACAGGGGCTTAAATGCAAATTAAAGGAAATTAAATAAACGCTATCACTATTTGCAAAATAATGTTTTTGATTTTTCTGTTTTTAAAACTTAAATTAAAAACTACGCGACGTACAAAAGAAAATGTAAAATTTACACAATATTAATCCTAAAAATATGAAAATGATATTTTTACAATCCTAATGATAAAAGAAAATTTCTAGAAAAAGAAAATTATTTTTATAACTATTTATCTAATTATTATTAATTAAAAACTATTTTTAACTATTTAATATTAGCCTAAAATACAAGAAAATAGGAAATAAAGCTAGAAAAATAAAATTATGACTTGGAAAAATCTAAAATAACAAAATAGAATTTTCAAAACTATTTTTGTATTTTTCTGATTATTTTTCTATTTTCTAGGAATTAAAAACTATTAAAAACTAATTAAATTGCTTAAAAATACAAATTTAACTAAGAAAAATCTAGAAAAATATTTTTTTGTCTTTTTATATTTATCTTAACCTAATAAAAATGAAAAATTATTTTTTTGAAGCTTTTCTTAATTAATTGTATTAAATGCTAATTAAAATGGCCTAAAATTGATTAAAATGAAGAAAAATAGTAAACTGTCTTAGAAAAATATGAAAAATTCAGGAAAAGTCTAATTTAATATACTGAATCTAAGAAAAATAGAAAAACTTGGGCTTGTGTGAAGGAAAATGAAACTGCAAGAGAAGTGCTTATAAATAAGCACTTATAAATAAGCTAATGGTACAAACTGGGGACCAAACTGATACAGAAACTTTAATATGTTATTACTACTCAAAATGAACTAAATACAACAAGCCTTAATCTCTGGAATCCAAACTACCATGATTTGATGTTTTGAAAACCAAGTGTTAAGAACAGTTTATGACTACTACTTTTAAGCCAAAGATTAAGCTACCCAATAAGCTGAAATTCAAAACAAAAAGTTGGAACCTCAAGAAGACCTGGTTGGCTACTTGTAAACCAAAACTGAGACCTAGACAAGCTCTTTGGAGCTTTGTGCAAGGACTGCACAAACTGTTCAAAACTCAGTGTTCACTGAGTTGTGAACAGGGGAGATTGTGACTTTTTGGACAGCTAAATTGGAGCATGTAAAAACTTGAGAACATTCAACAAAATTCATTTACCCAAACTAGACCAACTGAACTTGTGATCCCCAGAATTGCACTGGAATTGAACCAAAGATGAACCCATAGTACATGAATAAAGTTTTGTAAAAATCTGTCTATGCACTTTTGACTTTATGAAGTCAGTCATGAATATTGACTTTTTCCAACTTTTGATCCTATGAAATGATATGAAACTAATGATTTATGACTGATTAATGTTAAAGTAATCTAGATTTACTGAATCTAAACCTATGTGTCAAATGCAGTTTGCTAATCCAAACAGGAAATGGAAGCTAGGACAGATACAACCTGATTTTGACTTTAAGATGTAACAGGTACAAAATAAAACTTCCAATGTCTTAATTGAACTTATAGTGAACTAAAGTAACCAACCCTAACCCCTGAACAAACCTCAATCCCATAACTGTGCCTAAATCCAAACACTAGATAAGCTATCTACAATGCTAATTACTCTACTTATTAGCTGATCCTAAACCTAAGCAACCATGAAATCTATAATTTAACACCAATCCTATCCTAACAAGGGCAAAATAACTGCTAAAAACCTACAGCTTATAGTAAAACAAAAAATAGCACAATAGTTAAAGCTTGAACTAAACCAGTTACTCACCTAAGTTCCAGCTCATGAACAGCTTAAACCAAACCCAAAACTACACTATGCTACTCAAATCCAACCCAAATCCATCTCTGCAACAACCCATACCCATTTCCAAGTCTGCTTGACCACTAATTCTTCTCTGTTGACTTTTGTTGACCATCAACCAAATATGCTTGAATCTGTTTTCCAAGCTTACCAAAAGCTATATGAAGCTTAAGTAAACCTGGTTTAACTTAAAAATAAGCTAATAGAAGCTTTAAGACAAGGGTTTGAAAATCAAGTTTTCAACAGTGAACCTCTAAACATGAAATATAAATGGAACCTTGAATGAAGACTGGAAATGAATCACAATGACTAAGTTACTTAGTTTGAATACAGTAAAACTTAGGATTACATTTTTAAAACACTAATTTAGCTAACTTAAAAAAAACGACATACGTTGAATTTAAAAAACTAACTACTCCCCCTCTTCTCTTTCTTCCTCCTCTTTTATACACCAACTCTGCTTCTTTTCTCTCTCTGAGCTAATCCCACAACCTTTCATGGCCATTGGATGACTTGAAGAGTTTTTTAGCCGTTGGATTATTTTTGGCGGGAAATGGTTTTTTAACAGCTGGGGGGGTTGAGTATGCATTTAATGCATCTTGGATTGGTGCGTTTGGAGTGATAAGGGTAGGGTGTGATGATGGTGGAGTGTGGAAGGTTTTTTGCAGGCAGGTGATGATGAGGGGGGGAAGGGAAACCCGTGAGGTGGTTTTTTATTATTTAAATGTGGCGGGTTTGGTTTTTAAACTGTGGGTGGGTTGAGTTTAATAAACCGGGTAAAAGGGTAAATGGGTGGACTTGGTAAAGGTTTGTTGGGCTTGGGTAGGATTTGGTTTGGATTTAGGATTAATAATGAACCCAAGTTGTAGCTTAGGGACCATTTGTGTATATTCTGAAAATCCAAGGACCATACATGTAGATTCTGAAAAGGTTATCCAAGGTCCATTATTGACAATCTCTGATAGTGTAAGGACTGATTCTGCCAAATTATGAAACCTGAGGGGTACTTTCTGTCAATTTCTAAAACTTCAGGGACCAAAGCTGTAATTTTCCAAAAATATTACAAGGACCAATTTTTGACAAGCTTTATTGACCAAGGGCCGTAAATAATATTTTCCATTTTTGAAATTCCCGGGGACTTGTTTTGCCAATTTTTGAAAGTTGGGGGACTGAAACTGCCAATTATGCAAACTTAGCTCATTTTTCATCTGATTTTAAACATTTTGCATCTGAAACATATAAAATGCAATTTTGGAATATTTTCAGTATTTTGATGCATTTCTGAGCATTTTAAAACGTTTTGCAGTTCAGATTTAACCAAAAATGATGAGTATTTACACACTCATCAATCCCCCACAGTAAACTATTGCTAGTCCCTAGCAATCTTTTGAGAAAAACTTAATGGATTTGAATCTCTTTACCAAAAGCCATTACTTCTGGAGTAGCCAAATGTTTTAGTTCAAGTAAGAACCATGGTACACCGATAACCATGTGATTTTGAGCAAACCACCAGCTTCCAACGGATTTGATTTGTCTTTACCAGAAGCCGTTTGCTTCTGGACTAGCCAAATCTTAGATAAATTATCAGTATTATCTTTGGTGAGTCGATTACCAATTATGGTTTTTCCACTGCCTTTACCACAAGCCATAAACTTGCGGGCTAGTCAACTCTTCACTTTTAAGGATATGGTGAGCTGAATACCATACAATTTTGGGCAAATTGCAAGCCGTCAACGGATTTGAGATATCTTTACCAAGAGCCGTTTGCTCCTGGATTAGCCAATCCTTTTGTTTATTAGACAAGGCGGACTGATAACCAAATGAGTAAGTGCAAAAACACTTACTCCAAAAAAAATTTGGCCAAAAATGGGGGAATTGGGTGGTATAATTACATGATAAAATTCGTGAGAATTCCCCCCCACACTTAGAAATGAATATTGCCCTCAATATTCAAAGTACCGGCGGTTATGCCGAAACAAAGAACGTAAAAGGGAAATACTACGGCCATTCTTTGAAAGTTTTTTTTTTTTTTTTTTTTTTTTTTTTTTTAGAAAACTTATATATATATAACATGTGGGGCAACTCCCCCACACTAGGGTGGTACACACGGGTGAAAACCCATGTTTAACTACTGTTTTTGATTACCGAGTCGCTAGCTTGACTCGACCCCGAATTAATTTGTTCATGGGGAAGCAAAGTGGAAGAGACAATCACCATCGGACTTTCATTCAAGATGTTTGGACAAACATTTGAAGCACGTGAAAGTTCCACACCGATGAGATATACATAGAACCGGCTCAAAAATGATAAACGAAAATGCCGGGGTCAAAGATAGTGTCTTCATTCCCGAAGGAGTGAAGATGAAGAGAAATCACAAGATATTTGAGGAAAGGAAGAAAGATTTTGATAACAATCAAGATCCATTCTTCATCCTCAAATGTAGACATATCGGGAGGAAGGGTGAGGGTAGTATCATTAATAAGCAAACTCATATGAAAGAGTACACCTTCCTCCGAGCCAATATCATCCTCAAGATCAAAATAGAAATGATCATGTTCCGGAGGAGATATGTCATGAGAGAGTTCACCGGAGAACTCTTCATGAAGAGAATCATTCACATGAATTGAATTTGTGAACTCTTGTTCCATTGTGGGCTCATCACCATCCTCGGTCTGAGTATCAAAGAGTGGATTCTCATAAATTGAAGTGAATTCAGAGTCGAATTCAAATAGAGGATTGGTGAAAGTAGCTTTGAATGTTTCGGGAACAAAGTGATCAACATTCTTTATTGGACTGTTGGGATAAGAAGTGAGTGAACGATCATTATCAAGGGGACTTTCATATTCTCCCAGATCGGCTTCGAAATCAAAGAGAACATCGTCACTTTCTGATGAAAGTGGATTGATGTGAGTGAGTTCATCGGTGGACTCCTCAAGAAGATGATCAGCATCAGATTGTGGAAGTGATACCTCAACATACTCGATGTTTCCATAAGAAGCACAATCTTCGCTACAATTGGAGAAAGTTTCAAAATGATCTTTTGAACACTCAAGAGGGGAAAGAGAATCACACATATGATCAGAAGTTCCCTGTGACTCTCTCGGGATTGGGACAAGGTTCTCAACACTAGACTTTATGAATTCGTCCGATTCCTTTTCAGGAACAGTGTCAAGATGCTCGTCCCCCATGTTCAGAGAGTGAGTGGGAATATTGGGTGTGATAGCAGTTGTTTGAGATGGAATCTCAACTGCTGGGATATCAACTGACTGAGGGAGTTGAGAAATATTATCTTTAAAAGGATAAAAACTCTCCTCGTCATCATCATATAGAGCTGCCTTAAGAAATTGGGAACGCCTTAGAGCTGCATGCTCTAGGACTAATAATTCTTCCCTAGATTGGAGCCTCTCTTTATTCGGCAAGCAATTCTCCCATGGTCTTTTCACCACTTACTTGATTCTTAAAGTTACTAATCATATCATCAAGTGTTTTCATTGCGGTTTCAAAATTTTGGGAGATTTCTTGAGACAACGGCTCAGGTGGAGTTTGAACCGTATGGTGCTGTGGAGGTTGGAAATTGTCAAACATGTGAGAGTCATGATTTTTACAAGGAACTGGGTTCCCTATTTGACAATCAGAGCTGAAATGGGGACCTCCACAGTACTCACAACAGTAAAACTGTTGAGTCTGGACTGGTGAATTATATGGATCTTGGTCATAACCAAAGTTCTGAGCATCACCGGAAAACTGTTCATAGACAAACGTGTTTCCGGATTGACACTCAAATCCTTGGTGAGGACCTCCACAAAATTCACAGTAGTTATGTTGATTATATGAAGATAAGTCGGGCTGTGGTGGGTAATTGGAAAAGTTTGAGGGGTCGTTAAATGAGTTTGGATTAGGATCATAATCAAATGAATTCCTCGAACCACAAAACAAACAACTCCCGTTATGAATATCATTACCACATTGTACACACGTACACCAACGACAGGGTGAACCAAAAAGAGGTTCACCACAACCGACACAAGGAATAAACGATTTCATTTGAGAGTTATGAGAAGGAATCAGTTTATTCAAAGAATCAACAAAACCAACATGGTGATCCGAATGACTATCAAGTCTCGAAGAACATTTTGAAAAATCCAGAGGTGGGACAAGTGGTGTGCTCTGAGAGCTAGCAATTTCCACCACTTCCGTTATGGTCTCTGGTTCTGGTTCTTGAGAAATGTGAAGATTAGGCAAGTCATTCTTGCTGGTCACCGGTCTAAATTCTGCATGTTTGCTTTTAACCGTAAATCGTGAAAGTTTAGGATCAATTCTAGACGGCTTAGGAGCAATCGAGGGGTTAGATCTTTGGATAACCGTAGGTTGGACGTATTTAGCACTTCCATTATTAGAGGGAAGCACCTGGTCCTTTGTCACCCCGGTTTCTCGTTCCATTTCCCTACGCAGAACTAATGGATCATCACGAACAACACGAATTCTTGACATTTGTGATAAAGTCTGAAGTTTTTCAACTTCGTCCCAGAATTCGTCGGAGTCGAGAGATTCAATGAGAATGGAAGAAGTTAGAATCAATTGGATAGAGGGTAAAGGGATAAAGAATCAAAAAGGGTAAGAGGGTAAAGATGAATATTTTTGATATTTTTGAAAAACATTTTGCAAAAACAAAGAATGAAAATCTTTTTGGGTTTTTGATTTTTATAAGAAAATATAAATACATACAGATGGTATGAACAAGGAGTGAATATCCAAATCACTAATCTGCTAAACGGAGGATAATCAGCACAGCTCCCCGGCAGCGGCGCCAAAATTTTGATTCGCTCCCAGACCGGTCAAGTTTTATCACTCAAGCTGGCCACTTGTGAATGGCCGACCGTAACAAACTTAAAACAGTTCAGACACAGAATGCAATGAAGATCTGGAGAGTATAGTGTTTCCCCGGGTCGTTATGTCCCAGCGAGCTATGCGAAGAATCACCAAACGAATAGTGATCGAGAGATTTGAACGGAAAAGGGATTTGAGATGATTATAACTACAGAAAAAGGACATAAATTACAGGGGCTTAAATTCAAATTAAAAGAAATTAAATAAACGCTATCACTATTTGCAAAATAATGTTTTTGATTTTTCTGTTTTTAAAACTTAAATTAAAAACTACGCGACGTACAAAAGAAAATGTAAAATTTACACAATATTAATCCTAAAAATATGAAAATGATATTTTTACAATCCTAATGATAAAATAAAATTTCTAGAAAAAGAAAATTATTTTTATAACTATTTATCTAATTATTATTAATTAAAAACTATTTTTAACTATTTAATATTAGCCTAAAATACAAGAAAATAGGAAATAAAGCTAGAAAAATAAAATTATGACTTGGAAAAAATCTAAAATAACAAAAGAGAATTTTCAAAACTATTTTTGTATTTTTCTGATTATTTTTCTATTTTCTAGGAATTAAAAACTATTAAAAACTAATTAAATTGCTTAAAAATACAAATTTAACTAAGAAAAATCTAGAAAAATATTTTTTTGTCTTTTTATATTTATCTTAACCTAAGAAAAATGAAAAATTATTTTTTTGAAGCTTTTCTTAATTAATTGTATTAAATGCTAATTAAAATGGCCTAAAAATTGATTAAAATGAAGAAAAATAGCAAACTGTCTTAGAAAAATATGAAAAATTCAGGAAAAGTCTAATTTAATATACTGAATCTAAGAAAAATAGAAAAACTTGGGCTTGTGTGAAGGAAAATGAAACAGCAAGAGAAGTGCTTATAAATAAGCACTTATAAATAAGCTAATGGTACAAACTGGGGACCAAACTGATACAGAAGCTTTAATATGTTATTACTACTCAAAATGAACTAAATACAACAAGCCTTAATCTCTGGAATCCAAACTACCATGATTTGATGTTTTGAAAACCAAGTGTTAAGAACAGTTTATGACTACTACTTTTAAGCCAAAGATTAAGCTACCCAATAAGCTGAAATTCAAAACAAAAAGTTGGAACCTCAAGAAGACCTGGTTGGCTACTTGTAAACCAAAACTGAGACCTAGACAAGCTCTTTGGAGCTTTGTGCAAGGACTGCACAAACTGTTCAAAACTCAGTGTTCACTGAGTTGTGAACAGGGGAGATTGTGACTTTTTGGACAGCTAAATTGGAGCATGTAAAAACTTGAGAACATTCAACAAAATTCATTTACCCAAACTAGACCAACTGAACTTGTGATCCCCAGAATTGCACTGGAATTGAACCAAAGATGAACCCATAGTACATGAATAAAGTTTTGTAAAAATCTGTCTATGCACTTTTGACTTTATGAAGTCAGTCATGAATATGGACTTTTTCCAACTTTTGATCCTATGAAATGATATGAAACTAATGATTTATGACTGATTAATGTTAATGTAATCTAGATTTACTGAATCTAAACCTATGTGTCAAATGCAGTTTGCTAATCCAAACAGGAAATGGAAGCTAGGACAGATACAACCTGATTTTGACTTTAAGATGTAACAGGTACAAAATAAAACTTCCAATGTCTTAATTGAACTTATAGTGAACTAAAGTAACCAACCCTAACCCCTGAACAAACCTCTATCCCATAACTGTGCCTAAATCCAAACACTAGATAAGCTATCTACAATGCTAATTACTCTACTTATTAGCTGATCCTAAACCTAAGCAACCATGAAATCTATAATTTAACACCAATCCTATCCTAACAAAGGCAAAATAACTGCTAAAAACCTACAGCTTATAGTAAAACAAAAAATAGCACAATAGTTAAAGCTTGAACTAAACCAGTTACTCACCTAAGTTCCAGCTCATGAACAGCTTAAACCAAACCCAAAACTACACTATGCTACTCAAATCCAACCCAAATCCATCTCTGCAACAACCCATACCCATTTCCAAGTCTGCTTGACCACTAATTATTCTCTGTTGACTTTTGTTGACCATCAACCAAATATGCTTGAATCTGTTTTCCAAGCTTACCAAAAGCTATATGAAGCTTAAGTAAACCTGGTTTAACTTAAAAATAAGCTAATAGAAGCTTTAAGACAAGAGTTTGAAATTCAAGTTTTCAACAGTGAACCTCTAAACATGAAATATAAATGGAACCTTGAATGAAGACTGGAAATGAATCACAATGACTAAGTTACTTAGTTTGAATACAGTAAAACTTAGGATTACATTTTTAAAACACTAATTAAGCTAACTTAAAAAAAACGACATACATTGAATTTAAAAAACTAACTACTCCCCCTCTTCTCTTTCTTCCTCCTATTTTATACACCAACTCTGCTTCTTTTCTCTCTCTGAGCTAATCCCACATCCTTTCATGGCCATTGGATGACTTGAAGAGTTTTTTAGCCGTTGGATTATTTTTGGTGGGAAATGGTTTTTTAACAGCTGGGGGGGTTGAGTATGCATTTAATGCATCTTGGATTGGTGCGTTTGGAGTGATAAGGGTAGGGTGTGATGATGGTGGAGTGTGGAAGGTTTTTTGCAGGCAGGTGATGATGAGGGGGGGAAGGGAAACCCGTGAGGTGGTTTTTTATTATTTAAATGTGGCGGGTTTGGTTTTTAAACCGTGGGTGGGTTGAGTTTAATAAACCGGGTAAAAGGGTAAATGGGTGGACTGGGTAAAGGTTTGTTGGGCTTGGGTAGGATTTGGTTTGGATTTAGGATTAATAATGAACCCAAGTTGTAGCTTAGGGACCATTTGTGTATATTCTGAAAATCCAAGGACCATACATGTAGATTCTGAAAAGGTTATCCAAGGTCCATTATTGACAATATCTGATAGTGTAAGGACTGATTCTGCCAAATTGTGAAACCTGAGGGGTACTTTCTGTCAATTTCTAAAACTTCAGGGACCAAAGCTGTAATTTTCCAAAAATATTACAAGGACCAATTTTTGACAAGCTTTATTTACCAAGGGCCGTAAATAATATTTTCAATTTTTGAAATTCCCGGGGACTTGTTTTGCCAATTTTTGAAAGTTGGGGGACTGAAACTGCCAATTATGCAAACTTAGCTCATTTTTCATCTGATTTTAAACATTTTGCATCTGAAACATATAAAATGCAATTTTGGAATATTTTCAGTATTTTGATGCATTTCTGAGCATTTTAAAACGTTTTGCAGTTCAGATTTAACCAAAAATGATGAGTATTTACACACTCATCAAACGCACAACATAATCATAGCATATAAATATTCATTCAATAAAACAAGAGATAATCAAACAAATCTCTAAAACTAAGAGAATGAACTAGGACATACAAGTACCACTTAATACTAGCTAGTTACTAGACTTAAAACGCGACAATGTGGTTGAGTCTAGGGATG
The DNA here is from genome assembly GCA_019973895.1 of Chrysanthemum seticuspe. Lineage (NCBI taxonomy): Eukaryota > Viridiplantae > Streptophyta > Magnoliopsida > Asterales > Asteraceae > Chrysanthemum > Chrysanthemum seticuspe. Next base: position 89,918,060 of record BPTQ01000008.1, read on the forward strand.
AGTGGACTTGTTGATTTGATCCAACTTTGCAAGAAGATGATTAAACATGAAATGTATCTCATTTCGTGCTTCTTTAACAAGTCCTTGAGTGATTAGACAATTTGGACAATTATTGTCTTGGTTTGGACCCAGAGGGAAATGGATATTTTGAGGAGGTTCTATGTGTGATTGTGGGTCTTCATTTTGAGAAGTAGGATGATGTTCTAAAAATGAGGGTGGTAATAGAACTTCTTCCATATGATCAAGGTTGTTCCTTGTATCCCATGATGGGCTATTTGGTGTTGTTGGTGGTTCCCTATTCAATGAAAAGGTTGGTGAATGGGAGTTTCTTGGTGGTGAATGATCCAATGAGTAGATGTTTGGGTGAGGGAGAGGCTCATTCAAAGAGTGTAGTCCATGCTCAATGAAGGGTTTTGATGGCTTGCTAGAACTAGTCAAGTTTGGTTTTGAACTAGAGGATCCTTTTTCTAGTCCGAAAGGTTTGATGCTAATCCTTGCGGTTCTTTTAGCCTTTGGTGAGATGAGGTTCTAGTATCATTATCTCTAATGGGGGATGTTTCGGTGGATGAGATTTCATGGATCATTTGACCCTTTCTTTTGGATGATCCTAAGGTTTAGGAGTTGTTGCTAATTGCATTAGTCTTGGTGATGATGATACTAGTGTAAGCTTCTAATTGCTGATTTTTGAAAGGTAAGTGAGGATGGTGCCTTAATCCTAAGGTTGTTTGGTTTATAAAGTGTAAGATATTGGATTTCATAAACACATAACAAATCAAAGTATGGTTCGAATTAGGCAAGAGAGTTTAGAGAGAGAAAGTAGTGTGGGAGCCTTTCTAGAGAGAGAAAATAACAAAAGAAAGAATATTAGATTGAAAGGTCCAACCCTCTACCTTGGAAGGTAGAGGGTATATATAGTTACACAATAGACGTCCTCCTTCGGACTGTGGATCAGACATACAGTGGGTAAAGACCCGTCCTTCCTCCACGGTGTTGCTCTAACTAACTAACTAACTAATAAATAACGTAATGTCTACGAGCTAACATATGCTAGACAAGAGTTGGGGTGACCGATACTTCAACATGGAATTTTATAATTCCTAACAATCTCCCCCTAAGGGAGGTCACCCCAAGAAATACATTTTGCATCCTAGCATTCTATCTTTATAATTAGCTCTGAGCTCGTAGACTTCAATTCTTCAAGTTCCGCAGTCTTTGTGTATTAGTAGCGATACTTTAAAGTCCGCATTGATTTGTACTTTTAGTGGAGGTCTTTAACTGATCCACATCTTTGATGATCTTCGAGCTTTCATTGAGATCATCAGCCACAGAAAATCTCTGGATCACCCTTTATTGTGTTGCCATCATGGGAAGTTGTGACTTTCGGACCGACATGCTCACACTTTCGGGATCATGACATCTTTTCATCAGAGTAGCGGAAGCTTTTACTGGTTCATGATATTTGCAGCAGCGTAGCAGAAGCATAGTATAGAAATATCAGAGCCAGGTTATGTAGATAAGCACAAGTCATGATTTCTTCAATTAAGTGTGGATGCTGTGAGCATGTGGCTTTGGATTGACTCCTCAATTCTGATCAGCTGCAACCGTCCAAATGTACCTGCAGAAAACAGTTAGCAATAAAACACACGAAAGTGTCTTTGATCACTTTCGTTGAATTGAGGTACACGGCCCACGGTTCCCCGTTGATCAGTATAAATACTGCCTATGATCAGGTAGGATTCCTAAGAATCTCCTTGACAGGGTTTCGCAGCTGTTCTAGCTGTTCTCAAACCGGAACGTCTCAAAGAAGAAAACACGGAGTGAGTGAACCAGCAAATTGAGATTCACTGATTGATGAAAAATGATTTGAAAAACAATCGCGTATTGCTTGAAGAAAGAGTTTTGCAATACGACGAAGGTTTTATGAGAAAGATCAATTTTCAATCAAAATACTTTTTGCATTAGAGAATGAGTACACATTCGACGTGCTAGCGAAAAGAAGAGATTCGCACATCGAACGGTTTTTCTAAAAGTTTTTTTCAATCAGAGATATTTTTTGAATTTGAAATGAGTACACATTCGACATGCTAGAGAAAAGAAGATTTGCACATCGAACGGTTTTTCCAAAAGCATTCGTCAATTCCATTCCTGGACCAAGGTTGATTCAAGATTGAATCTCCCCATTGTTTCTATCCAGTTGTCACAAGCTTGATCTTACGAGAAAAGATCTCACATGCCACCTACCAAGAGCTTGTTTGATGTTGGCTCTAGAAGGATTTCCATCGTCATTGTGAATATTTTTACATATCACTCGGATGTTCTGGCAATACCACAAGGATAATGCGTAGGACTCTTAATATATACTTACTTTCCACATTGTGTGAAACAGCAAGTCTTCATTAATATAGTGTCCTAACGAGATATTGTGAATGATCTCTTGGCTCTAGACTCAATCGTGCATATTTGGTTCATGTGCCGGAGACTAGGGAGAGGGTCTCCTTCTTCAATATCAACAATCTCTAAGAGAAAGTCGATAGATTATGTCGGTTCCCCGTGAGAATGAAACAAGCCCTTTTAAGAGGAACTTGAGTAGCTTGGGAAGTTTAGTGCAGTGCATCACTGGGTCCATGATGTCTTGTCTTCAATACCAGTGTTACCTTAGTAAACACCAGTAGCATATGTATTGAACCCGGTTACTGCCCTAAGGTTGAATAATTGGAGGGCTATTTCTTTTCACCCTTTTCATATTCATTTCTTTTTCATTCTTCAACCCCTTCAGTGCTTACCGAGACTTCATAACTAGAACCTTGTTGGGTTTGTTCCAGTACTAGCTCTGTCTCAGTCCGCACTCTTCCCATATCTCACTTTTCTCCTTTTTTCATCATACCTACGGACTCTACACTATCTAGTGGATTGTCCCTGGGTAGATCCCTCCGGTTCTGGCGGATCGTGGGAACGAATACCTAACCTAACCATCCTTATAACTCCATGCATAAAGTAAATTGGTCGGTCTTTTGGTATTGTTCATTCTTCCTTGAAACCAATTGAAAAATCAGTTGGAAAAACAATCTAGGTACTTAATGTTAAAACATAAAAGCTTTTGTACCTCGATAGTTTATTTTCCTTTAAAATGCTCCCCCTCAATATGTGCTTCAAGATTCGAAAGCGTTGCACATATGAGAGAGCAGGCTGCACAATTGAATCAAAACGATCACCTTTTATCAAATTTCATTATTAAATCACAAATTCTCCCCCGATCAAAAATATCAAACCCTTTGAGATTTTGGATCCCAAGTGATTTAATAAGGTTTAGAAAACATAGGAGAAAATGTGGCCAGGTTTAAATACTCATCTTGTTTTTGGATAAATGCTCCTCCTCAACATGTGCATTGTATATTTGAAATCGTTTGGCACATGGAGGCAGGAGTGCCTATAAAGGACTAAAACCAATTCCATTAAAACAGATTTGAGTTTTAACTCACGATCTCTCCCTTGATCAGAAATATCAAACCATTTGAGATTTGTGATCCCAACTGATTTAAATCATTTAGAAAAATTTGGGGAAAGACGTGGCAAGACTCAATTTTGAAAGATGACAGATAAGGACCATTTTAAGACATTAAAGATTGTTAGTGTCAGGTATGATAGTTTTTAAGAGATCTTTTAAGTAAAACAAAACAATTTCACAATCAAACAAGAACAGAAAAAATTTCATTTTGAAAGACCTTGATTCTAAAGAAAAAATCATACCATGACATAACATTAAATCTTTAGATCACCACTACAATCCGGACTTTTATGAAGCAATATTGTTTGAAAATAATTTATTTTAAATCACTCTCCCCTCAATTGATGACCGAAGTCGATAATTGAGTGACTTAAGTTTTGATAAAATGAAGTCCGGTGATTTTCAAAATTAAGACCAATTAATTTTCAAAACAATGTTTTCCATTTTCAAAACAATTTAATCAAATTATTCAAAATTGATTAAAAATGGTATCCTGCACAAAGATACGTTAGGTGGTTGAGAAGCTTCTGTTGTTGTTGTTGTAGGGTTTGGAAGAAAAACTGTCTGCAGATGCAGTGAGACTTCTTCTTATGTTGCATTTTGAATGCCAACTGAGGTCAAATTAAGCTCCATTTCTTCAATCACTTAGAAGAAAACCATCTGCTGATGCAGTGAGACCTCTTACGTTGCATTAATGCCAACTCTCCATAGAAGTCCAATTAAGCTCCGTTTCTTCATTTGTCAACCCAAGAAATAGTTACCCTTTCCTTTTGGCATCCAATCATCTTTAATTGTGGGATCCGGATCGGGAACATTCTTATATACCAATATACCTGCATACGTTAGTGAACACACATACAAATATATGGTGGTCGACATCACCCATAACAGCAATCGACTAATTAAAGTCAATTCAACATAACAAACAGATCATATAAGGCATGGGGTTTATGTGTTAATCAAACTCTAATCATCTAAACCTAACAATCATATCCTAAATTCCTAGTCCTTCGATACAGGCAAATATCATTTTTAATTAAGCACGTAGGATAATTAAGAAAGCTCGTTAGATGATATAGATTTTAAAACATTCTCCCCCTCAATCAATGACTCATTTTATAAGAAGTTTTAAAAGCGCTGAAGTCATTGATTGAGTTTTCAATTTTTATAAAAACTCTGAAACTGATTGTTTTTAAAGCAACTCATTTTCCACCATTTTGAAATACTACAAATATTTTTCTGAAGAATTTTAGACGGAAAAATATTTGAGTAGGAACAGCAGTCCTTCGACATACTTTCCTCATTTTGTTTATAGGATAAGTGCACGAAATGTTTGAAAATTGGTTTAGCGTAGCACTTTCCTTTCTTGAAGAGCGGGTTGCTATCTGAAATAATAGCAAGCCATAGTTTAAGTGCGGGTCACAGTCAGAAGTAACTGCAAGCCATCACTTGAAGCCCGGGTTACTGTCAGAAATAACTGTAAGCCATTTTTTTTTTTTTTTTTAAGACAAGATTATGAAAGAATATTTATACCTTCTGTTCGAACTTCATCTAAAGTCCCGTGCCATTATTGAATGACATTTCTAAGACCGTAGATGTTATCGATACCAGAAGACATGTCTTGAGAAAACAATATTTTTGGCCTTTTTCAAAATTTTCTGATTTTTATGGATTTTTGTTGATTTTATATTTTTCTAATTTCTTTTGTTGGTTTTATAATTTTGTATTTGGTTTTAGAAAAATATTTACAAAGATAGAGAAATAGTTTAAGAAGATGATGATACGAGTACCGAGCTAAGGAAGTCGTTCAGCACTTTGTAGAAGATAGAAGTCATCATCTCTTAAACTTTCACCACCAAAGCTTTTGAGGCTCTTGAATCGTCGTCAGAACTTGAGCCTTCAGAAAGTGAGACTTTGGTAGCTTTTCCCCCAAACCGACAAACTAAGAACAAAGACCATATCTCCAAGAAGTAGAAATGAACAAAAAAGGTCTCATTGAATGAATCTCAGCACCCCGAAGAACATGAGAACACCAAAGTAACAAGTTGAAACATTGATCGTCTCAGTGGATGTCAAATCCGGAATAGCTGATGAAGTCCAATCACATGAACCTGTTGTGCATCCTCGATGTACACATTACTCTTCGAGATTGACCAGTTGTCTTATTCAGGGGAACCATACATCAACATCTTCATTTTACCAAATGCATTCCAGTTATCTTCCATATAACCAATTAGCCCATAATGTACACAAGTACCCAACCAGAGTAGAGACAACAACATCACACCAACTGGTTGAATCACTGATCTCCTCTGCGGATGTCACCTCTAGAATAACTGATTAAGCTCGATCATGTGAATATGTTGTCCGACCCTGATGTACACATATATCTCCCCTGATCGTTGTGATCTCATCAGAATCATCATTACATTGTGTACATGAAGCACTAACCGGAAGCACTATATCATAAATCATATAGAAGATGTCGATATGCAATATCATCTCACGAACCAAAAATTCTTTTCACATTTCTTCTAACTGAACGCTGAAGTAACACATACCAAAAGTCTCCAGAGACCATTTCCCCCAATTAGTTGGAATAGTACACCAAAGGCTACGAGATAAACACTGAGTTGCTCTACAGATATGACCATTGTCTTTCCGGGATAACTTCAATCAGGTAGAAGTGTTAAGTTCATCATGTGTACTCGTTGTGCTTTTAGATACATGTCTCCTTCCCCCTTGCAGGTTTTGATACCTCAGATTCAGCAAAACATAATATACCCAAAAACTCGAAATCTTGTGAGAAGAACTCAAATGGCCCAAATGAATCCTGTGAGAATCAACTGCAACGGAAACTCTCTCTGACTATCTTTATCAACCCATATGTAGACAATTTGAAGTGACCACTGATGAAGAATACTCGATATACCAAACTTGAAACTGAAGTCAAATTCCCATATTTGTATCTTAAGCTTGCACTTAATAATGGAAGAACGGTGTCAAGAATTTATGCTTCAAGCAAATTTCTAAGTGCTCACTACTCAAGCAAAGTATGAGACATTAACACCTCTTGCGATTATCCACACCGTCATATGCGTGTGACACTGAGTAAAACAAAGTAACTCCTAATAGTGATAGTTAACCAGGTCTTCAACCATCCACCTCGACTGCTGGTAACTAGATAATCCAAGACTTCAACTCAAATTCATAAGCCCGAGCAAGTTATCAAATAAGAACACGCCTTTGTGAATGTCAACTTCAACCTCAAATAGGTGATAAAAGAGTAACTTCGAAGTGATCAACTTGTGTCAAATGTCCAACACTTGAATAAACATACAATTGGATGAACATTAACCCACTGAATGAACCGGAGCAAATGATTCCTCAACATCAATGCATTCTTCCTCAAGGTATACATGTAGAAGCTGATCTGGAAGATTTACCAAAAATGTCTTCTAGCAGATGAGGTAGTCATTTTCCCTAATGTTCATGTGGTTGATTTATAGCGAGCACAAAGAGAGGAACAATAATCCGTGAAGATTTGGCAAAGGAATACCAAAGAGCGGATCATTATTCAGTAGTGCAGCCACAATATCATGATAGTCATTGTCAACGCCTTATGAAGTAACTGGAGATAAGGTTTCTTGAGAATTCTGAGAAGTACTTCTTAGATGGTGAACTAGTTGAGTCAGTAGAAACCGGAGCATGAGCTTCAGAAGCTGGATGATCAACATTCTTCGGAGGTTGAAAGTACTCATCAAACATAACTTTGAAAAACAATGAATCCCAGTTATCCTTAGTAAGTAAAGCATTAGGCGTTGGAAGAGAGTCATCGTCATAAAAAATTAAGTCGTATGACCATTATTCAAACAACCATCATCATGTAGTATATTCAAACATCCATCATCATGTAGTATATTCACTCTTCTCCCCCTCAAAAATTGCATCCGAAGTTGCCATTTTTGATTTAACAAGTGAATAAGAATATACACCAATGAACGTAGATCCACTTGATGACAGAATGAGCATGGGAGAAACATGAAGCTTGTTGATGAAGAATGGCGTTGAGAATGGTCAAAAACATGAAGATTTCTCTTCTTCTGAAGATAAAGCGCACTGAAGCGTACACCTTTCTTTTCTTTAAGGAACGGGGCCTGAAGTATATCTGCAGACGCCATAATGATGAAGTACGAGGCCTGAACTGATTTGAAAGACGTCATAGCCGAATGAATATCAAGATTGAGTTACTTAAACCCGTGAGTTATGAGATATCAATCCATTTGTAATCCATACTTTAAGCCAGTCCATGTAGTGAAGGATCGAAGTATCAGCAACTGAGTAAGGACTACCTGCACTAATATTACAAACTTGATTGCATATATTTTGGTTAGTGACATTAGTATCCAAACGCTTTGGGGTTTCACAGTCAACCTTGATTTTGTCATCGGTAAACAGCTTTCCGGTAGGAATCCACTTAAGTCCAGCATCCTTAAACATTCTACCAGACGGTATCCACTTATGGCAAGGTTTAGGATTGTTAAGCTTCTTATGTACTGAAGATGATTTACTGAATGTCTAATACTTAACAGGTTGAACCTTAGCACTGTTGGAAGTCTTAGTGGATTGTACCTTGGCATGTGAATTAGGAAAATGTTTCTTATGTGGAAAAGACTCAGAATTTCTATTTTTGTTTTCTACATGCGTAGCATTCTTATGCTCATAACTACTATTAGATGCACGCCAATCCCTAGTCTTTTGAGTGTTCCTAGGTAGTGGTTTACAACTACTAGCAGTGCCTTGAAATCTTGTAGAATTCCTCACCCTAGGTCTTGCACCTAAAATTCCGTCTTTTCGAATCTGTGCCTTTTTCCTAGCTTTTTCTAGAAAATAGTTCTTTCACAAGTCATTCATATCATATGAATTCTGGGTTTTAATGCTTGGTTTTGACACTGTTTTCGAACTAATCCTAGAGGTGCTGGGAGTAGAAGTGGCTACTTGTTGAGGGTTAACGGAGCTAGAGGCCTTATTCTTAGGTAACTTAGGTGAAGTGACTGGTTTTGACAAAACTTGTTTCTCATCAACTTGGGAGGCAAACCGTGTTTTTGAAAATTTTGGTCTTTCGGATATAAACGCAGTAGGTTGCCTAACAACGGACCGGTTTCTAATGAGATGAGAAGTTGGTTTCCCCAAGGTTGATGGTTTTGTAAACTTAGTGTTCACACTTTTTCCTATAGTTTTCCTAAGCTCATTTTTTAAGGCAACAATAGCGAAACTCTTTTCCTGAAGTTGAGCTTTGAGTTCATCAATATTTGCTATCAAAGAATTTGTTTGTTCCATTGACTTAGTTCTAGCTTCTTTGATAGAGTCACTTAGTTCTATGTGATGCTTTCTCAAAGACTCATTTTCCTTTAGTAATTTGGCCACACAAATTGTTAATTCATCATTTCTCATTTGAATATCATAAATAGCATTAACATCAGAATTACTTGTAACCAAATTAGTTTTCACATGCATATCAGAAATATGTTTCTTTAAATTGTTGATAGTTGACTCTTTGTTTTGAAGCTGAGCTTTCAAAGTGTTAATTTCAAAAAGTTCACGGAATTCAGGAAGTTCCGGATTTTTACATGGTTTGTTAAGTTGAAAACTTTCTTCTTTACTCTGTATCGCAATTTCAAGTGAAATGCAATGTTTTTCAAGTTTTGAGAATTTGTTTGAAAGTTCATCAAAAGCCTTTTTATCAACCATATAATTTGTTTTGAAATTATTAGACTCAGCCTCAACCAAGGAACATTTATCAGAATCATGTTCAGCATTAAGATCAGTATGTTTAGGTACATTAGCAGATGCACTATGTTGAGCAGTTAAGAGTACCTCATCACATGACACCTGCTCAATTTCTGGTCTGATATATGCATCCACATCATGTGTAACAAGAGTCACTGGACCGCTGACTGTGTCAAGCTTATCTATCTCTGAGCCTCTGTACTCAGTGTCAACTGATCCATCATCTGGTGCTTTACTGGTCTCAACACAACAATTTATAGATTGCACTTGACATTCATTCACCAAACATTCATTCACCAAACATTCATTCTGAATAACTTCCTCAATATACATCTTTACATTATCCATGAGTTGGATTAATGTCTCTCTGAACACATTAGCTTCCATCCCAGTGTGATTCTTAAAGCACATTTCAGTCATCAGATAATCATAATCTGAAGTGTATTCCCTTTTGATGAATGACTGAAGTTGTTTGTTAATCACCTGAAGTGCAGCTTTAGAACTGGCTTCTTGAACCTTTTTCCTATTAAGTTGTTGTTCTAATTGTTCCAAGTTCAAGAACAATGTGCCAGTCATCGATGATAATTCTTGACGAAAGAGTGTAATACATGATCGTTCAATTCCTATTGTGTATTTGTCATAAATTCTAAGTAACATGAGGTGTGAATGAAGTTGTCGATAAGGTTCAATGAAACTTTCCTTACCCTTTGCAAGAGCATTCTGTAACCTTGACTGGTGCATTTCTATCTCTTTAGATTCTAAACACGGAGATCTCACATCCTCATTGATTGATTCCATCATCTTTAACCGTTCAGTATAAATAATATTCTCATGGTTGTCAACAACATCATACAGTTTGAGTACTTCTGAAATCACTGGGTCTGTAGAGCAAGACATGATGTTGAAGTATACACGGGATTTTACAAGTCTATGATTTAAACTGAGAAATAGAATCTTTCGCGGGATTTTACAAAAATCAAGACAAAACCGTGATATAATGAGAAATAGGATGTAGTAAGAAAACTAGGAGATGATACGGAAGTGAAGATCAATTGGTGTGTGGTTGAGTTTGTGATTTTCCCTAATTCTTTATATATATACCCCTGTTCCGCGGATCGAAGGATTTTTCGGAAAATTAGGGTATGAAAACAAGGGTTTTGTTTGTTAGGTTTAGAGACAAATCGTAGGAATTGACAAATCACAGTCCTTGACAAGTTGCTTAAAAGATAACTCGCATAAGACAACTCGCTTCAATAAGCAAGTAGACAACTCGCATATGTGGCAACTCGCATAACACAACTCGCTTCAATAAGCAAGTAGACAACTCGCATATGTGGCAACTCGCATAACACAACTCGCTTCAATAATCAAGTAGACAACTCGAATATGTGGCAACTCTCTTAGGCAACTCTCTTTAGATACGATGAATATGGACAAGTCGCATAGGCAACTCGCTTATCAGACAACTCGCTCAATAGCTAAGTCGCTTTAGATCTCAAGTCGCTTAAAGAAACAACTCGCTTAGAACTCAAACCGCATAAAAATCAACTCGCTAAACAGCCAAGTCGCATGTACCAACTCGCATCCAATAACAAAGCAACTCGCTTTGAAGAAATGTGAATTCGAGACTCAACTCGCTTTGTACAATCTTCAAATATAACCACTTTATCAATCAAAAACAACCAAACCACAATGATTTAAACCTTCCAATTCAAAACCTAAACACATATGATGATCCTAAACACAAAAGTACAAGCAAAATTCAAACTTTACCACTAGAATTTGTCCAAATGAATCAAACTCTCCTAAACCCAAATACACTAAAAACCTTATGAAATCCACCAAAACAAAGAGCATAAAATATGAGTGATCAAACCATGGCTCTTGATACCAATTGTAAGATATTGGATTTCATAAACACATAACAAATCAAAGTATGGTTCGAATTAGGCAAGAGAGTTTAGAGAGAGAAAGTAGTGTGGGAGCCTTTCTAGAGAGAGAAAATAACAAAAGAAAGAATATTAGATTGAAAGGTCCAACCCTCTACCTTGGAAGGTAGAGGGTATATATAGTTACACAATAGACGTCCTCCTTCGGACTGTGGATCAGGCATACAGTGGGTAAAGGCCCGTCCTTCCTCCACGGTGTTGCTCTAACTAACTAACTAACTAATAAATAACGTAATGTCTACGAGCTAACATATGCTAGACAAGAGTTGGGGTGACCGGTACTTCAACATGGAATTTTCTAATTCCTAACATAAAGGATAATTTGAATTAGGAAATTAAATTCTTGGCCACTTAGAGGATTAAGCATGCTCTTAGGATTTTGATCAGCTCTAGGAGAATAATAAATGAATGCTAAAAGTGGTTAGAGAACCAAAGGTGACTTAAAGTTGAATATGGAAGCTGATTGAGGCTTTCTGCAGCTACGGATCCCGCGGATCCCTCTCAGCAGGGATCCGCCTGGTTAAAGACCAGGGATCCGGCTGTCAGACATGACCTATTTTAACAGTTTTTCCTCGTTCGCTAATTACTCTCGCCAACCTTCTGGCGAGGACATGTCCTCGGTAAAGCGTGTTGACCATATCATCTCGACTCATTCATTTAACATGTTATATATAACCATATCATTTCGACTCATTCATTTAACATCTCGTGTATAACCATATCATCATGTATAACCATATCATCTCGACTCATTCGTTTAACATCTCATGTATAACCATATCATCTCGACTCATTCGTTAAACATGCTATGTATAACCATATCATTTTGAATCATTCGTTTCACATGTTATGTATAACCATATCATCTCGACTCATTTGTTTACCATCACATATATAACCATATCATATCTACTCATTCATTTAACATGTTATTTATAACCATATCATTTTGACTCATTCGTTTACCATATGATGTATAACCATATCATCTCGACTCATCCGTTTAATATCTCATGTATAACCATATCATCTCGACTCATTCGTTTAACATGTTTTGTATAACCATATTATTTCAACTCATTCGTTTAACATCTCATGTATAACCATATCATCTCGACTCATCCGTTTAACATCTTATGTATATCCATATCAAATTGACTTATCCATTTAACATCTCATGTATAACGATATTGATACGCTTACACAGCGCGTTCGGGGTCAAAGGAACTTCCTTTTCGTCGAGCAAGTTTTTCAACACCCTAGGCAGTGAACCTAATCGTTGTAGTGTAGTATTAGGGTAAGCCACGGGAATTGATATCGTTCTCTAGGGGAATAGGAATGCTAGTGAGAAGTTACTACGCTAAGGTTGGGGTTGAGGAAGATTATTTTTTATCTTTTTTAGAAAAGGAAAAGTACGAATCTCGGGGTTTGGATTTGGGGGGGTTGGTATTTCTACCGATTACTCTACTATTATCTAATTATCTAAACTAAGGTGGTGGTAGTCTATGTCTAATTATTGTGTGCTCGTATGATAGTTTAAAGATGTGTTTACTTAGGTTTTACTACTCCTTAATTATCTCCTATTGGTGGTTGAATTGTCACGTCCTTATTCCTAGTTGCGTTGTGTGTCTAAAGTTGTAGGGTATGCGTTCCTCCCTAACTCTTTGAAGTTACCAAAGGGTCTCGTCTACAAACCCCACTAGGGATGATAAACTCTAACTCTAAGGCCTCTTTGGATAGTTTAGCTTACAACAACTCAAAGTGCTATAACCTAAGGTTCACAAAGATTAATCAAGCATTAAGTACACAACGAATGACCTATCGCATTACTAGATCATTAATCAACTAAGATAAGAAACAACCAATCAATATTCAATAATTAAGTTTCATATTCCTTAAGCAAACACACAAGTAAATTAGCCGGACATGGAGAACATGCAAGCATACACACAAATAATTGAAGACATAATTAAATTAATGAAGTAAACAACTTATCTTGGTGTAAGATAGGGTTTAAAACCCTAAAATACGACCTTGGTTCGGTTTAGGTTTTACTCCAAAAGTTTACCCAAAAGACTACTCTCTAAAACTGAAAAATTCGGATTCTATATATAAGATTACATGTGCGACGGCGTCACCTTATGATTTGTGACGCCGTCGTGTCGCCGTCATTAGGGTTTCGTCTTGGCCAAGTTAATCTTGCGACGGCGTCACCTTATGCTTGTGACGCCGTCCTCTTTAGCTTCTGACGCCGGCTGGATTGAATCTAGGCCGTCTGAGTTGCGACGGCCTACTCTTTTAAAGCCCGACGCCGTCCTCCAAAAACTAGCAATTTCTCTTCTGTATCGTTACAAATTCCTCTGACGGCGTCGCAGATTAAGCAGTGACGCCGTCCCCTTGTAATTTAGCAGCTTGAGTGTCTCGATTCTTGACTTTGGCCTTTTTCTTCATATATCCGCGCCTTTTCGTCCAAATAAGTGCCATTACAGCAGTTTGCCTTCAAGAGACCTAAAAAGTGAAAAGGAACGATATTAAGCAATAACGGATACAAAAGTGATCAAATAAGGGCTTAAACGACCCCTCAAAAAGGTACATTTTAAAACCTTATCAAATATCCCTACACTTGATATTTGCTTGTCCTCAAGCAAATGTGCTTTTAGCCAATTAATTTGTAAGTTAGGGGTCATGAAGCATTGGTTTAAAATAGTCCACAACACCTATAAGCCCCACAAAAGTCATAACAAGCACGGAAATTACATACTAGCACCTCACATGGGGTGTTTGGATACTCACATCTCTCGGGTGTATATGAAATATAGCAAATTGGAAATGGAAGATAAACACTCATTAACCGGTCCTAGTACATAGATTACCATAGGCTTGAGAATAGATCAAACCTCCATCGCTTTGGCGTAAGCACCTAGGAAAGACTATCAAAGAGGTCTTTAAAGGGTTGTAACGTTAGGCTTACGGTCGGGAAATAAAGGGTTTGGTGGGATAGGCTATTTAGTGGTGGCAAGTCAAAAATCTCTATGTTAAATGCATACGAAGAATGGCGTTGCTAAGACAAGACTCGACACTCTAAACTCTAGATAACTGAAATAAACAAACATAAATTTAAAGATAGATGTAGAATGGTAGCCCGTTTTTTTTTTTTTTACACTCTATTTTTTTTTTCTTTTTCTCTATTTTTTTTTTTTTTCATACACTATTACTCTACCATCCTCTAAGATAACATCAAAATAATAGGGATTTATAGCACATCCCTGCACTTGAGTTTTTATTACTCTAATCACTAATATGACCCGAATTGAAAAGATCAAAACACTTGGAGTACGTTATTACGCAAATAAGGGAATTGGCGTTCCCTTTTAGTCATTTAAAACTTTAACTTTTCCCATGAGTCCCAATCGTCCCAAAACTGTGTACAAAAGATATGACTCAACTTAGCAACTCATGCAAGTAATTAGATAATTGAACTAAGGGTTTAGGGTGATAACAATAATGCACTAAAAGTGAGTGCGTACAAAGTAGGCTAAGGCGATTTGGGTGTACATTTGGGGGTGGGGTGTAAACAATGCTCTTCATTGATATTCCGGAAAACCGAAACATCACGAGAACCGCGAAAAGGATAGGCTCTGAGGGGTTAACTAGGGGTATCGTGTACTAAAGATGAGTACAACGCAAAGGTGTGGGGGAATTACTCAACCAATGTGGAAACAGTAATTATATTACGGGTATCAAACAAGGGTTATCCTAATGCCTCTTATCATTTAGTTATTCCTAACTACACAAGTGTAGTCTCACTAGCGATCTCGGAATGCATCACAAAACAAGTTCTAGAATCTAATATACTACCGGTTCACACTCTAAGCATTGAAGATGAATGCTTCAATTCCTACTAATCTAAGGGCGATCCTCACATTTTTGGTGGAATTTAAGTGGTAAAGGGTTTTTTGTGCTAGTCATATAACTTCCTATCCGTGAGACGCTTTTGTTAAGACTAATGGCCCACTCCTATATGTCATGAAAAATTTTAAATTTGGTGCCAAAATTACCCTAACCGACATTTTCTCATGGTTTATTACGCAAATGCAATTAGACAAAGCAAATAATCAAGGATAAGCATAGTTTCAAAGTTCCCGTTTTACTTTCCCTCCCTACACTTAAACTGAACATTGTCCCCAATGTTCCCCGAAAGTATCAAAGTTATGATAAAAGAAGGTAATCAAAAACGAAAGAAACTAATACTCCCCTGATTAGCTCGGTAGGATCCGTGTGTGAAGTAGTGGTTAAATCCTTTCCAAGAAGAATGTATGCGTGAAAAGCTCCTTCCAACTTTATGTATCTTCTTCTTGATAAACAAAACCTGCACACTTGAAGAAAACAAACGAAACCTTCGCGTAAAATCGGCGGTAATAATATATAAGACTCGATTTAAACTAGGATATAATGCTTGTGGAATGGATGTTTACAGAATTTCTAAGAAAATTAAGACCTGGAAAATTCCAAAAATTTATAAGAAGTTCAGAAAACGAGAAAAAGTAATCTGATGTTTTTACTCCTTCCTGACGCCGTCAGGTTGCAATCCTGACGCCATCAGGTTATCCTGACAAAAACTGGTCTGCGATTTTCTGGAAAAATTCTGGAAAATTTACATCTTTAGAATCTGGAAAAATTTCTGCAAAACATCCATTATGACTCGATACAAGCATTTGACTCGAACAAACACACAAATATATCTTTTAATTAATTGTTATTCTCATGTTCACGTTTCTTATGAAAACGTGTGTAATCCTCCCTACACTTATCCTTTATGTAAAATACCTTTATATGCAATTAAGACGAGGTTAAAAACAAAATAAAGCATTTTTACAAAATTAAACATGAGAATAAACAATCAATAAAAGATATATGACACTAACAAGCAAACAGTTAAGCATGGGTTGCCTCCCACGAAGCGCTTTTCTTTATTTAAGAGTCTTGTAGCTAGACTCATAGTCGTGTTCCTACGTGGTCTCGTGCACGCTTGCGTGCTCATACTTAAGCCATTCCAATGTTCTTTCATTCCTTATGTAATCATCTCCTAACTCTAGGCATTTTTTGTAATATCGCTTAGCTTTTTCATATGGGTACCTAAGTCCGCTTTGCTTATCCCTTTCACTAAGCAATGGAATAGGGGTCATTCTATTACATGCCTCAATATCCTTGTGCTTAAACCTACGATGAGCTCGTGGCATTTGGTAGATAAAATCTTCAACTTCATCAGAGAACGTAATTAGACCATCAATCATCCGTTCATTCAACCTAGTCATTCTTTTGAAAGGTTTTCCAAAAATTACTTGAGTGAGGTCCTTATCAATAAATTCTCCTAAGTCTTCTAAGACCATGAACTCTACCAAATAAGCAAAACTTCCAACAAACACATGCAAATAAGTGACAGCTTCAACAACATTGTTCCCTTGATAAGTTAATTCATTGATCTTAATTTTGTTGTATAGGTCTCTTGAGATTAAGTTTAAGGGCAAGAAGGAATTCAAGTAAGCATCGAACCCTTCTAATCCTATCTTGCAAGGAATTGCATGTTAAAGGACCCATCCTTCTCAATTCTACACCTAGGATCAAAACATTGGGAGGGGTCTTCCTTCATTTCAGAACTAACTTCATTGATGACCTCCCCGCTATCAAGTGCTTCACCATAATCAAATTCCTCATCGGAATCTGAGTCATAGAAAGGACTTTGTTGTTGCCAATTTACCTCATTATGCCCTAGGTGATTTCCAAAGTGGTGAACAGGTGAGGGGTTTTGTGGTTGATACGTTTACGCAGCGCGTTCGGGGTCAAAGGAACTTCCTTTTCGTCGAGCAAGTTTTTCAACACCCTAGGCAGTGAACCTAATCGTTGTAGGGTAGTATTAGGGTAAGCCACGGGTATTGATATCGTTCTCTAGGGGAATAGTGTTGTTAGGCTGAAGTGTATATCGATTTAAGTCTAAAGGTGAGGGATGATTATTTTTGTATTTTTTTATATTTTATGAAATGGAAAGGTACGAATCTCGGGGTTTAGATTTGGGGAGGGTGGAATTAGTTGCTAGTCAACTATCCCAAAAGGGTACTAACTAAATTAGGGGTCTACCAGTAACGTGAAGCGTATCTACTTATGATGTATTACTCCTTGCTAGCTATCCAATTCTACCTACTGAATTGTCACGTCCCATTGATGGTTGAATTGTCACATCCTTATTCTTAACGCATTGTGTGTCTAAAGTCGTAGGGTATGCATTAATCCCTAACTCTTTGAACTTACCAAAGGGTCTCGTCTACAAAACCCACTGGGGATAATAAACTCTTACTCTAAGGCACTCTTTGGATGGTTTAGCCTACACTTACTCAAGTAATCATATTCTAAGGTTCACAAAGATGAATCAAGCATTAAGTACACAACGAATGACCTATCGCATTACTAGATCATTAACAATTAAGATAAGAGACAACCAATCAAACAAGAGACAGTAGGATGCAAGAATTATAAACTAAACAAATTAGACTCATTGAAATTGTCACACCCTAATGATGAAGATAGACACAAGCATCACTAAGAAATCAATAAGATCTAATTAATTATATACAAGTTTCATACAATCATAAGCAAACACTAGGTGAATTAGCCAAGCATAATTAATGAAGAGCAAGCAACAATTGTGATAATTGAAGACATACCATAGGATTGGATTAACAAACAAATCATTACACGATGTTTATGGAGTGTTTGAAACCCTTTAAGTTGCTGGAAAAACACCTACCTAAACCCTGGAATCGGACTTAGGGTTTAGGGCTTACAAAAAGTGAAGTTATAATGTTATATTTATAGGCAGATTTTCTGTCGGCAAAGAGCGACGGCGTCACACTTATATTTTGTGACGTCGTCTTGTCGCCGTCATTAGGGTTTCGTCTTGGCCACGTTAACCTTGCGACGGTGTCACCTTATGTCTGTGACGCCGTCCTCTTCAGCTTCTGACGTCGTCTGGGTCGCATCTAGGCCGTCTGAGTAGCAACGGCCTACTCTTTTAAAGCCCGACGTCGTCACTTGAAAATAGGGTTTTTGGCTTCTGTATCGTCACAAAAATCCTCCGACGGCTTCGTAATTAACACCTGACGCCGTCGCCTTCTGTTTTCAGCAGCTTTGAGTGTCTCGATTCTGACTTTGGCCATTTTCTTCGTATATTCGCGCCTTTTCGTCCAAATAAGTGCCATTCCAGCATTTTGCCTTCAAGAGACCTAAAAAGTGAAAAGGAACGATATTAAGCAATAACGGATACAAAAGTGATCAAATAAGGGCTTAAACGACCCCTCAAAATGGTACCTTTTAAAACCTTATCAAATATCCCTACACTTGTTATTTGCTTGTCCTCAAGCAAATGTGCTTTTAGCCAATTAATTTATAAGTTAGGGGTCATGAAGCATTGATTTAAAATGGTCCACAACACATATAAGCCCCGCAAAAGTCATAGCAAGCACGGAAATTACATACTAGCACCTCACATGGGGTGTTTGGATACTCACATCTCTCTCGGGTGTATATATGAAATATAACAGATAGGAAATGGAAGATAAACACTCATTAACCGGTCCTAGTACATAGATTACCATAGGCTTGAGAATAGATCAAACCTCCATCGCTTTGGCGTAAGCACCTAGGAAAGACTATCAAAGAGGTCTTTTAAAGGGTTGTAATGTTAGGCTTACGGTAGGGAAACAAGGGTTTGGTAGGATAAGCTATTTAGTGGTGGCAAGTCAAAAATCTCTATGTTAAATGCATACGAAGAATGGCGTTGCTAAGCCAAGACTCGACACTCTAAACTCTAGCTAACTGAAATAAACAAACATAAATTTAAAGGATAGATGTAGGATGGTAGCCCGTATGTTTTTTTTTTTTTTTTTTTTTTTTTTTTTTTTTTTTTTTTCACTATATTTTTTTTTCTTTTCTCTTTTTCTATTTTTTTTTCGATTTTTTTTCTATCATACACTTTTACTCTACCATCCTCTACGGTAACATCAAAATGATAGAGATTTATAGGCACATCCCTACACTTGAGTTTTTATTACTCTAACACTAATTTGACCCGATTGAAAAGATCAAAACACTTGGGGTACATTATTATGCAAACAAAGGGAATTTGAATTTAACGTTCCCTTCCCGTCATTTCATAAACTTTAACTTTTCCCATGAATCCCAATCGTCCCAAAACTGTGTACAAAAGATATGACTCAACTTAGCAACTCATGCAAGCAACTAGATAATTGAACTAAGGGTTTTGGGTGATAACAATAATGCACTAAAAGTGAGTGCATACAAGGTAGGCTAAGGCGATTTGGGTGTATATTTGGGGGTGGGGTGTAAACAATGCTCTTCATTGATATTCCGGAAAAACCAAAACATCACGAGAACCGTGAAAAGGATAGTCTCTGAGGGGTTAACTAGGGGTATCGTGTACTAAAGATGAGTACAACGCAAAGGGTGTGGGGGACTTACTCAACCGAAGTGGAAGAAGTAATTATATTACGGGTATCAAACAAGGGTTATCCTAATGCCTCTTATCATTTAGTTATTCCTAACTACACAAGTGTAGTCTCACTTGCGATCCCGGAATGCATCACAAAACAAGTTCTAGAATCTAATATACTACCGGTTCACACTCTAAGCATTGAAGATGAATGCTTTTAATTCCTACTAATCTAAGGGCGATCCTCACATTTTGGGTGGAATTTGGGTGGTAAAGGGTTTTTTTGTGCTAGTCATATAACTTCCTATCCGTGAGACGCTTTTGTTAAGACTAATGGCCCACTCCTATATGTCATGAAAAATTTTAAATTTGGTGCCAAAATTACCCTAACCGACATTTTCTCATTGTTTGGACAAAGCAAATAATCAAGGATAAGCATAGTTTCAAAGTTCCCGTTTTATTTTCCCTCCCTACACTTAAACTGAACATTGTCCCCAATGTTCCCCGAAAGTATCAAAGTTATGATAATGGAAGGTAATTAAAAATGAAAGAAACTAATACTCCCCTGATTAGCTCGGTAGGATCCGTGTAAATTGGTGGTTAAATCCTTTTCAAGAAGAATTTATGCGTGAAAAGCTCCTTCCAATCTTATGTAACTTCTTCTTGATAAATTAAACCTGCACACTTGAAGAAAACAAACAACCCAACGCATCAAACCGAACAAAGAAAAATCACAACAAGATGTAATTCCAGACTTAAATAAGATATAATGCTTGTGGAATGGATGTTTGCAGATTTTCTAGAAAATTAAGACCTGGAAAATTCCAAAAATTTATAAGTTGCACAGAAAACGAGAAAAAGTTAGAAGTTGTTTCTACTCCTCCTGACGCCGTCAGGTTGAGATCCTGACGCCGTCAGGTTATCCTGACAGAAACTGGTCTGCGATTTTCTGGAAAAAAATTTTGGAACATTTTTATCTTTAAAATCTGGAAAAATTTCCTACAAAACATCCATTATGACTCGATACAAGCATTTGACTCGAACAAACACACATGTATATCTTTTAAATAATTGTAATTCTCATGTTCACGTTTCTTTTGAAAACGTGTGTAATCCTCCCTACACTTATCCCTTATGTAAAATACCTTTATATGTAATTAAGACGAGGTTAAAGACAAAATAAAGCATTTTTACAAATTCAAACATGAGAATAAACAATCAATAAAAGATACACGAGACACAAATAAAAATGAAAAACAAATACACATGGGTTGCCTCCCAAGAAGCGCTTGTTTTTGTTCGAGTCACGAGCCTGACTCTACCCTTATTTAACGGATAAAGGGGAGGTTTTCCCTACACTTAAGTTTAAGTGTGGGTGATAGTAGCGATACACACCCTTAAGTTGGAAATATGCCACGTGAGGTGAAGGGGGTGTGTGAATGGCTTCCTTCATCCTAAAACTACCCGGACTAAATTGGTTGATGGGTGGGTCGGTTCCTCGTTTATTTAAGGATGGAAGTAAAGATTGAGGTTCCGGTTCATCAACACTAGGAAATTCCCTAGAACTAAGAGTAAGACTGGGACTACAAGTATTCAAACCTATATTTTCCAGTTGTGTTTGGTTCAAATGTTCAACCTCCATTGGGATTCCTAAAGTCTCTTCTACTACTTCCGGGTAAGTCACGTGCGGTGTGTATGCCTTAAATGATGGTGGGACTTTTGGGGTACCTTGTGGGTCTAGACTTTTCACCTTATCCTCAATCACTTCTACATCATCTATATGCTCATCATGTGCTATTTCCTTAGGTCGTGCTGAAACCAAACTTAGTAATTGATCCAACTTATGGTTTAATGCTTGGTTGCTTACCATAATATTTTCACAGATTTGGTCAGTTCTCCTAAGGTCCTTACTAACAATAGTTTCTAAACATGGAGGTTTTTCACGAAAGTCTATCCTAGGTGAAGGCTCATACGAAGCACAGGTTTCACTAGATGAGGTGTTTTGTGGGCTTGATGGAATGGTGAAACCCTCAAAAGGTTTATGGACTTGGTTAGTTTCTTCCCACCATCTTGAATAATCCGCTTTAGTAATATCATAATTATTTATGAAAAAACCTAATTGCGGATATAGTGGATTCGCGTTCTCCATAATGGTGAACGGAAGAGTCAATGGATAGGTTTTACGAACAAAGGCACAAAGAAGGGGGATAGACTACAAGGAAGCTAATAAAAAGAAAAAAAATCTCACTTGATAGGAATCTTGTGAGTAGACCTAAACGAGATAGAAATCAAGCCTAAACAATAACTATTCCCCGGCAGTGGCGCCAAAAACTTGATACGCTTACGCATCGCGTTCGGGGTCAAAGGAACTTCCTTTTCGCCGAGCAAGTTTTTCAACACCCTAGGCAGTGAACCTAATCGTTGTAGGGTAGTATTAGGGTAAGCCACGGGTATTGATATCGTTCTCTAGGGGAATAGTGCCGTTAGGCTGAAGTGTATATCGATTTAAGTCTAAAGGTGAGGGATGATTATTTTTGTATTTTTTTATATTTTATGAAATGGAAAGGTACGAATCTCGGGGTTTGGATTTGGGGAGGGTGGAATTAGTTGCTAGTCAACTATCCCAAAAGGGTACTAACTA
Organism: Chrysanthemum seticuspe; assembly: GCA_019973895.1. NCBI lineage: Eukaryota > Viridiplantae > Streptophyta > Magnoliopsida > Asterales > Asteraceae > Chrysanthemum > Chrysanthemum seticuspe. Next base: position 89,940,448 of record BPTQ01000008.1, read on the forward strand.
AATTAGGGGTCTACCAGTAACGTGAAGCGTATCTACTTATGATGTATTACTCCTTGCTAGCTATCCAATTCTACCTACTGAATTGTCACGTCCCATTGATGGTTGAATTGTCACGTCCTTATTCTTAACGCGTTGTGTGTCTAAAGTCGTAGGGTATGCATTAATCCCTAACTCTTTGAACTTACCAAAGGGTCTCGTCTACAAAACTCACTGGGGATAATAAACTCTTACTCTAAGGCACTCTTTGGATGGTTTAGCCTACAACTACTCAAGTAATCATATTCTAAGGTTCACAAAGATGAATCAAGCATTAAGTACACAACGAATGACCTATCGCATTACTAGATCATTAACAATTAAGATAAGAGACAACCAATCAAACAAGAGACAGTATGATGCAAGAATTATAAACTAAACAAATTAGACTCATTGAAATTGTCACACCCTAATGATGAAGATAGACACAAGCATCACTAAGAAATCAATAAGATCTAATTAATTATATACAAGTTTCATACAATCATAAGCAAACACTAGGTGAATTAGCCAAGCATAATTAATGAAGAGCAAGCAACAATTATGATAATTGAAGACATACCATAGGATTGGATTAACAAACAAATCATTACACGATGTTTATGGAGTGTTTGAAACCCTTTAAGTTGCTGGAAAAACACCTACCTAAACCCTGGAATCGGACTTAGGGTTTAGGGCTTACAAAAAGTGAAGTTATAATGTTATATTTATAGGCAGATTTTCTGTCGGCAAAGAGCGACGGCGTCACACTTATATTTTGTGACGCCGTCGTGTCGCCGTCATTAGGGTTTCGTCTTGGCCACGTTAACCTTGCGACGGCGTCACCTTATGTCTGTGACGCCGTCCTCTTCAGCTTCTGACGTCGTCTGGGTCGCATCTAGGCCGTCTGAGTAGCAACGGCCTACTCTTTTAAAGCCCGACGTCGTCACTTGAAAATAGGGTTTTTGGCTTCTGTATCGTCACAAAAATCCTCCGACGGCGTCGCAATTAACACCTGACGCCGTCGCCTTCTGTTTTCAGCAGCTTTGAGTGTCTCGATTCTGACTTTGGCCATTTTCTTCGTATATTCGCGCCTTTTCGTCCAAATAAGTGCCATTCCAGCATTTTGCCTTCAAGAGACCTAAAAAGTGAAAAGGAACGATATTAAGCAATAACGGATACAAAAGTGATCAAATAAAGGCTTAAACGACCCCTCAAAATGGTACCTTTTAAAACCTTATCAGTGGTATTGCGTTCTCAATTTCGGGATTGGGAATGGGTAAGGTGAAGAATCTTCGGCGGAAGACACGTATCATGGTAGGTGATGGATTTTACGAACAAAGGTCACGAAGAAGGGGGATAGACTAAAAGGAAGCTAAAAATGAGAAAAAAGTTTACTTTATAGGAATCAAGCAAAAAACCTAAACGAGGTGGACTACTAACTAGCTATTCTATTCCCCGGCAGCGGCGCCAAAAACTTGATAAGCTTACACAGCGCGTTCGGGGTCAAAGGAACTTCCTTTTCGTCGAACAAGTTTTTCAACACCCTAGGCAGTGAACCTAATCGTTGTAGTGTAGTATTAGGGTAAGCCACGGGAATTGATATCGTTCTCTAGGGGAATAGGAATGCTAGTAAGAAGTTACTACGCTAAGGTTGGGGTTGAGGAATATTTTTTTTATCTTTTTTATGTTTTTTAGAAAAGGAAAAGTACGAATCTCGGGGTTTGGTTTTGGGAGGTTGGTATTTCTACCGATTACTCTACTATTATCTAATTATCTAAACTAAGGTGATGGTAGTCTATGTCTAATTATTGTGTGCTCGTATGATAGTTTAAAGATGTGTTTACTTAGGTTTTACTACTCCTTAATTATCTCCTATTGGTGGTTGAATTGTCACGTCCTTATTCCTAGTTGCGTTGTGTGTCTAAAGTTGTAGGGTATGCGTTCCTCCCTAACTCTTTGAAGTTACCAAAGGGTCTCGTCTACAAAACCCACTAGGGATGATAAACTCTAACTCTAAGGCCTCTTTGGATAGTTTAGCTTACAACAACTCAAAGTGCTATAACCTAAGGTTCACAAAGATTAATCAAGCATTAAGTACACAACGAATGACCTATCGCATTACTAGATCATTAATCAACTAAGATAAGAAACAACCAATCAATATTCAATAATCAAGTTTCATATTCCCTAAGCAAACACACAAGTAAATTAGCCGGACATGGAAAACATGCAAGCATACACACAAATAATTGAAGACATAATTAAATTAATGAAGTAAACAACTTATCTTGGTGTAAGATAGGGTTTAAAACCCTAAAATACGACCTTGGTTCGGTTTAGGTTTTACTCCAAAAGTTTACCCAAAAGACTACTCTCTAAAACTGAAAAATTCGGATTCTATATATAAGATTACATGTGCGACGGCGTCACCTTATGATTTGTGACGCCGTCGTGTCTCCGTCATTAGGGTTTCGTCTTGGCCAAGTTAATCTTGCGACGGCGTCACCTTATGCTTGTGACGCCGTCCTCTTTAGCTTCTGACGCCGTCTGGATTGAATCTAGGCCGTCTGAGTTGCGACGGCCTACTCTTTTAAAGCCCGACGCCGTCCTCCAAAAACTAGCAATTTCTCTTCTGTATCGTCACAAATTCCTCCGACGGCGTCGCAGATTAAGCAGTGACGCCGTCCCCTTGTAATTTAGCAGCTTGAGTGTCTCGATTCTTGACTTTGGCCTTTTTCTTCATATATCCGCGCCTTTTCGTCCAAATAAGTGCCATTACAGCAGTTTGCCTTCAAGAGACCTAAAAAGTGAAAAGGAACGATATTAAGCAATAACGGATACAAAAGTGATCAAATTAGGGCTTAAACGACCCCTCAAAAAGGTACATTTTAAAACCTTATCAGATATCATCTCGAATCACACGTTTAACATTTTATGTATATCCATATCATCTCGACTCATTCGTTTAATATCTCATGTATAACCATATCATCTCGACTCATTCGTTTAACATCTCATGTATAACTATATCATCTCGACTCATTTGTTTACCATTTTATGTATAACTATATCATTTCGAGTAATTCGTTTAACATCTCATGTATAAAAAATGCAAAGTGTCGGGTTTTGTTATAAATGAAAGTTAAATATAAATTTTTTAAATTAATTAAGAATAATATAAACTAATAGAAAATGATTTAAAAATAATTTAAATTAGTTATAAATGATTTAACTTAGTTAAAAATGATTTAAATAATTTTAAAAACTTTTAAATTAATTTAAGATGATTTACAAAATATTTAAATCATTTAATAGTGATCGATTTAACTTAATTAAAATGATTTAAAACAATTTTTTAATAGACTATCATTTGGCGGGGACATGTCCTCGCCAAATTTTTTTCACCAAAATTTTTACTTTTCTCTTGTCACATTTACTTTATCCCGCCAAATGTTTTGACAAAAACAATAAACATTTGGCGAGGACATGTCCTCGCAAAAAGTATACACTAAAAGATAAATTTGTTTTGGCGAGGACGAGTCCCCGCTAAATGTTAGCGTAAAAAACAAAAACAGAAACTTATCAGATTTGTTTTTCACACTTAGAAAAAATAATCATCTCTCATCTCCTTCTTCATCTCGATCAATCCCACACCACCACTACACCACAGCGCCACCACTACACCATCACTACTTCACGACCGCACCCCCATCTCTGCCACAACACCCCTACACTCGCACCACTCTGCACATCTCTTTCTCCCCTCTCCCGTTTAATTCTTTCCTCAACCCCTCTCTCGTTTAATTCTTTTTTCCACTCATTTCCTTCTTCTCTTTCTGTCTTCCACGAAGCACGAAGGTTGGTATTTTTGATTTTTTTAATTTTTTAGATTTTTGTTAATTGTTTTCAATTTTTGTTAATTTTAATTAATTTTGTTATTAGTTATACATGTTTGTGTGTTTTTTGATTATTATTATTATTATTGTTCATTTTAGCAAGACCACAGCTAAGACCACATTCCTTTTTTTCCTGTCAAGACCAAGCCTAGACCACAGCCGAGAGCCAAGAACCACATTCGTTGACAAAAGGTATATTTTTTTATTGTGTTTATGTATTTAGCGAGGACATGTCGTCGTCAAAAGTATTAAGTAAATAATTTATGTTTTTTTGTTTGGCGAGGACAATCGGGACCACAACCGAGAGCCGGGATTACTTGCCTACTGTCAAGGACAGTCGAGATCCAAGACCACAATCAATATGATTTTTTGTTTGTGTTTGGTTAATTACTTGCTTAGGGTGTTAGTTGTTTGTTTATAGTCATATAATTCGTGAATATGCGTCTGGTTAGTGTGTGTTTGGTTTGTAAGGGCATTAGATTTGCTATCGTACAAGGTCCTTGCGAGCAAGATCGTTAATGGTACCAAAGTTCAAGTGATTTAATTGACGGTGCCATAACCAAGATCTGTTCTTTGAGGCTTTAGACAGCAAGCAAATAGGAGAGGACCGCATCATATCTTCAATAGAGATGGTGTATAGATTAGTGTCACGATAGCCTTTAAGAAGATCAACACCATCCAATTCTCTGACGAAGCATGTGTGTTTTCTGAAAGCCACTTCGAGATCGGAGTCACAAAATTGACCGACAGAGAACAAATTGTGACCATGTCCTTCCACGTAGTATACCATGGAAATTACACTGTCTCCAAAAACATAATCTCCGTAACCCATAATTGCCCCAAAATGGTAGTTCCCAAATCTAACTGTCCCGATAAACTTATTCATGAAATTCTTGAGCCGTGAGCGATTTCCGGCCATATGTTTTGAGCAGCCTGAATCCAAATACCAAAGGACGATTTGTACGACCTGCATTTGAAAACAGACGAAGATGGATAATTGGAAACATTGGATCCCCACGTGCAAATGGGGTCCTTTTGGTTAGTGCAAACAATGTCTGGAACTGCAGAAACCATAGATGCATTGGTTTGAACAATGGGAGAATCACTAGTAGAAGCACATGACCTAGTCGAAGAGCATTGTGTAACTAAAGGGATAACTCTACCTGTTGGCTTCCATTCCTTAACAGCCCCTACTTTAGGCATGATAATCCTAGCTAAGGGGTAAAGTTCACCTAGTGTGAATATTCGACCTGTGGGCTTCCAGTGAAAGCCCACCTTGGTAAACATTTTCCCTGTAGGTTTCCAAGATTGCTTGGTTTGTTTCGCTCTCCCAACTTTCTTAATTGGAGATTTTTTCATAGACATCAAAAAAGACACAACACATTGATCATGATTACCAGAAATTAAACATTCATTACATGTTTTGCACACAGCATTAGAATTCAAATTAATTACAGTACGCTTATAGCTAATACTAGAATCAACACGATTCTTTTTGTTCAAATCAAACTTATTGTTCCTACGGTGGTCTTCTACTTCCTTCTGGTGAACACTTTTAGCTTGCGTAGTCCTATCATTCTTTTTATTGCCTCTAGGCTTTGACCCGCTAGCTTTAGTGTCACTATTTACTCCTATAGAAGTAATGATGGGAACATTAGTTTGTTTCACTACCATTTTCTTTTCTGGTTTTGATGTGTTGGGTTCAGATGTTATCAAGGGTACATCAAAGGTAACATGCGTGTTCTTAGGCATTGAAGAGGATGCAACAAATCTATCCCGCTTGGTATCGGTTTTAGGACATGTGCCAATGACGTATTCTAAGAGTTCCTGAGATCGTTAGTGTACATGCAAGCATAGGGAACAACACTATCTAGAGGTTTCTCTATTTTATCATCTTCAACGATCTCACGAAGACTATCTAGGCTATCCTTAAGGTAAGTGAGATATGCTTGATAAGCAGTCCTATTGTTCCTAAGAGGAGGGGGAATATACTTAACATCAATTACATAATTTTCACAAGTAGAAACCTTTGGAACAACATATTCACAAATGGGGATTGACATTTTTCCCTGAGTCCTTAGATTCTCAATCTCATTAAACAAAGAAGTTATATTTTCATTGTGTTTGTCATGAGTAACCTTAATTGAATCACACAACTCTTTGTAATGCAATTTAACTTTTGAATTTTCAACTTGAAAACAATCATTTTCCTGTTGCAATTTGTTGATGATGTTTTGGTATTGATAATTATGAGAATGCAGAGAAGGTGGTTTATGGGTGCCAACCACTTCACACTTATTTCCCTTCAATTAAGAAATTTGTACTTTCAATTTTCGGAACGTGTTAGAGTGAGCTTGAATCCATTCATCTCGTTTGCTTATTTCCAAATATGCATCAAATTCAGGAGCATCTAAAGATGTCTTGGCATTTGAAGTTTTAATTCTTTTTTGTAGATGTTGATATTTTAATTGCAAATTAAGATTATCAACCTCTAATTTAGACAAATGCCTGACCATGTTATCATGATCATCGTTTTGGATATTCTCTTGCAATCTTAAATTCTCAGCTTCAAGTTCATTGACACGAACCTAGGCAACTTTAAATGCAATTGACAAATCATAAAATTGAGAAGCAGTTAAAGCAGAATCAGTAGCAGTATAATACACATCCTGGGCAATACATCTAGCAATCAAATTCTCATTGGCGATGTGAATATTCTTTCTCTCGATCTCATAACTTTTATGCCCTATCGCATTTTGTTTTACCATGTTTTCCATATCCTTAAACACATCTTTTATTTCTTTAACTTCAGTTTCTAGAGCCTTTTGAATGCTCTCAAAATGTTCTTTGACCAGTTTAAAGAATGGAATAACCTCAGTTAGATAACACCGTTTTGTTTACTCAAACCCCCTTTCCCCTTCAGTAATAGCTGATGGTTTAATTATCTTCTTACATGTTTTATCGAAATCAGCAAATAATTGATAAAGTACATAAATGCTAATTAACGTTTTACATTCTGTAGGAAGATTTCTTGGAACTAAATGCATGGGTGTATTAGGTGGGTACACCGTTGCAGCCGGTAATCTCATAAGGGGAGAATTTTTTATTACAAGTTCTTTGGCCTTTTTCTTTTCCATGTCTAACTTCCAAAATACTTGTTCAGGTGTCAACTGAGTTTGAGGTTTGAAAGTAGCTAAGAAGTTCTCTTTAGAATAATTGGGAGGTTTGTGGTTGACCCGGTTTTTCACACTTATAGGGTCATTCATTTTTTTAACCATTTTATCTCTAGATATTTCTTCTAACTCTCTATCCTCTTCTGATAATGGTGCACTAGTAGGGACATGATTCGGTTTAGTGATTTTACTTCCATCATATAAAGCAAGTTGGGCCACTTTAGCTTTCCTAAGGTAAACTGGATTTGGGTCACCTATGGATTTCTCACTATGTTCATCACACAATTTCTTATGATTTAACATCATGTGAGCAGTTTGTATGGAGCTGTCTTGTGCGTACAACTTGTTTTCAAGTTTATTTTTTAACGTTTTAAGTCTAGAAAAATCATTCAAGAGTTTTGTTTTCTTTTCTTTGAAATTATGTTTAAGCATTGTTACATTTTCTTGTATTTTTTGTTTTTGCTTAACAGTTTGATTAAGTTTCACTTGTAAAGAATGTAACTCCTTTTCAATGTTTCTTCCTTTAAATTACGATCTGAAATCAGTGTACGCATTTGACTATCCATTTTTTGTTCACGTTCAGTTTGTTCAAATTTCGCATGTTCTTCATATATGGCCACTTGTTCCTTATATATATTAAGTGTATTGGTCAATGAGTCATCAGGGATGAATGCAGTGTACTCATGCAACATGTAATCATCATTTAGAACAGAAGATGCACTACTAGGTACAACTTGACCTTCGTTGTGTTTCACATACTGCTCATATGGGATAACATTGCTATTTCCCATATTCACAATATCTGACTCAACAACTTTTGTCTATTGTACTTTGTTGGGAATCTTTTGTTCATCAGCTATATCGTACATTTTGAGTACCTTAGAGATAGCTGATGCATTGGAGGGACCAACTTGTTGAGGTGAGGAGACCATCGGAGATATGTTTGCCATGAATATGGTTTGAGGAGTGGGTTCATCATCAACATCTGAGTCAAAGGCATCACATTCATCGACTTGAAAGATATTGGGATCATTATGTGCCATATCATAGACTGGTTGGTCATCAACATCAGCATCAAACGTGTTTGTCCCTTCTCTATCAAGAAACAGTAGCTCTTATTCATCCAATGCAGCACCATTTTCTTGAGCTTGCATCAAAAGCATCTTATCCTTGAAGTAATCTGAATTCTGTGGACTCTTTGGTTGAGTGCAGTTTTTTGCAATGTGTCCTACACCACCACAGCTGTAGCACTTGATTTGCTTTGTTTGTCCTGGAATAACATTCCCACCTCTGTTTTGTGCACTACCAACACCAGCCGCACCATTGCCCCGAAAAAAGTTTCTTTGGTTCATAATCTTTCGCCCTTGAACATTCTGAACCACAACCCTTCCATCCTCTACAGTTGCATGATTATGTGGATTTGATGAAGTTCGAAGTTGGTTGTTGGTTTGAGGGAGTGTTGCTCTGAATTGTTGAGCAAGTAATGCGACTTGGTTGGAGAGATTTTCAATCATCTTATCAGTTGGAGTGTATCCTGAATCAGGTTAAAGTGTCTGATTCTGTGAAGAGGATGGGTATTGATAGACTTGAGTTTGTGATGATTGGGTGAATGGCTGAACATTTGAAACAAGTGCAAGTGGATCATTTGTTGTTGTTCGATTGAGCCTTTCCATAATCAGACAATCATAGGCAGCATTCTTTAGATGTTAATGTAGGTATGCATACAGCTGTTCATAGTTTGTCTCTCTCAAACCTTTGTTAAGCTTAACTGATGTTACAAACCTATCTCACTCGGGTGTCATGTTATTCACAAACTTGGAGTTGAGCTGAATGTTTGGCATTGTCATCTTGATGATCCTCATGTCATTGACAAGCTTGTGAAATCTAACATAGTATTCATTGATGTTCTCACCCGGTTTCATTTGGAAATGTTCAAACTCATCATACAACAGAGATTCTCGATCTTCTTTAGTCAATTCAGAGTCAGCAAGAAGCATTTTAACATTATTCCACACTGCTTTGTCTTTAGTGTTGTGGTTGATGGTCTTTGGGAAGCCCTTGAAGCACAATGTTGGAGGCACTTATATCTGCATCATAACGCTTCTTTTTATTCTCATCGAGATCATTGTAAGTACGTAGTTTGTCTATTCCAAGAGTGACAGTTTCGTCATCAGCAGTAGAGATTGTGTCTCTGGTAGTGCCCATCTGAAAAGGTCCTTCGTCAATAGATCGAAGAATGTTGATGCCATTTTCCTTGCCCAAGAAATATAATCTAATTCGTTGTGCCCATGATTCATAATCCGTCCTATCAAGCATAGGACGGCGGGTATCAGACCCGGCAGCTTGAATGTCATCAGAAACGGTTGACATGATATTCATTTACACGGGATTTTACAGCTCAATGATTTAAACCGAGAAATAGAATCTTTCAGAGGATTTTGCAAAATCAAGAAGAAACCGTGAGACAATGACCATTTGAACGTGTTAGATAACTGATGGATCGGTACAATGATAGAAGATTGTGTGTTAGGAGTGATGATTGTTTGTAGGATTAGCTGAAATGTTGTTTGTTTGTGATTAGGTTTTGTTAACAAGTGATTATCTCATAAAGTGTACAAATCTCAATACTTAAAACGCAAGGATTGACAAAATTTCGGCAGCATAACGTTTAGATTGACTTGATAATTGGTCTTCAATCAGCAAATCGAAACCCCAAATTGCAATGTCAAATCGCAGTCCCTTGAAGCAAAATGCAATGACAAACCGCAGAGACAAACCGCAAGAACCCAATCGCAGCAATCAAAACGCAGAAGTTGAGCAAATCGCAGTGACTACAAAACACTGGTTTGGCCAAAACGCAAAGACTTCAAAACGCAAGCTTGATCAAAACGCAAAGACTTCAAAACGCAAGCTTGATTAAAACGCAGAGACTTCAAAACGCAGGTTTGACCAAAACACAAAGACTTTAAAACGCAATCTTGATCAAAACGCAGGTTTGATCAAAACGTAGAACTAAAAGACAAACCACAATGTCACTTTCGCACAAGTATATACGTCACTTTCACCCAGTTTTGTCCTTATACTCCTTTTTGCTACCAACCAAAATGCATAATATACTTTAGATCAAAATGAAATAGCCTTTTACTCTTTTAACCTCAAAACGCAGCCAAGAAGGAGCCAAATCGCAGTCAAGAACACCAAAACGCAGTCAAGAACACCAAAACGCAGTCAAGAAATAAAGTCCTAGACTTTCGAATACAACCCAAACTTCCTATAATATAATGAAATAGGCTAACCAAACACCAATCTAAGCTACTACAACAAACCTAAACACTAAAGTACCAACTTATCACAAGTATAACCACAAACAAAGCTCAAACAATGAGTTTTCTTACCTTTCTAGTCGAACCAAGAAGAAAAGAAAAATCCGAGCACACACAATCAAGCACACACAATCAAGCTAATCAAACCATGGCTCTGATACCAATTGTAACATACTAGAAATCATAACACACTTATGGTCTTCTGATTTGGCCGTGTATAAGAGTTAGAAAGAGAGAGTTGGGAGTTTCTAGTGACAGAAAATGAAAGTATATTAGGTTAAGCAAATGAAATATCCAACCCTTTCACTTAGAGTGAAAAGGTATTTATAGTTCTTACAAGACATACCCCTAACAGGCTATGGAACGGGCAAACAGTGGGTAAAGACCCGACCCGACTCCATGGTGATACAATAACTTAACGTTTATTGATAAGACTACGACCTAAATAATGCTAGATGATACTCGGGATGACCGAGTCTTTAATATGGATTTTTCTTAATCCTAACAGGCATCAATTCACAATCTGATTATTCATTAGATGGATGTGAAAACAGCTTTCTTGAATGGTGAATTGGATGAGGAGGTCTACATGAACCAACCTCATAGCTTCATCATGCCAGGGAATGAAAACAAGGTGTGTAAAATAATTAAGTCTTTGTATGGACTGAAACAGGCACCTAAGCAATGGCATCAAAAGTTTGATGAAGTAGTTTTGTCTAGTAGTTATATTCTTAACCAATCTGAAAAATGTGTATATAGCAAATTCGATGAATTTGGTAAAGGAGTCATCATTTGTCTATATGTTGATGATATGCTGATCTTTGGCACTGACGAAAATCAGGTAGACCAGACAAAGGAATTTTTGTCATCAAGGTTCTCCATGAAGGACATGGGGAAGGCTGATGTTATCCTTGGTATAAGGATTAAACATGAAAATAAAAGAATTTATGTCTCTCAGTCTCATTATATTGAGAAGGTGCTTAAGAAATTTAATTACTTTGAATGTACTCCAGTGAGTACTCCTATAGATACAAGTGAGAAGCTGATGCCTAATATTGATAAGGCTGTATCTCAACTTAAGTATTCTAGGGTGATTGGGTGCTTGATGTATGTCATGACTTGTACAAGACCTGATATTGTTTTTGCAATGGGTAAACTAAGCAGGTACACTAGTAATCCTATTGCTCATCACTGGTAAGTAGTTCAGAGAGTACTGAAGTATCTGAAGAGAACTATGGATTATAGTTTCTCATATACTGATTATCCTTCAGTGTTAGAATGATACACTGATGCAAGCTGGATGCGTAACACCGAAGAAAATTCGTCTACCAGTGGCTGGGTATTCCTACTTGGTGGAGGTGAAATTTATTGGGCATCTTAGAAACAAACTTGCATCACGAGTTCAATAATGGAATCTGAATTTGTGGCTCTAGCAACTGCTGCTAAAGAGGCTGAATGGTTGAAAATTTTGCTTCTTGAGATTCCTTTGTGCCCTAAACATATAGCACCTATTTCTATCCATGGTGATAGTGTAGCTACACTGGCAAAGGCTTATAGCCAGATGTACAATAAAAAGTCTAGACACTTAGGTGTCAGGCATAGCATGATCCTTGAGCTTATCATGAATGCGGTGATATCCATAGAGTTTGTTAGATCTCAAAAAAAAAAAAAAAAAATTAGTTGATCACTTGACGGAGGGATTGGCTAGAGACTTGGTTATAAAGTATGCTGAAGGGATGAATTTAAGTCCAACATAGTCTCTGAATGCTAAGACACCCAACTCCCTCCTGAGGAAACTTGGGAGCTGAGTTCAATGTGGAAAGCTGAATGTTCAGTGTAGTAGAGCACATGCTTTACAATCATCCAAAGATTGTTCTCAAAACCTGCTGGAAAGGAGGATGAAGTCTTTACTTCTTAATAGTTAATTTATTTGAAAAAATGCTTGGCAGAAGCATGAATAAATAGGAACCACCTATGTGAATGTTGAAGTTTTGCCGCTTCAGAGAGCTTTGGACTTTCAGCTCTTAATACATTTATGAATTGGATATGGACACATGGCTAGTATATTGTCAGGAGCGTTTAAGTGTTTGAAAACCTTGTATGTATGTTATCTTCAGGTATTCAAATGGGTTGAAGGGTTCAATTCTGAGAACACCCTAATTTTTGAGTATTTGAACGTGTAATGTACTAAATGAGAATTCAATCTTCAAGATATTTTCATTTATGCACTGGTTTTGTTTTATGTTATTTTTCATAAATGAATTGTACTAAATTGGGGAGGATTGCTGGAAATTTAGTTCAATTGAGGGATATGGTCACACTTGTAAATGGGTTGGAAGTACGGAGTGTACACCCATTAAGTCCCTGAACCACCCTGACTCTGATAGTGGCTTTATGTTGCTAGTAAGTTTATCAGATAGTTGATCTTTATGTACTCATCAGAAGGTTCTATCCTTCAGGGAGTTATCTCTTCAGAGAATGAATGCTCATCAGTAAATGGTGCAAGTGGTACTCATATGAACTTATCAGCATGCTGATAAGTGTTTCTGATGAGTGACCCATGACTTAGCTAGAGTTAGTTTGTAACTACTTTGACCCATCAATGGGCAGTTTCAAACTCAGAATTAAGACCATAATGACTTGGGCTTGTAACCACTATTGCTATAATGGATGAATATTATGAGGAGATTAATTGGCCGATTAATTCTCATAATTCCATTCACTAGAGTAAATCATTTCCTATAAGTAGGATTTACATCTGCATGGAAAAATACACGAAACATAACACTTGAAAGCGAACAGGTTCTTGTTTTGTGCCTAAAACAAGAACAACACTTGGTCTTATCCAATAGAGATATTCGTGTAACCCAGGCATTAAGGTCAAATAGTTTCTAGGAACGTGATAACACGGTTGCAAATCATATCCGGTACTTATTTATTATCTACACCCAACTGGGAACACAACTGAAACAACCAACAACCTTATGAATTAGTGGTTAACAAAACCTGATCAATTATACAAGTTTAATGTACGTACGTTGTTCAAGTTTAATATACTTACGTTGTTCAAGTTGACAAGATTTATACATACTTCCATCATTTTGATTATACTAGAGTAAAAGATTTAAAAGTTGAAAAACCAAGTTTTGTTAGAGAGCAGGGTACGGTGGCTGATGGCTCAAGCCATCAGCGATGGCACCAGTCGATGGCGCGATGAACCACACCGGAGCTCAGCTGGTGGGCTGTGGTGCCGTAGCCACCAGCTCACGCGAAAGACTTTTTTTTTCTTCTTTTTTGTTGGTTGTGGTTTGTGTTTGTGGTTTGCTTGTGTTTTTTTGTTGTTTGTCGTTTGTTTGTGTGTGTTTTTCTTTCTGCTGCAACTACCAAAAGAAAGAAGGAAGAAGATGACTTTTGAAGAAGATGAAAAGTAAAGACCAAAAGTAAAATACAATAATAGCCTATTTTATCCTTTACAACTTCCAAGACATACAATGCTGTTTCTTTTTTCTTGTTTCTTTTTTTCTCAAAAAATTGATATATGTTTAGTTAACTATTGAATTATACTGGTACTTATTTTAGGTAGATTATTCCACAAATAATAAGATTGTGTATTTTCTTGTTAATGAAAATTGATTTTTAGTTTAATGTGTTGTTTTATGAAAAAACGCATACTTTCCGGACTAAGTGTCATCATGGTACGGGGTCTGATTTTGTGTCTCCTCCTGATTGTGGTGATGGTGTTGTTCGGTTTGTGTTATATGATCTCGCCAAACCACAGGTTCCTTCTCATGTTGACCTTGTTGAGGATTTGGCTTTGGACGTCCTAGGTGGTTTTGATTTACCTCTTCTTGATACTTTATTCTCTAAGGGGTTGAGGACTGTCAAATCTATTCCTCCCAAATGTCGTTTGGAGTTCTCTCGTGCCCTGAAAAGAGCTCTTGATAAGGTGATCTGCACGCCTAATGATATTTCTTGTTGGGTTGGTTTGTTAGTCCTGCCTCTTTGTTTACTTAAAACCTTTTGCCCGAGGAGTAATCAAGAGTGTAGGTCGGGCACTAAGCGTCAACGCCAAGAAGAGTATATTTTTAATGTTATCCGTGCATGGGGCTCTCCTGGTGGTAGTTTGCAGGTTGTGCGTGAGGTTTTAGCCGAACCACCTCCGTCATGGTCTAATATTGATGATGATAGCTTGGATTTGGGCGACCGTAATGTCAAGCAATGTAAGAGGAAGATTTGTGATGGTCATTATACTGCTGCGGTCAGAGTTCTTTCGTCTTCTGGTATTGCACCTTATGATGTTTCTACTCTTGAAGACTTAAAAGCTAAGCACCCCTTTCAGTCTGCTCCTCTTTTACCTGATATACCTATCGATCAGCATCACCTTACCGCATCCCCCTCTATCATTCTTGACATGATCAAGAGTTTCCCTCGTGGTACTTCTTGTGGGCGAGATGGGTTGCGTGCCCAACACCTTTTGGATTGTTTGAGTGGTGCAGCTGTGGCTATTTCTGACGAGTTGATCACTTCTATTACCCAAGTGGTGAACATCCTTCTTGCTGGTCAATGCCCGAGGGCGTTGGGTGAGTATATTGCTAGTGCTCCTCTCACACCCTTAGTCAAACCAGGAGGGGGTATCCGTCCTATTGCTGTTGGGACTGTTTGGAGGCGTTTAGTTTCCAAGGTTTGTGCTTCTATGATTGGCCACTCTTCAGACAGTTATTTCGATGATTTACAGCTTGGTGTTGGGGTGTCGGGGGGAGGGGAGGCTATTCTTCATGCTGTGAACCGTTTGGTTGAGGACCGTGGGTGTGATGTTGGTATGTCCATGTTGTTGGTTGATTTTAAAAACGCTTTCAACATGGTAGACCGGGCTGTTATGTTACGTGAGGTTCGATTGCATTTCCCGGCTATTTCACAATGGGTGGAGTTCTGCTACTCTAGTCCTGCTAGATTATATTATGGTGAGCATACTCTTTGGTCCCATCAAGGTGTGCAACAAGGTGATCCGCTTGGGCCTCTTCTTTTTGCTTTAGTTTTACATCCTTTAGCATGTAAGATTAGAGATTCTTTTGACCTTTCTTTTCAAGCTTGGTATTTGGATGATGGCACTATTATTGGTGATACCTTGGTTGTGGGTAAGGTTTTAGAGATGATTATGGCAGACGGACCTTGTCGTGGCTTACACCTCAATGTTGATAAAACTGAAGTCTTTTGGCCACAAGAGGACCCCAGAAGCAGGTATGATGGTGTTTTTCCCCCTAATATTTCTCGCCCCTCACATGGTGTTAAATTATTGGGTGGACCTGTTAGTGTGGATTTTGAGTTTGGTAGTAAGTTGGTCCTGAAAAGGGTTGCTAAAACTATTGAACTTATGGAGGCAGTTGCCAAACTTAATGATCCTCAATGCGAGTTGTTGTTACTCCGTACATGTGCTGGTATTTCTAAGCTCTATTTTTCTATGCGCACATGTTCTCCTCGGGTCTTTGAGTGTGCTCAGGTTTCTTTTGATGCGGCACTTCGTTCTTCCTTGGAGCGTATTGTCACTGCTTCTGGACCTGGTTTTGGTGATTGGCAGTGGAGACTCACCACCTTACCTTTTTCTTTTGGGGGACTTGGTTTATATTCTGCAGGTGATGTCTTGAACTATGCTTTCCTTGCTTCTAGACTTCAATCGGCTGGCTTACAGACTAAGCTTCTTCATGGTTCGGGTATTGTAAATGCTGGTCCCTCTTTTGATGATGCTCTATGTACTTTCAATGTGAATATGGATATTGACCTTTTGAGTAACCCTAGCGAAGTCGCTGCCCCCAAACTTATGAAGAAATTGGCAGATATATATTTCGGTCGGGTTTCCCAAACTGTTGAATCTACTTTCCATCTTTCCCCTCGACAGATGGCGTTATGGAGTTCTTTAAAGGAGGATCACACCTCAGATTGGCTTAGGGTGGCTCCGATATCTGGACTGGGGCAAACTATGAACGCCAGGGCTTATCGTTGTGTACTGTGTTATCGTTTGGGTGTTCCTCTTTTCACTGTTCAGGTACCGTGTTCTGCCTGCTCTAAGGTTTTTCCTGGGGATATTTACGGGGATCACGCTGTTTCGTGTGCGGGTATTGTTGGCATTAAACATCGTCACAATCTTGTGCGCGATGTTCTTGTTGTTATATGCTCTAGGTCAGGGATTTCCGCTCGCAAGGAGGTGGATATTGGGCTTTTTGGAGATGGAGACAGATCTTTGCGACCGGCTGACATATTACTCTACTCTTGGGATAGCGGACGCGATGTATGTGTTGATCTTACGGGTTCGTCGCCTTTGACGCAATCCGGGTTGATTGATTTTATACCAGGGCGAGCGATCAGTGATGCTGCACAGCGCAAACGGGTCAAGTACGATGCTAAATGTGCGGATATTGGATATGGGTTTCTTCCTTTCTCTTTTTCTTCCTTTGGAGAACTTGAGAAAGATGCAGTCACCTTACTTAAGCGGGTTCGGCGTTTCTCTATGACCCAGGACATTGGAGCGCGTGCAGCAGTTCATATCTTTAATAGGATTGGTTTTACCATTGCTAGAGGTGTGGGAGCTCAGTTGGTTTCGAGGCTCCCCACCAATCTTTTGTAATCCTATGAGTTTTTAATAAAAGTGTGATTTATAAAAAAAAAAATAATAATAATAATAATAATAATAATAATAATAATAATAATAATAATAATAATAATAATAATGTGGGGTCAAGGGGTGTACTATGGCACCAGATTATGATGTGATATGAGGGAGGGTGTTTTTGGTGTTATGATAAATTCTGGTGTTATGGAAAAAGATGCTGAGGTGGCACAACTTTTCCAACGGCACCACCTTATGGCACCAAACGATACATTATGCTCTTAGACCAGTGTTTTCATTTTTGATATTAAGTCATACTTGGGCCACTTTTAAGAATTTGATATTACTTGGGCTGAAACCAAAATATCATATCATATAGACATAAGACATACACAAACTGAAATTGAACCTGTGCCGAAAGATTAATTAAGAAAACTGAAAGCGAATGGTTTTGATTTTTAAAAGCTCGATATTTTTAGTTTTAAGTTTGAGTTTTTCTAAAAACCAAACCATCATGAACCAACATAAGTTATTAATTACTATAAACATTGCATAACTTTTTTGTGAGACTATTGAAAACTAACAAATTACTATTAGATCGGATGTAATATGGTTTGGTGGTTGTGTGGGCGGGTAACACATCAACTTCCACTTCTATCGGCCAAACCAACAGCTGGTGCTCACACTAAAGCCACCACACAAACATAGTCACTTAAACACAAATATACCAATAACACATCGCATACACAAAAAAGTTACTTTTTCAACAAAATCCACCCGCATAGTGGTGGTTTTGATGGTGTATCTGAGAATCGTGGTCATGGATGTTAACGCGTGAATCGGGTTGTTAGTACGCCTGGCCTTTTAAGATTAGCTACCTAATAATCTACTCATACAAATATGTTCAAAAAAAAATAATAATAAAATAAATAAATAAAAATAAAAAATTCTACTCATACAAATGCCAAAATAACACATGGCATGCACCCACCAACCTTTGTTTGGACTTCATCCCCTGGCCCCATATGGCCATACACCTTTATGGAAATAAGTATGACCACATGAATGCGTACTATGTAATCTTATTATTAAGGTAGCCCGATGAACAACAGTGGCCAAAAACCAGGACCACATGACTGCTATATACATACATAGTTCACTTCACTAATATGTTTTCCGCTCATTCATCAATAGTATGATTAGAAATCTAGAAAAGCTTCACTAAACACCACAAGGACAACCATAATTTACGTCGCAAATTTCATCTTGACCCCCTCTTTAGTCAAGCAGCAGTTGACGTTAGACATCATACGAATAAACCTCACGCTTGAACAGTTTGTCATGAACTCACCAACCTTTGTGTTGACACTTTAGCATGTATTATCTCATATTTGTATGGCATATTATTGGCTTGGAGCATTTGAATCGCATGACATGTTTTGAAGACTCGGATACATTATATTCACCATTCAATATTATTTTTGATAAACATTTTATGTAATATCGGAAGATGTGTATTCTTTTTTCTTCTTTTTTTTTAATATTTACATCTGATTTTGTAACGGTTCTTCATTTTATTTTTAGACACAACCTTATTTGTCTTAAGGAAAACGAAAGTGAAATGAATGGGAACTAAAAACGGTACGACAAAATTTCTCAATTTGACCGGATGACTATACGGCTTGACCTGCAACATTCAAACATTACAATAGTTGGTCGATCTTATGTGAACATCATATCGGATATAAGCAACGACTGACTTGTCTCTTAGCAATGATTACGATGGATAGACATTTAACTTCCACACGTTACATAACTAGAAACGTGTGTTGTATGTACGTATGGATCAAATGGAGTTCATGAATCGAGTTTTTTGTTAGATAATTGTAATTTTAAAAAATATATACACGAAGGTGGTACTTTCTAAAATAAATACAATATAATGTATCTTCCCCTTTCTTCTCTTTTACATACATATATTCAACATCTAGATTACTAGATACAAATATTTTATCCATTCCTTGTGTTTTGCATGCAAAAATATTTCAAATCTTTCCTCCCAGTTGTTAAAAGATTAGTGGCACAAGTTTGCGATTTGATGATTATTCTAGGAAGATGATATCTCGAGCTTGTGTTATTCATGAGGTTTTTAATTAGGAGATAAAACTTATTTTATGATTTTATGAATAGAGACTATCACAGCTAAGCTATACGAACTAAAAAGGTTGAACGAGCACTATATGTTAACAGCCTAACAAGTAGTGAATTGAGATGCCACAAAGGTCGATTTGGGTGTGACATCTCGGTCAATCTAGTAACTTCGGTTTCACCTATTCTCGAATCATATCGGGTGAATTATTTTACGAATCGAATTCACAAAAGTTAGTTTAATTTGGACGGTTTGAGAGTTTGAAAACAATTTTTTTTTGCTAAAGTTAAAAGATGACTCATGTTTGTAACGATATTCATATATTTGAACATGCGGGATCTCATGAAACATACCCAATATTATTTGGTTTGATAATTGTATTTATTTGGTTTAATCGGGAAAGGAAAAGAACAAGTGTTACGTTGAGTTTTCTATGTGCAAGTGAGGAAAGAGAGCAAAATGTTTTATATTGTAAATAAATTTAGAAGCACAACATTTATGTATTTATTCTAACAATATCACCAGCATACCATCGATTTTGTTTTTTTTGTTTTTTGTTTTTTTTTTGTTTTTTTTTTTTTTTTTTTTTTTGTTTTTTTTTTTTTGTAATTTACTTTTATATATATTAAAGTAGTATTTGTAGTTTTATCATTAATAACTTCACCATAACTTGAGGTCATTTAAAACTTTATCAGCGTTTGCAGCCTAAAAAATGTTGGCAAATACTAAAAAGCTGAGAAACTTATTTATCTATAGCTATTTTAGTCAAATAAGTGTCGCTAAAAAAACTAGGTTAATCTACACATTTTTATTTCACACTTTTAAGAAGCGTGTAAATTTTTGTTAGTTTATTAATGCTTAATAATGTGTAAAATTTGGTTACTTTAAAGTGTGTAGAAATCTAAGTTTATCCACACTTAAAATTGTGAAAATTAATTGTAACACCAAATTTTTACATATGTGAGGAGTGTAAAGAATTTGGATGTTACAAATAACTTCCACATCTATAAGGTCTGAATACTTCTTAGATTTTTTCACATTTAAAAGTATGAATTTTTATTTTGTATAATTATTAATGTAAAAAATCTATTGTTTTTATAATTTGTTACACTTATAAGTGTAACCAAATTTTAAACATTATTAAATGTTAATAAACTAATAAGTTTTTAAATTAATAAACTTTACACACATTCTAAAAGTGGGGGAAA
This sequence comes from Chrysanthemum seticuspe, assembly GCA_019973895.1. Classification (NCBI taxonomy): domain Eukaryota; kingdom Viridiplantae; phylum Streptophyta; class Magnoliopsida; order Asterales; family Asteraceae; genus Chrysanthemum; species Chrysanthemum seticuspe. The sequence continues at coordinate 89,960,816 of BPTQ01000008.1, forward strand.
AAATATGTAGATTAGTCTATTTTTTATTGCGTACATCAAGTCCAAAGTCCTCACAATTAAGCGTACATGAAGTCACACAATCATGACTTGGGGGACCGCATGGGAACCTACAAAGAAAAAATAACACCGGAATCAATTACGCGTACATCAAATACACACACATAATTGGTCCACGAAACCAACTTCTCACCGCCACTCCACCATCATCATCTTACAAAATTCTTAAGAATACCCAATAATCCGTTTTCACTATCATTTGAAATTGTCAAAGACAAAGTCGTTTAATTTAAGAGAGAATTTATCATTCGAAATTGTATACTTGATCGCGCCTTCTTGCACCTCCGGTGCAAACTTTCTCTTGAATAAAAATGTGTTGACAAAGCAAGTAAAAGAATCACGTGAGTGTGTCTAAATAAATTAATAAACAAAACGCAACAAGATTGAAAAAAGTGTTAAATATATTATAGGGACGTTTGTATATAGAGAAAGTAATGAGCCAATGTTATTAAAAGCACTTTCAAATATTTTTTCAAGGTGTTGATTTTAGAAATTGGGAAAAATAGTTATAATCTTTTCAAAAAAACTGTTTTAGCTAGATTATTTGCTAAAAAGAAGACCTACTCGGCAAGAAAAACACATCTGGGAGTTTAACCACATCGTCGAGTAATAAGAGGTCATGTTCTTTATAACAATATAAATTTTGCTAAGTTAATAATTTTGATGGTATTTAATTTAAAACTCCTTATCTTAGGGTGGAGTTTTATAAAAAGATGAAGAAGCTTAAAAACTTGTAAATCATAGTGAGGGTTCATTTTAGGGTTTAGGTCGTAAAATAGCAACGAACTTTTATCAAGTTACGTCTTGGTACGTGAACTATAGAAAGTATCATTAATTAAATGCAACAAACTTTTATAAAGTGTTTGATATGCACCTTTTCATGTGTTGTCAGTTGTCACGTTAAAAATAATGACATGTATCATTTTTTTTTGTACGACAGCATAACAAAATATGCATATCATAACACTTTATGAAAGTCCGTTTCGTTTAATGATAATTTTTATAATTAACGTACCAAGACAAAACTTTAAAAAAAAGTTTGTTGCAATTTTGCGAACAAAAACATTCATTGTATGCTAGTGTAACATTAAAAGGCATATAAATTGAACATTTTTATAATTTAATATATCTGAATTATCCGAGTTGTTTATAAAATTTTAAAAAGTTTAGTTGTAGCGAGATATGTTTATAAAATAATTGAATTCATATGCTACCATGACACGATTATAAAAGTTTATCATGCCCTTGTACATAAAGGTAGGTACATTAAACATGCTTTGTTATGCGGTTTGAACATTTTCTCTACTTATGTTATAATCTTTTTGTCCACGCGGGGATTGATCATTCAAATAGGTGGTGCTATATACGTGCATTAAATCTGAGTTAACGGAACATATAATACACATAAGTGCATTCAAACAGGTGGCGCTAGTATCGTGATAGAATTCTCCGACAACGACTGTTCTGTTCTTTGACGTTGTATTTTTTCAATTCAAACGTTAAAAAAACCGGCAATCTGATTTTCCCATTAATTAATTAACATATAGAAAATTGAAAATAATCTCCTATTCGTTTGACTGCATGCATGCAGCATGCATATATAAGACCATAAGAGGCTGATACTACTGATCAATCTAGCTAAACTCACCTTAATTAACTTGCAACATGAAACGCCCTTCGGGTTCATCTTCTCTCCAGCCACCCGCCGCCATGGAAAAACAACGTCGGGATCAGATGAAGCATCTCTACTCCAAACTTGCCTCCCTCCTCCGTCTTCAGTCCTACGTATGTACATTGTTTTTATCTTGATTTTGATCGATATGTCAAACGTATCCATGAACATATATTCTTCAATAGTTTTTGTTATAACAATTTAATATGCACGTTATTTGATATGAATAACATTTCGTGTTTTAGAAAATTATAATATGCCCCCGACCTAAAATGTACTAATCATTTGTGGCATCTAATCACATGTGATCTCATTAAGATATAAATAAAATGCACACAGTTAGGTAATGTACTTGTTGTGCGTAGTATGTGTTACTATACGTACACCCCAATAAACTATAGTTGGTAATGGCATAAAAACTACTTAAGTGAGTATACTTACTTAAATCATATGTGTTAAAGCTTATGTTGGATATATATAATACAGGAAAGAATTTCATTGCTTGGTTTATTGGAAAAGGCTACTGATTCGATAAAACAATGGAAAGAAACAGTGGATCGATTGACAGCTAGGAAAAAAGAGCTAGAAAACGAGCTTACAGGTGCAATGAGCAAGGAAAGCAACTTACATGTCGTTCAAGTGAGTGAAATGGATTCAAACCTCGAGGTGAACTTAATCATTCAGGCAAGTAACAAGAAAATCGAGCTTTGTCAAGTTCTAAGTATTATAGAGCAAGGTGGTGCTGAGATTATAAATTATAGTTTCTCATGCATGGGACAAAACACACATTACACCATTCATGCTCAGGTATTCCAAAGTCCAAACCCTAAGAATGTTTCGTTGTTCACCAAAATTAACACATGAAAGGCCTGCTTAACTAATTATAAACTGTCGACGCGTGCAGGCACTCTATTCACGGTTTGGAATTGATAGTTCATTGATAGAATACAATCTAAAGCAACTTGTCTCTGAAAAACCAAACTTTCGGATAAAACCAAATGTTTAATCAACTACCTATCAGGGATCTATCCCATCTCCATGGCCATGTACGTCCATTTAATCATGGTGTTATTTACCCCAAACGATACATGTTGGTCATGGCATCTTGGATATGACACTGGGGGACGACACCAACGGGTCGGTTTCCCTCTAAATTAAAGATATTGAAGGCTTTCCCGTTTCATTTGATGTATAATGTATAAATTTGCATTAGTCAACAATCACTCGATCAATCGATGGATTCAGAAGTATTTTGAAGTAGTTCTTTTGTATTTATCTTTCAAAAATTGTATTTTACAGTATTTTATTAATTCATAAACTTATATCTTGTGTAATGTCAAACTTTCAGCATTCATTAAAGCTTAAATTTATATATTCAATTACTAGTAATTTGTAACTTGTGTGATCTATACGATTTGTTATGTATTTAGTCTTTATCTTAGCTTACGAGTGTCTAGGGGATTAAGCGTTAAGTTTCCTATTAGTCAACTAGTCTTAGGATATCAATAAGGGTCGTTGGGTCGGTTTGTGTCCCAAGCCCAACCCGTCTGTATTTTCCTTATTATCACAACCGACATAGGTGATTTGTTAGAGTCGGTTTTCATCCCCCCTCATCTCTATAAAAGGAGGTGAGGGGGGAGGGGTCTTGTACGTTATTCTTTCAATACTAATCATTCGGTTAGGGTAACTTACTTGTGCATTATCTTTTCTGTCAACCACGTCTTCAAGATCGAGTTATCCGTTGCTAGTAACCGGGTTGTTAGGGATCTAATCCTAACAAGTGGTATCAAGAGCTTTGGTTCGAAAGTTTTTCTGGTTTACTAGGATCGATCTTGAAGGTTTCCTTCTTCTCTGTTGTTCGGTTTTCTGGAAGAAGCAGGAGGTTGTTTTTCTGTTTTGGGTTTCGGTTTAGAATAACAAGAAGGTGAACAGGAAAAAGTTAGATCTTGTTTTATTGGTTTTCTGGTCTTTTAAAGAAGAAAAGGAACAGTTGTTGCTTTTTTGTTTTATCACGTGAAGGACAAAGGAAAAAACAAAGAAGGTGGAAGAAAAAGTCAGTTGCTTTTTATTTTTAAAAGGCTAGGAGGATAAGATATCTAACAAGTGGAAGATTTGTTTTCTTTTCTTTGTTTTTAATATTAAGAAAAGAAAAGATTATTTATTAAGAGGGTATTGCACAAAGGACTTTATTGTTTTGTGATTGTGGGGATTTTATCACAAGGTTTAGCAAATCAATAAAGGGTTTTAAAGAATGACGGGAGCCAAGTTTGAGATCGAGAAATTCGATGGAACTGGTGATTTCGGGTTATGGAGAGTTAAGATGCGTGCTTTATTAATCCAACATGGATGTGAAGCAGCTCTGGAGGTTTTACCCGCGACTATGGATGCTACAGCAAAAGCTGAGCTAAACAAGAAAGCTCACAGTGCCATGATTTTGTGTTTAGGTAACAAGGTTCTGAGAGAGGTTACCGGGGAGACGACTGCAGCGGGGGTTTGGACCAAGCTCGAGACTTTGTACATGACAAAGTCCTTGGCCAACAAGTTGTACCTGAAGAAGAAGTTGTACACATTCTACATGCCGGCTGGACGAACGATTTCCGAGCATATAGATGAGTTCAACAAAATCGTTGTTGATTTAGCAAATATTGAGGTAAAATTCGAGGATGAAGATCTTGCTTTATTATTACTCACTTCTTTACCAGCATCATACGAACACTTTGTGGATACCTTGCTTTATGGACGGGAAGCTTTGACTTTGGAGGATGTGATGGCCACACTGAATTCAAAGGAAATCAAAGAAAGATCTAAAGCGAAGGGGGATGATGGTGAAGGGTTATACGTGAGGGGAAGATCTGATCGCAGGAATTCGCATCAGTCTAGGGGAAAGTCAAGATCAAAGTCTCGAGGTGGAAGACTCAAGTGTTATATTTGCCAGTCTGAGGAGCACTTGAAGAGAAACTGTCCGAAAAACAATCGCAAGAAGTCAAATGGTTTTGTCAAGAAAGATGATCAGCCAAGCTCCAGTGGTTCGATTTATGACGGTTCTGAGGTGATGATGGTTATGAGTGCAGAGGCTCTGCTAGATTGGATCATGGATTCAGGAGGTTCATACCATATGACACCAAGATTAGATTTATTTTTTGATTTTCTGGAATGCGATGGGGGCAAGGTACTGTTGGGTGACAACAGGGAGTGCAAGATCAGAGGTATTGGCAAGGTAAGGGTACAACTAAAAGATGGGTCAAGTTTTGTATTACACAATGTCAGGTATATTCCTGAATTGAAAAGAAACTTGATATCGCTGGGAACTCTTGAAAAAGAGGGATATACCGTAAAATTGCAGTCAGGCAAAATCAAGGTGATTAATGGTTCCAGGGTTGTTTTATCTGGAACCCGAAGGGAAAATTGCGTATACTCTTTGGATGGCCATGCAGTGGCGGGTGAGCTTAATGCTAGTGTTGAAGAAAAAGACAGTCTTGCCCAGGTTTGGCACAAAAGACTGGGACATATCAGTGAGGCGGGACTACAAGTGCTGGAAAAGCAGGAGTTGTTTGGCAAGAAGAGTCTAGGTAAGCTCGATTTTTGTGAGAATTGTGTTCTGGGAAAGTCACATCGAGTCAGTTTCGGTGTAGGAAGGCACACTACTCAGGGAGTGATAGACTATGTTCATTCAGACTTATGGGGTCCGTCTCAGGTGGAATCATTGGGAGGTAAGAGGTATTTCTTATCTATTGTTGATGATTATTCCAGGAGGGTATGGGTTTATATTCTCAGGTTCAAACACGAAGCATTTGGAAAGTTCAAAGAGTGGAAGCAGTTAGTAGAGAATCAGACTGGGAGGACGGTTAAGAAGCTTAGGACGGATAATGGTCTTGAGTTCTGTAACCGGGAGTTTGAACAGCTGTGCATTGAGAGTGGGATTGCTAGACATTTGACAGTTGCCGGGACACCGCAGCAGAATGGATTAGCAGAACGGATGAATAGAACTCTCATGGATAAGGTACGCTGTTTATTAATTCAGTCTGGATTGCCCAAGACTTTCTGGGCGGAAGCGGCATGTACGGCTGCATATCTCATAAATAGGTCACCATCAACAGCGATTGAGAAAAAGACACCCATGGAGATGTGGTCGGGACATCCAAGTGATTATGGGATGTTAAGGATTTTCGGCTGTGTCGCATATTCACACGTTAAACAAGGTAAGCTCGAGCCGAGAGCGGTAAAATGCGTTCTTTTGGGGTATCCTGAAGGTGTGAAGGGGTACAGGCTATATAGGCTTGATAATGAATCACCTAAAATAGTCACTAGCAGGAACGTGGTCTTCAATGAAAGTGTCATGTACAAAGACACGTTGAAGAATTCTGGTGCAGGTACTGATAAGTCTGTTGAGGAATTACAGGTTGAGGTGGAACTGCAGAGGTTAAATAATCGTTCGCTTGAGGAAGATCAGACAGATGATCAGGAAGATGGCGATGATGAAGATGCAGGGGATCAGGATCATGATCAAACACCGGATCTCACAGATTATCAGTTGGTTCGGGATAGAGAGCCAAGGACAAGAACGAAACCTTTGAGGTTTCGGGATGAAAGTAATATGGCTGCTTACGCGTTTGCTGCAGCAGAGGAAGAAGATACTCATGAACCATTAACATACCAGGAGGCAGTTGCTTGTGAAGACAGTTCTAAGTGGAAAGCTGCTATGGATGAAGAGATGGATTCTCTGAGGAAGAATAAGACCTATGAGTTAGTAGATCATCCAGCTGGGCAAAAGCTGGTGAGCTGCAAATGGCTGTTCAAGATAAAGGAAGGGATTGAAGGTGTTCAAAAGCCTAGGTACAAGGCGAGGTTGGTGGCTCGTGGATTCACACAAAGGGCAGGTATTGACTATAATGAAGTATTTTCGCCGGTAGTTCGACACACATCTATTCGGGTTATACTTGCATTGACTGCGTGTAGAGATTATGAGCTGGAGCAGCTTGATGTAAAGACGGCATTTTTACATGGTAATCTTGAAGAAGTGATCTACATGAGACAACCACCGGGTTATGAACAAGGTAACAAGGTATGTTTGTTAAAGAAATCCCTCTATGGATTAAAGCAGTCACCTAGGCAATGGTATAGGAGGTTTGATGAGTATATGCTGAGCAACGGGTTTAAGCGTAGCAGTTACGACAGCTGCGTGTATTACAGGAGTTATGCACCATGCGAGTATATCTATCTACTGTTATATGTAGACGATATGCTGATTGCTTGTAAAAGCAAGGCTGAGATTGGGTCTATCAAGTCTTTGCTTAAAAAGGAGTTTGACATGAAAGAGCTCGGGGAAGCAAAGAAGATTCTTGGTATGGAGATCATCAGGGATCGGAGTCGCAAGATTCTGAGGGTGTCACAATCCGGGTATGTTTCTAAGATTTTAAATAATTTTAGAATAGACAATGGGAAATCTGTTAAGATGCCATTGGGTGGGCACTTCAAGCTGTCGTTGAAGGATTGTCCGGTTAGGGATTGTGATGTTGAAAGGATGAGTAAGGTGCCGTATGCAAATGCGGTTGGGAGCTTAATGTACTTGATGGTGTGCACGAGGCCAGACATAGCGTATGCGGTAAGTGTAGTTAGCAGATATTTGGCGAATCCGGGTAAAAAGCATTGGGAAGCAGTGAAGTGGATTTTGAAATATTTGCAGGGCACTGCAAACGTGGGTTTGGTGTATGGGACAGATCGTGGCAACCATGTGGACGTAACAGGTTTTGTTGATTCAGACTACGCTAAGGATCCGGATAAAGGTAGGTCTATCACTGGTTACGCGTTTTTAGTACAGGGATGTGTTGTAAGCTGGAAGGCAACGCTACAACACGTGGTGGCTCTTTCAACTACAGAGGCGGAGTATATGGCCCTTACGGAGGCTGTGAAGGAAGCTATTTGGCTAAGGGGACTCTTGGAAGAGTTGGGCGTGGAGCTTAACAATGTGGCAGTTAATTGTGATAATCAGGGCGCGATTCACTTATCGCGGAATCATGTTTTTCATGAAAGGACTAAGCACATCAATGTGCGTTATCACTTTATCAGAGAGGTCTTGGAAGCAAAGACGGTTGAAATTCTGAAGGTGGGTACTGAACACAATGCTGCAGATGCCTTGACGAAGGTGGTACCTGGACTGAAGCTTCAGCACTGTTTGGAGTTGCTGAGTGTCGGAGTAGGATAATATAAAGCCTAAGGTGGAAATTGTTATGTATTTAGTCTTTATCTTAGCTTACGAGTGTCTAGGGGATTAAGCGTTAAGTTTCCTATTAGTCAACTAGTCTTAGGATATCAATAAGGGTCGTTGGGTCGGTTTGTGTCCCAAGCCCAACCCGTCTGTATTTTCCTTATTATCACAACCGACATAGGTGATTTGTTAGAGTCGGTTTTCATCCCCCCTCATCTCTATAAAAGGAGGTGAGGGGGGAGGGGTCTTGTACGTTATTCTTTCAATACTAATCATTCGGTTAGGGTAACTTACTTGTGCATTATCTTTTCTGTCAACCACGTCTTCAAGATCGAGTTATCCGTTGCTAGTAACCGGGTTGTTAGGGATCTAATCCTAACACGATTAGTTTTGTAACTTAAATCCGTAACATGTTATTTATGTTAGTTGTAAGATCATATCGAGATACATTTTAATGACCGAATAATGAAGATAGAAACTGCGCGCTAAAGATGATCAATTAAGTACTCAAGGGTTGAGTTTAGTACTTAAAATAAGACTTTGGTGCCTTAATTGGCTAATTGTAGTACTTAAAATAAGACTTTGGTGCCCTAATTGGCTAATTGAATTAATATTTCATATATACGTGTAAAGCATGTAGGTTTCTAAAACGTTGGACGAGAGGAATTGAAAAGCTGGATGATTAATGTTACCTTTTTAATAATTGACATCTAACACACTTTGCATTGCAAGACTGATCGAACTCAATCATTCAGTTTGAATAGCACCTTATCTTGATCATAATATAGAGTCCAATCCGAGATTTGTTGATGTCGGGCATAAAATGGCTTGAGTGAAGATCGATCGAGTAAACGTTAACTTAGTAAGTTTTTTACATGAAAACTACGGTATTTAAAAAAGAAATCAAGATTGATTATATACACGGGGTTTTAATGACAGTTATCAAAAAGTATTAAAACTCTTGCTTAATCAAACAAGTTTTATTACAAAAATCCACTTCAGTTGACGAAGGTATACGTACAAGTTAGGACTTCAGTTTATTATGTACTTATTAGAGGAATTTTCATTTGCTTACCTTTATTTTGGTGCTTACTAAGGGATAAATCCCCACCATCCATCTAGATTAATCTAATGGTGGGGATTAACCTAAGATTTAATAGATAAACCTAAGTCCATGTTTTTTTTCTTGTTTTTTTTGTCTTTCTTTTTTATTATTTTTTTTGTCTTTTTATTTTAATTCACGTTTTTTTTTAAATTCACGTTTTCTTTCTTCTTCTTTTTTTTCATTTTTTTTTTATTTTTAATTCACGTATTTTTTTTTAATTCGTCTTTTTTTCGCTTTCATACGTTTTCATCTGTTTTCATACGTTTTCGTCCATTTTCCTACGTTTTCGCCCGTTTTCATACTTGTTTTTACGCTTTCATACGTTTTCGTCCATTTTCATACATATTCGTCAATTTTCTTACGTTTTCGTCCGTTTCATACGTTTGCGCCCGTTTTCTTACGTTTCTGTTCATTATTCATACGTTTTCGTCCATTTTCGTCCGTTTTCATACGTTTTCGTCTGTTTTCTTACTCGTTTTTACGCTTTCATACGTTTTCATCCGTTTTCATACATATTCGTCCATTTTCTTATGTTTCGTTCGTTTTCGTCCGTTTATGAATATCACAAGTGATATTCTGTGATATTATGTGATATTCAGATGATCACAAGTGATATTCTGTGATATTCAGAATATAACTTGTGATATTCTAAATATCACAAGTGATTTTCAACTAATGTTTTGTAACATCAAAATCAAAATTGATATTCAGAATATCACAAAGTGATATCCAGAAAATCACAAGTGATATTCAGAATATCACAAAGTGATATCCAGAAAATCACAAGTGATATTCAGAATATCACAAAGTGATATTCAGAATATCACAAAGTGATATCCAGAAAATCACAGTGATATTCAGAATATCACAAATATATAATTTGAATAGCAACTACATAGTTTGGGGGTAATTGTTTAATCTTATTTTATTTGTTTATGAGCTTATGTGATTTCGGTTTATGTTTCACAAGCTTAATTTGCTTATTTTGAAACTTATAAAAATATGTAAGTTTATATTTACCACGTATAAAGATAAAATGGTCAAATTTTGGTTTAGAGTTCATACATATTCGTCCGTTTTCGTACGTTTTCGTCGATTTTTAAATGTTTTTGGCCGTTTTCATATGTCTCTGAATATCACAAGTGACATTATGTGATATCACAAGTGATATTTTGAGTATCACAAATAATATTATGAATATCACAAGTGATATTCTGTGATATCCAGATGATCAACAAGTGATATTATGTGATTTTCTGAATATTACAAGTGATTTTCAACTAATGTTTTGTAACATGAAAATCACAAGTGATATTCAGAATACCACAAAGTGATATCCAGAAAATCACAAGTGATATTCATAATATCACAAAGTGATATTCTGAAAATCACAAGTGATATTCAGAATATCAAAAAGTGACATTCTGAATATCACTTGTGATAGTCAGAAACGTAAGAAAACGGACGAAAACGTAAGAAAATGGACGAATACGTATGAAAACGGACGAAAACGTATGAAAGCGTAACAACACGTTTAAAAATGGATGAAAACGTATGAAAAATTGACGAAAACGAAAGAAAACTGATGAAACGGACGAAAACATATGAAAATGAATGAAAACGGACGAAAACGTATAAAAATAGACGAAAACGATGAAAAAACCGCGAATGAAAAAAAAACGTGAATTAATAAAAAAAAACGCGAATTTGAAAAAAACGAATTTAAAAAAAAAAGTGAATTAAATAAAAAAAAGTTAATTTAAAAAAAAAAAAAACAAAAAAAAATATGTGAATAAAAAAAGAAAGACAAAAAGACAAGAAAAAAAAACATGGACTTAGGTTTACGTTTTAAATCTTAGGTTAATCCCCACCATTAGATCAAACTAGATGAATGGTGGGAATTTGTCCCTTGATAAGCATTAATTTATGGGTAAGCAAAATAAAGTGCCTCGTACTTATTATACGTCTAGCTATTGAAACTCCTTTGGATCCTGTTCTTTTAACGCTTGCTAAACACATTTATATAATAAGACTAATGCTAGTACGTGGTAACCATATTTTAAAAAAAACAACAATGTCAAATCAGCTTTCTCTCTCCACAACTTCACCACAATCAAAAACATATTCCATCAAAACAAATAAAAAAAACTACACACAAATGTTTCAAATGTTTCGGTCGTCTGAGCAACCAAAACTTTGAAATGGTTGCTTGGCGACGCGTCACTTTAGGGTAAGTTAATGAGGCAACGCATTGCTTTTGTGGGGTTGTTGTCATTGGGCAACGCCCATTAGCATTAGTCTAATAGTATTTCACTTATGTTTTTATTTATCTACTACCTCCGTCCCAAAATAATTGTCATCTTTTGACTTTTTAAAGTTTTTTTTTTTCAACTTTGATCTTAAAATTTTTTGTTTGTGTTATATAATAGTTGATGCAAAATATATGAATGAATTTGTTTTTAAATGTTTTTTCATTGATATAATTTTCATCAAGTATTATATAACACATACAAAAATATTAAAGATCAAAGTTGAGAAATTAAGACTTTAAAAAGTCAAATGAGGACAATTATTTTGGGACGGAGAGAGTATATTATATTATAAAGTATTTGAAACTTCATATAAAAGGAAGTATTAAAATTTTAAAACAAAAAATATTACTATTTAAAATAAAAAGTAGAAAATTAATGTAAAATTTAAAAATTTAAATCTCATTTAAATCATATGTAACTACCTTCCACTAATGATACATTATAATAGAATTGTTTATAATAAAATATTACTAAAGTTATAACCATCAATTTAATTTAAGATTTGAAAAATAAAAGTATTAACTATTTACACTATTAATAATTTACACATTTTAACTCGAGGATCGTATTTCAAGTGTAATGTCATTCTAAAAAAAAGTTTAGACATTCTACTTTTGAAAAACATATCTCTACTAATTTATAGCATTTAGGAAATGAAGTTTAAAGTGAAAAATATTTGTTCACCATTGAAATAGTCATCGGATACCCGCCGTCGCATGACGCAGGTACCTTTCTAGTTAGCATATAACATATACATCATGTTTATTTGGTGTCATGTTGGTGATAACTGAATAATCCTAAGAATGTTCCATAATATACAACAAGATTAACATTAAGAATGCCCCTTTTAAGAATTTAAACGCGTTTGATAGTTTATAGGTTTGTTTGGATCGGATAATTTCAACCATGGTCTAAACTTAACTAATCCAATTTAAACGAATCAACCAAGAAGCTAGGTATCAAATGATCGAAGCTCGACTCTAAGAGATGTAACGGTGTGGTCACCCCCAACACCACGTTAGAGTCATTTCATCCCTCTTCTCACCACTTTAGTCATCTCATTCCTTACCGATTACGTATAGCTCATTTAACGTCGTTATACCCGGCTACTGAACACAAAACCAAACAGGTTGTACTACGAGGGCCGCTCTCACTCTGCTCACCACCCCTGGAGGTAAGGAAGCGGAAGATGAACTTAGGAACACAAAAATATTCAGACACCCACAAATTTTGTTACTATCAGTGACCGCCTTTGACCAAAATGTTCAGCACTTCACACTCGAAGCATGTGACTATGTGAGGGTGTAGTATCGGTCGGTCACTATTGGTGGTGTCACATAGGACAACCACACGTGGCCGTTGGCCCTGTTGCACTAATCAATACTATATGCTAACGCATTTAGGACTTCTAAAAGAGGAAGTTTTAAAAAAGAGTAAATTACATCGTTTGTCCTTGTGGTTTGCGTTGACCGCATCCGTTCGTCATTTGAACAAAAAAATGCGCCGTCCATCCTTAAGTGGCAAACATTATGCATCGTGTGTCCCTCCATCCAACTGGCCCCACCAACTTCCACTAACGTACAGTAACTAAGGTTTTTAAGGGGTATATCCATCATTTCCCAAGCAACTAGCATTTAATACCTCTCATCTACCCTGTCAGCGTTGTGAATAATCCCCAAAGTCAAAATTTTTCACACATTAACCTAACTTTTCATCTTCTTCTTCACCAATTCAACTGTGCATCTTACCCTAGTAATTTTTGAACTGATACTTCGCAAAGCATTCAGATGGTGGTCCCATTGTATGAAATTAGAGCAAATGATGCTCATGATCGAGATCCCTATGTCATGTATCAAAAGTATTGTTTTTAGATTTTTTTGACAATGTTGTTAAGTGTTTTAGGTTTTTAATCGTTATTATTGAGTTTTAGTATGACTTTTTGGGTTTGCAATACTTTGTTTGGTGATGTCTAAAACCATAGTCTGATTGATTCCTATAATTATTTGCAGATACAAACTGTACTCTGTTTTTCATCAAGCTTTATCATGGTGGTTTTTTCACGGATTCACCTAACAGGATATACAAGAATGGTAAGATTACTTTTGTGGATTTGATAGACAGTGATGAGTTTTCTATCCATTAAGTTTATTCCATGCTAGAAGACTTAGGTCATGATGGTCACAGTTTGATGTTTTACCATTTCTTGAAACCTGGTTACGATTTAGACAATGGACTAGAACCTTTAGCAAGTAACAAAGATGTTCAGTTATTAGGTATGTATGTCATGGAAGGTCTTAAGCTTGTTGATGTCTATGTTGATCATGAAAAGACCAACCCTGACATTTACACACCAACAAAGCATAAAAAACTTGTAATAGAAGAGTTAAATGAACCAATAACATCAAAGGCAAGGATTACCCCAGTGGCTAAGAAACTAGTTTGGATGTCAATGAAGGGTGTGTAGGTAAAGATATAGGTCAAAATAGTAGTAAAGACCAAGAGCAAAGTAGTACAGTTGCTAATGACGAGTCTTCTCAAGTCCCTAGTCAGTTTGTGAATGAATTTTACTCTTCTTATGACCCATATGTAGAGTCACAAGATCTAAATTTGACCCATTTGCTGACTTGGACCTTATATCACCACCATTGAACAATAGAGATGATAATGCTAGTGAGAATGTTGAAACAAATCCTGAGGTTAAGGTTTAAAATGATGTTGAGGGTGAAACTGAGAGTGAAATAGAGGATGAAAATAAGGATTATAGTGAAGGAGATGATGATAGTCAAGACAGTGATTTTATAGTAGATGAGAATAATAATGTGGATGAGGTGTATGTTCACATGAAAGACTTTAACTACACTATTTATGAGACTGTGGAGTTTATCGGGTGTAGAGATAGGAAAGCAATTGATATTGAAGATGAAGCAGCAGATGGAGATGATGTTAATGAATTATAAAATGAATATTTTGAGAGTGCATCAGGTAGTGACAGTGAAGGTGGTATGTTAAGGAAAAAGAAATTGAAGCAATTAAGGAAACAAGCACATGCTACTGAGAAAATTTACAAAACATATTTCTATGTGGGTTAAAAATTTCCAAACAGAGAAAAGGTGAAGGAATACATTAAGGAGAATTCAATTGAGACTAGGAGAAAAATAAGAATGAAAAATAATGACAATAAGAGAGTGAGGGCAGTATGCAGAGGTGCCATCCCTTCTCTACCAACCGGTGAAGACAATAATGTAGATTGTGGGCCAACTCAGGCTACAGGGCCAAGTCAAGAAAAAGGGCCAACTCAGGCTGGTGGGCCAACTGAGGCTACTGGGCCAACTGAGGTAGTGGGCCAAGTCAGTCTACCCAATCAAAACTTAAATTGACCAAGGAGAAAGTTTCTATGGCCAATGGGTACCCCAGCCCAACAAAAAGAAAGGTGAATAAGAAGAGGCTCATTAATGGGGGTAAACCTAATAGAAAGAAACATGTGGATGATAATAAATGTTCATAGGTTGTGTTAATTTCCAAAGTATTAAAAACTGAATCTTGGGAGGTAAAAACATACAGGTCAGTCCATAAATGTCTACAGCAAAAGAGATAACTTGTATGACACATACCATTGGTTCTCAAAGGAATTAGTTGAGCAGTTGAAAAAAACCCTAATATACCTGTTAGAGCTGTCCAAGAGCAACTAAAAAAAAACATGAACTAACTGTTTCAGAAAGTAAGGCATTTAGAGCAAAATAAAAAGCTGAAAGGAAATTAAGGGGTGATTACACACATCAGTATAAGATGCTAAGAGATTATGTGTTGGAATTGCAACAAGCTAATCCAAACATAACTGTCAAAATCCATGTTCAGGCTGAAGCAAATCATCAAGTCCCAACAAGAATTTTTAATAGAATCTATATATGTTTGGGGCCACTCACACCAACTGCTACAAGGATTTTGAAAGAAAATGCAGATTAAGCTACCAAGTACACTTTTCAATGGAATGGAGGTGACTTATACCAGGTTAGTTGTCCATAGAGTGACCAGTGTGTGGTTAATGTTGTTGCTAGAACCTGCACTTGTAGAAGATGGGAATTGACAAGCATCAATTGCAAACATACTCTTGCAACAAATTGGAACATGACACTTAATCATCAAGAGGTTGGCTTACTAGAGGAATGTGTACATCCATGCTATAGGTTAGAGACTTGGAAAAAAGTCTATTCTTTTCAAATAAAACCAATCAGAGGTCCTGTCCATTGGCCCAAGTGCAATGTTCTAACTACCCTCTTGCCACTAAAAAATAATCCACAAGTTGGAAGACCAAGGAAAGAAAGGAAAAAGTCAAGGACTAAAAAGGATTTCAAGATAGTGAAGGATGGTAAGCTTTCAAGAGGGCACAAGACTGTAACTTGTGACAAATGTGGGACAAGAGGTCAAAACCAAAGAACATGTACTGGACCAAGAGTGCCAAAGTGAAATAAGAGGAAAGCTGCAAGCAAAGGGGTGGATTTAGATGATGATAATCCTACAGGTTCACAATCAAAGAAAAGATCAGGTAGTCAACCTGCAAGCTCTGCAACAAAACAAGATAGGGGGAAAGCACCAGCAACAGAAGATGGTGCAAAAAAGAAGAGAGCACCAAGGAAGAAAGAGATTGTCTTAGGTTAAACTATGTCTGTGTTTTTAAGTCAAATTCAGTACACTTGTGTTTTTTTAGTTAACTGTCTGTTAAGTTGTTTTGTATGTTTTCAAGTCTGGTTCAGTAACTTATGCACAATATCAGTTAAGTTATTTTGGATGTTTATGGCATTATATGCCTTTAAACTTGA
Organism: Chrysanthemum seticuspe; assembly: GCA_019973895.1. Classification (NCBI taxonomy): domain Eukaryota; kingdom Viridiplantae; phylum Streptophyta; class Magnoliopsida; order Asterales; family Asteraceae; genus Chrysanthemum; species Chrysanthemum seticuspe. Next base: position 89,976,984 of record BPTQ01000008.1, read on the forward strand.
TTGATTAATGGTGTGGTTCCTTTTGACTTTAAATTGTTTGACTATGTTAGTTTGGTAACAGGTAATACAAGCATAAGATATACCCATTCCTTATGATTTTAATTTGGTAACTAAATTTGTTTGACTTTGTTAGTTTTTACTTTAATTCCTTTTCCTTTTTGGTAACTGGTAATACAAGCACAAGATGTACCCATTCCTTTTGACTTTAATTTGGTAACTGATTTTGTTTGACTTTGTTAGTTTTTACTTTAATTCATTTTCCTTTTTGGTAACTGGTAATACAAGCACAAGAATATGGTACTGGATCAAAAGTTCAAGTTTTAAGGCGAAGAAACCGGATCATGATATACCTAGTAGATGTGCCATTAGCGGACGTCATGATGGGCACATTACCTGTTCTTCAACTGTTGGCGCAATAATTACCAACTCAATTCTTCAAATGTGACCGAGGTGGCCTCATCGATGCTAAATCTTTGATGAGCTCCAAATATAGTGCTTATAACATTGCACTTTACAATAAACAAATAACTACAACTTTTTTTTTCGAATCATTTTTTTACATCATAACTAAACATAACATCCCCCCACTTGAGATGAACATAATGAGAACTTGGGGGGTCTTTAATGATCTTCAATAATAGTCTTTGACGAAAGCGTGATTTCCGAACCTCTCTACTTAAACCTTGAACTAAAGCAAACAATGACTTCCTGATCACAAATTAAGACTACACGGTAGGCTAAGGTGAATGGGTGTAACGAAACAATATATATTGGGTCAATAAAATGAAAGGAATGGCTCAGACGGGTGTATCTAGGGGTGTCTTGCACTAAAGGTGAGTGCAACAAAAGGGTTTAACAAGGGGGTCGAAAAGTCGAGGTTACTAATCGATAGACACACAATGATAGGCTGTTTGGGTTATAATCCTATAATATTGCCTTCTTAAACTGATTATTCCATATACATTAAGCGAACTCAACATACCTCGTCTATGGTCTCGAAATGAGGCAAAGGCCAAGTTCTAAAGTTTACAAGCTACCAGCACACTTATAATTTGGTGGATTTGGGTAAATAATTGGAAACGGATAAGGCTAATCTCACCATGAAATGTCAAGGGTTATAATGTGCTCGGCTAAGGTCATCTATTTAGGTTAAGAAAAACATGTCAAAATTTTAAAAATGGCATAATTTTTCAAAATAAACTAGAAAAACAAGGGCAATAAAGTTCAAATAATAACTCTACTCCCGTCCCCCCACTTGAAATGTACAAAGTCCCTTTTGTACTAAATGTTAAATAAAGGTGAAGAGAAAGTAGAATTAGAGCGAGAACTTCCCTGAAATTTGCTCCAAAAAGAAAGAAGGCTCAGAAGATAATCGTGCCTTCGCTTAAGCATCCACGAGCAAACTTCATTCCCTGAAATCACACTAACCAACAAGCATAATTATGAAAAAGAAAAAGAAAAACAAAAAGAAATCTAACTCACTTTCGTAGGAATCGCGGTTGCATTTAGCATACGCAACAAGCCTTTTAAACCACTTGGTGTCCCAAGTGGACGAGTGTAGTCTCGTGAGGGCTTACAGGGAACATACCCACAAGCCTTTTAAACCACTTGTGTTAATAGAAAGAATTAGAACTGTAGGATGATTTCGTCGTAACCCAATAGTGGAGTTACGCTGTAATTGTGGCAAAACCTGGCAGTCGCTACTGAAGAGTAGCTACAGCGTAACCAATAAATGAGATTACGCCGTAATGGGTAATGCTTTGGAGATAATCGCTACTGATGATATGTTACGACGTAACCATGGTGGTGAGTTATGCCGTAACTGATGGACAGATCTGGTCTCCGTTCAAGTCACTTGTGAATCTTTCTCTAATTCCTGCAAAAATGTTAAAAACACAAAACCCAACAAAAATAGAAATAAAAGAAATAAAAAGGATAATTCGGGTTGTCTCCCGAAAGAGCACTTTTCTTTATTATCGAGTCTTTAAGTTAGACTCAAAGCCATGGGGCTTTATGGTAGCCTTCGAACTTAGCCAACTTCTTCTGTTTCTTTGCGGTAATCATTCATCCATTCGGCAAAAACTCTTTGTCTAACTATGTTGCCGACGCTGCAGGTATCAAACTTTTGTAAAAGCCATTCATTGAATGATAGACACGATTTTTCGTAGTTGTTGTCTTCAATCATAGAATTGTTATTATCAATGGCGGTACTTATGTTTGATCCTTCATTAGCTGTCTTCGTATCTGGAAGATGATATTCATAGTAATCGAGCTTTAGTTGTTTGATCAAACCTGCATTGATGTTTGAGTCCCCAAATCTAACTTTGTACCAATATTCAAAGGATAGATTCCCAAACTTAATGTCATGTTTCTCAATCTCGTGAGGGCAAGTCCATTCTTCTACCTTCGTATCCTCGTTACAAAACTCACGAAAAGGGTTACACGTGGCCATGCTTTTATAGATCCGTCATGTTCAGCCATTATAGGAATGCAGCAATGCTTGCTAAGATCCGAAGCTTCATCGATGTCCCCAATTTGACCACTTATTCCCTGTTCCTATTTACAACTATCAACATCTTGCTTACAATTGTCAGTCCCTAGCTCATGGTATAAAGGTGGGTCAATTAATTGTATATTGACAACGTCAACCTTTTTTGAAAATTCCAAACGAGGATTCAATTGTTCATTCATGTTGAAAGTAATTCGTTCCCCCTCGGTTCCTAAAGAAATTTGTTTTTCAAAAACTTTTATATGAGCGCGACAGGTAGCAAGAAAAGGCCTTCCAACAATTAATTTGTAATGCTCCCGCTTGCCCATGTCAATAACCACAAAATCAGTAGGAAAAAGGAATTTACCAATTTTTAGAAGAACATTATCAACAACCCCCGTGGTACAACCTTTGAATAATCAGCCATTTCAATCATCATTGTTTTTTCTTTTAAATTAGTTAGGTTTAAGGCATCAAACAATGAAGTGGAGATAAGATTTACCCCAGCCCCTAAATTAGCTAAAGCGGGAATGTTTAGGTTACTGACACTGCAAGGCAACATAAAGCACTCCTGATAAAGTTCCTTTTCAGGAAGTTGGCACGACAGGTTTTCGTCATCTTCAGATTTGTCATCTTCTCTTAAGTAATTAATCCCAAAAAGGTCATTAGTGACAGTAGGGGAACGTCGCTCTTCTTCCGGCTTGTCTTGTGCGAATACTACTTTACATGCAACAACTTCATCATTACTGGTCCCGAGATTTTTAGCCAGCTGCCCAATTTGGGTCTCTAGGTTTTTAATTGCGGCATCCTAGTTTTGTAGGTTAATATATGTGTCCTCTTTCACCTTGACCATCCATTCTTTGAATCTGTCATTTTTTTAGTAGATTCCTTGATGTGTTTATGCACCAACTCTTCAAGACTTGGTTTTCGTATAGTACCCTGGGGATCTTTCACGATATTTAGTTCCGTTACCATTATAACCGTTGAACGGCCTACCCTTCCCATATTTCACCTCTTCAACTTTCTTGACTTCTTCTTTAAATGGGGATTGAGTGCTATCAACTTGTATAGAGTGCACATTTTCCTTTAGTTTCTTCATGTCTTTAACAAGACTCTTGAGTTTGTTATTTATTGCTTTAACGCCTTCCGCACTCCCACTTATACCTCTATTGCTTCCTCCGTTGTGTGATGTGCTATTTCATCCTGCTTTTAATATTTATAAAACTTAGATAACTTAGGATAGACACATACTAACAGGCAGAGTACCCGATCAGATGTAGTAAAGCCTTAGGTAAATCTGAGTATCGTCCCAAGAGAGTTGTGACCTTGAAAGAACTAAGATGATTAGATAAAATATTGATAATAAATGGGTAGAAAAGGTTGATAGATATGCTGTAATTCTAATTACACAGACACCATAAATTTAGGTAAAAGAGATAGATAAATGAAGCTTAACAAAGACTACAAATATGAATTGATTCCCAATACTAAGATTCAAGATAGTGGGTAATTATCACCAGACTCCTTTGGTCGATTCGTCATGGCCTATGGTTCTTAGATTCCTCACCAAGATGAGTAGGTCACCCGGGATCATTCGGCAACCTAATAGCAGTCATTAAGCACCAAATCTACTAGATCTAGACGGTGGGAACCCGGCCGTTAGGAACTTAGATTCCCCCTAACCTCTTAAATACATCAACTTGATAAGTGATCACTTGGTCAATTCACACACGAAGAGTGGTCGTACTATGGCCAATTCCTCCCATACTTCGCTATCTATCAGACTGGGGTCAGTTGGTCATATCTCCCAGCCCTTTAGATACTACCAAGGCTAGCGATCTATGAAAAGACTAGCAAATGTCTATAAAGAATTATGGAGAATAACAATAACATAAATGCAAACTTTAATTAATGACATGAATTCATAATATAAGATCTAGAAAAATATAAAAAGAATCCAAACTCGAATACAAAGGAAATCGTAGACGAGGACTTCGTTATTCATGTTCCTAAACCATGCTTCTTCTTCTGTGTTTTGATCTCCCCAAACCCTAGAAGGTTTGGGAAAGGAGAGATATCTAATACTGATGAAACCATCGACTATTTATAGGCTTCAAAATAGTTACGGCGTAACCTTATCTGGTAGTTACGCTGTAACTTCCTTCAATCTTCAGTGCTTATCCATTGGCTACGGCGTAACTTTGTTTGGTGTTACGCCGTAGCTGCTATAATCCAGTGCAAATCTTTGTTACTGCATAACCTTAGCTGAGGGCTATGCCGTAGTCTTTGTTATCAGTAGTTACGGCGTAACCTGAGCTGAGGGTTACGACGTAGCCTTCGTGATCTTTAGTTGCTCTGTAACTTCATCACTTGGTTACGTCGTAATTAAGAGACAGTTGAATCAATAGGTCTTAAAAATGTCCAATTGCAACTTCCTTACTTCGAATGCGTCTTGAAATGAAATAATAAGGAATAAGGATGTTTTCACTAATAATTTACTCAAAATGTGATGATAAAGGGGGAAATTAACTCTTAGAAACTCAGGACTGTTTGATGTTATCAAATATCCCCCCACTTAAACTCTACTTGCCCTCAAGTAGACCAATATAGACTGCAAAAGATACATCCTAGAAGAATGCGCAGTTTTAATTTCCATGCTAGAATATTAATAAGAGCCGAACACCTCACGAAATGGGAACGAAAAACACTCTCACTCATCCTATTCTAAGTGTTAATTTTGGGGTGATCACTTAATTGCATGGACATAGTAAGTATTCTATCATAAGCTTGGCAATTACACACATCTCCACCACTAGAGCTAAGGTTAAGACAAATTTTAGAAAGCAATGTTGGGTTGAGTTTCAAAGGCTTAAGGGGTGGTGTCATTACTAACGTGTCATGGCGAAGTGGACAAAATCAATGATACATGACCAAATCCATGGCCAAGACATCAAGGATTGCTCGCTGCATCACCTAGACACGCTTCACGACGAAAAGGGTAAGGATAGGCATGGGATATATAATGGGTGAAAAGGAAAAGAGAAAACAAATAGTTTTAGCTTAAAACCTAGTTGCCATCGTCCAACCAATAATTCAAGGTTCGCCTTCATATGGTCAGTATATGCCTCCGGAATCCACCATAATTATTCTTCCAACCTTAGTATGTGATCGAGAAGATTATTCTCAATGCCAATTTCTTCATGCAGTGCTTATACTTGCTCGTACTATAAACAATCATACTTCAATAATAATTTTTTTTTGCATATGCAACGACATGCTTAAGATGCAATGATAAATTTCCCCCCACTTGAACTGAGCATAAGGTGATTACTTGGGGTCTTTGACGATCTTCAGCGAGATATAGATGATGATATAGGCTTCTTTATTTGAACCTCAAACTAAAGTGAACAATGGCTTCTAGGTAAAAAGGTAAAACTACACGGTAGGCTAAGGTGTAAGGTTGTAACGAAAATAAGGGTTAGAAAATGAAAGGATAGGCTCAAAAAGGGTGTAACTAGGGGTATCTTGCACTAAAGGAGAGTGCAACAAAAAGGGTTAACACGGGGGTCGAAAAGCCAATGCGACTAATCGATAAACGCACACAAGTGAACACATATGGGCTATTTGGGTTTAATCCTAAAACATTTACTTTTTTCAAATCGCCCTTCTCCAAATGCACCAAGCTAACTTGATACACTACTCGTTTATGGTCTCAAAGTGATGTAAAAGCCAAGTTATAAAGTTTACAATACTATTGGCACACTCAATTTATGGTAGATTTGGGTAAAATGGTGGAAACGGAAAGGCCAAATCTCACCAATGGAAATAAGGGCTATAGTGTGCCTGGCTTTATGTGATTCTAGATTGGTTAAAAATATGACAAAAAAATTTCAAATAAGCTAATTTTTTTTTAAACCAACTAGAAAATTAGGGCAAGTAAGCTAAGTAATCATACACTTCATTTCTATTCCTATCCCCCCACTTGAAGTGTACAAAGTCCCATTTGTACGAAGAAAAAAGAAAAACAAAATATAAATGAAAAATATTCAAGAAATAAATAAACTCCCCTCTCGAATGGTTGCTCAAGATGTTTCACTAAAGGTTGAAGGTGGGCATGGGGTGGCTAATGTGTGTCGTATCTGGGAATAGGGCTTAACTAATTATGTTGCTTCCAAAGTTGCCTACTGCTAGCAAGGGTTACGGCGTAACTAATCCTAAGGTTACGCCGTAACTGCATCACAGAACCAAAACCTGCACAACATATCAGGAAAATTTTATACCCGGCGTAACTAATCCTAAGTTATTACAGACATGATTTTCAAATTGTTTTAAAATTGTTTCAGATTGTTTCATCAAATGGGTAAATCACTCGTCCCCAGGAAGATCATGATCCATGGAGTGGAACTGAGATGGCTCATATGGAGTGCTCGTGGTGCTTCCGGGAGTGGCGTCGGGCTGCATGAATGCCACTCCTCCTTGGACTACGATATCGGGGATGTTGGGCTGGTACACGTACTCCGGACCTTCACACCTTGGGTGGCTCAAATGCATGTGCTGTAGCATCTGGCTAGTCCGATCCGCACTCTAATGAAAGTAATCCTGCCGGAGCTGCTGCACCTGATCCAATGTACTTGAAAAACCCTCAAACTGGTTACTAAGACCATAAAGACCCACTTCGAGGCTTTCAATGTCCTCGTTGAAGTGGGATGACATTCCCTCAAGCCTCTCATCAATGATCTGCAACCTCTCCCCAACATTCACATGTGCCCTTCTTCGTCCCCTAGGCACCTGCTCCTCGGCTACATCCTCAACTTTACAACCTGCACCACTAGCTTCCCCTTCTTCTCTTCTCGGGGCAGTCCCAGCTAGCTGAATCGCACCATAAACATCCTGGATGCAAATCCCTAGCTTCACTAGCTTAGGCATGCCAATCCAATAAGTGTCCCTACCAATGGTCAGTTGGGCCAAAGCTGCATCGGTCATAAGATCAAAACTCCTAGCCAATCTCCCGATGAAATGAGCCCCCTGTAAAGGACTCCTGGCGAAAAACCCCTTAGCACCCACAACCATAAATCTTGCCAAATAGAAAGGAACATCAATGTTGTTCCCCCCTTCCATTCCCTGCATTAGGTAAAGATCATCCATGGTCATCTTCTCTTTGGCTGAGTGCCTCGCTCGAATAGAGCAGGCAAGAAGGCGGTGCACCAATCGACGGATAGGGTTCCTCACCATTACGTATGATGGTGGGCTCCTAGGGTCATAATATTCCGAGACAACGATCTGATCAAAATAAGCAGCAAGGTCTTGGGACTCATCCATTCTCCTCCAGCATGTGTTATAGAACCGTTTAAAACCCTCAGATTCCATCTCCTCCTCGGTGTACAACCCCATCCTCATAGTAAACTGGTTAAGAGTTAAACTCCTCCAAACGCCCCTAAGCTGAAAAAACAATGATTCTGTGTCATCATCACCAATATCAGTACGGAATTCCACACTAGCCAGGAATTCACGGACGTACTCCGGAATGACCGGCTCCGTGATCATGAATATCCTCAACCATGTACTACACGGGAACTTGTTGGAATCACTCCTAAACCTTAATCAAGTGTTAGTAAATCATATGCAATAGTTAGCTTAATTATGGCCTTTATGTTTGTTATTAGCCTTAAGCTTATGTAGAAGGCCCATGAGCTTAGGCCCAAGCCCATAGGAGAAAGGATGGGAACTAGGAGTGTTGCCCTAGCTTCCCTCCTATAAATACTCTTGTATAACCCTCACTTGAGGGTTGGTTGTTCAATTTATTCTCTTTCACACATATCTACGCATAATCGGTTACATTCATACGTGTGTGTGTGTTTGGTTTATTGTTCAATCGCCTTTATCTCTTTCTATTAAGCTTGTGTTGTAAAACTAGTGACCTAACAGTGGTATCAATCGCCAAATAGTTGGGTTAACACTCTTGTTTTTAAAGTTTTTGTTATCTGTCTTACGGGTAAACGTGGTTCAAACTTTGGTTCGCTTAAAAACGTATTTTTTACACTTTTGAATCCAAGATTCTTGTCCTTTCAACGTCTTAAGGTGTTAAAATAATTGTTTTTGGCAAAAAGTTTCAAACTTTATGCGTGGATCATTGTTTTTAAACTAGTTTTTGTACGAGGGTTTCATCCTACGCGTAACAGTTTTAGAAGCTTTGGATCATCAAGTTTCACACTTTTGTGCTATTTTGGTGATATTGAAGCTATTTCATCACAAAAATCTGGTTTAGAAACATCTTTGGGCAAAAGTCATCTTACGAGTAGAACTACGCGTATCAAAACCCTAGTTCTACGCGTAACTTTATCCGTGGTTTGATCTTCAGTTTCGTGGTTTACTCCGTGTTTTCTTGCTTGGATAAGCCTGAAAATACGTCGACTTTGGATAAGGTAATCCTACGCCTAAGTTTCTACGCCTGAAAATACGTCGACTTTGGATAAGCCTGAAAATCCTACGCCTAAGATTCATCTTACGCCTAAGCCTAGTCTTACGCATAAGGTAATCCTACGCCTAAGTTTCTACGCCTAACTTTGTGTCTACGCATAACTTTAGTGTCTTTTCTGTCACACCCTCGCCGGAGGCGGAAACACGAGGTGTAACGAAAAGGAACATAAGCACAAGATAATAGAACATACCAACGTTAAGATTAAAAAGAAATAGTACACCATTACAATACCAGTTTAGCCGACATCGGCAAATATATTACAAAGTTTAGATTCCAAAATATTGCGTTTTATTACATAACGATTTGTAGTGACAAGTGAAAACTTCATTATGCAAGACCTGGTAGAAAAAGCTTACTAACGATCACCTGAGATGCATGAGAGAAAAACGGATCAACTATGAAAATAGTTGGTGAGTATACATGTTTCGTAAAATAAGAAAACTCGCAAGAGAGAGAGAGTCAAAGGTTTCGGTCATCGGAAATAGTCCACAAAGCAAAGGCATTGTAAATCCACTCAGTTCCAAGTTCCGCCCATACAAAACTTGCAACCTGTGTGTTCACAACCCATTGCACAAAATATAGCGTGTCAAGTAGTCAAGTATAAGTGGTCATAATAGTTCACAATATAGTACCACGTATATAATAATGTATGCCAGGCAAAGCCCCTAGAATAAATAATATGCGTCCCGTAACGTAGTGAACGAGAGGTTGACCGACCTCTAATAGCGCTATCCATACTACCTACTAATAGGAGACTAACAATGCGAATGTACGAACAATACATCATACAACTATTAATATACAATTAAGAACACTCCGAACATGGGAGAATTTGCACACTCCACCAATAAGGCGAGAATTTTTGGGTCATAGTACGTACGGTTCAATAAGATCAAATAAGGCATAATTTCGTAATTATGTTCAAGGATTTGATTGGAGTTTACAAGTTCTAGTCAAACGAGTTAATAAAAGTAGTAATCAATTTGGCTCAAGAATGGTTCATGCATTTCGCCCCAAAATATAGTAAAAATGGTAAAAAGGGGATGTGATTACTCACCTGTTGCAATAGTTATGATGACAGAGTGGATGCACAGAAATGAGACGCAACACTCTAACCGCGACCTAGTAGGAATAATATGCTCTAATATAAGTCATGAAACAATGTCGTGCATGCAAACTCATATGATATCCATACCACTTGTACACTTTTAAAATATTAAGTTTATCGTCGAAAAATAATCTTATAATGTCTTGACAATTTATAAATTACTTTACAAGTATTTACGTTGAAACGATATCCTACGATAATCATTTAGTGTTTTATTATGAAATTATAACTTTTCGTCGTAAAATAATGTCATTGAAAATTTCATGAAAGTGAATAAACGGCCTTGAAAAACTAGTCTTAAAATGGTGCACATCGAGTGTTAGGAAACAAACTCAACGGTTTTGGGAAGCTTGTGTCATTATCTCAAAGTTTTAGCATTTAAGTTTTTATCCTAGAGGTCTTGATCATGAAGAAAAATATAGGCTAAGTATGGTACTTGTGTCCAAAATATTGTTTAAGGGTGGTTTTCGGCAAAGTTTAAGTGACCGTAATTTATTCGTTACAACTCCGCTTGACGAACGGTTGGACATTTTGGAAAATATGTTTGGCGAACTTACTTTTACTAGAAGACATCGTTTTCTGAAAAGTACTCTATCGATGTTAAAAACTACCCTCAACATGGTCCTTCGTGGCCGTAATATTTGTCTAATAGAAATATATTAGTTTTTCTTATATAATAAAGTTACGGCAACTTTGTTAAATCGCGTGTAATTTAATCGTTACAAGTCCGTTTTCTACGTTTTATATGTCCTCGGAATCGTGATAATATATACTAATATATTTTTGATAAGTCGACACATTTTATAACGCTTAAGACTCATTTTTGACTCGTAAAAAGTGATAGTAACATGCTGAAATTTTCTGAAACAATTATTTTTCGTCGTCAAACTTGAAAATAGCATAACTTCTTCGTTATAACTCCGTTTTAACCCATTCAAGCGGCCACGTTTTCGTTTTGAAGTATATTTTCTGAAAATCTAGCCCAAAATATTTTACAAACTGTCAGATTTTCCAGATTTTCAAAATAAGATCAGACCTTCAACTAAAGTTGTCGAAATGAGTTTTTCTCGCGCAAAACCTATTCTAACCAATTCAAAACAACTCCGAAGCTATTCTAATCCTACCATACACCTTCTTAGGGTGTCATGGGTTCTTAGACATCACCAAATGTGATATATTTCAAGGAGTAATTATAGGATGATAATTATATATATAACTCTTAAAAACAATATAAAGTGGTACAAACATCATATGACTTGCATGTTTCTCAAGCTTAATGAAATGAACATAAAATGAATATAAAATATGAACATGAATATGAGATGCTTACTAGTTACTTGATGAGATTTTATGAACAAAGGATTAATCCTAAACACCCAAGGTTTTTTTATTTCAAAACCTTACTCAAGAGTGTGTCTAGATTGTGAAGAACTTGACTAGCAAAATTTTTGTGTTTTCCTTCTTGATCCTTGAGATGGCCGGTTATTAGAGCAAGAGAGAAGAGAGAGCAAATTTTCTTTTTCACTTTGAGTTATGAGATATTATGTGAAGTATAAGAGTATTAAACAATATAAGATGAAGATATTTGCAAATTAAGTGTGAATCACCCTTGTTGTCGACAAGGGTGAGTTAGTAGACTAGTGGATGAATTTTTTTTTAAACATTAATATGTAGTATAATTGTGTAGTTACTTAAAGACAAGTAATAACTTGTGTAAATATTTAAGCTTGTAGGGTAGCGTTAACTAAAAATAAATTTTAACTGATCAAAATAAAATATATTGAAGTCATAAAAATTATAAAAAAACATTCCTTGCATAATTTGAGTGAAATAATAATTATCGTGTAGTATTTAAGAAAACCGTCGTAATTATATAAATATAACAATTTATATACAAAATAAATTTAAAACACCGGGTAAACTCATAATATTATTTTTAACATCTTAATATGAGTATAAGAATATATTAGGATAAATTTTAGAAGCGTCGGACCAAATGTTCAAAATAAATGATTGTGCGATAGCGTCTATTTAATATAAAAATTACGCGTTTAATGTAAAATGCAAAATCATGCATGAACTACTATGATGAAAATGATACTAATGAAATGTAGACTAAACCTAGTCTATATGAAATGTCCTTGATGAAATGTTCGTGAATTCGCAGCTAAACCATTAAGGTTACGCGAATTTGATACTCGTAAACCTAGTTTACGATAAACGATGAAATAGTAAATTTGAGAAATGACCGGAAATTGAGAATTGTGACATTCTTCCCATGTCAGAGGAATCACGTCCTCGTGATTCAATTATTGATACTATAGTCCGAACCTCGACAAGAGTTCTAAAAGTTCATGCTCGTACGAACAATCTAAATGATCATATCAATGCTCATGTATACAGGTTCCCCATTCAACTAAGTACGTGCCCGTGATTAGATTTGATAGGGTAAACTTACCCAATATCGAACGTAGCTCTCAAAAGACCTGTAGGTAGTCGATTCTAATTTAATCTCACAACTCATCAAACAAGAACTGTCATGAGATTAAACTAAACCGACTTGAGTAAACTTGTCTCTTAGCTTGATTTTCGCAACTCATCAAACAAGAACTGTCACTAGATCAAGCTAGGAAACAAGTCTTTTGAAAGATTCGCTCGATATTGGAATTGCTTACACAAATCAAATCAAATCAACAAAATAAATTACAACTAAGGTCGATATCGTTAGGTCTCAAATTAATCGATGTCGTGAACGTGGTAAAAATTGGAAGCAAGTTATGCACTCAAAATCATGTTGTACAGAAAGAAGGTGGTTGTTCAAAAGAATGTACCCGTTACGCGTTGCGGGCTTCCTCAGTACCCAGATAGAATGCTCGTCCACGTGCGGGGGAAACATCAATGTTCGGTTCTGGTGGACCTTCTATTGCCAACGCCAGGTTTGGATGATTTCCTCCTTGGTTGGGAGTTCTTTTCAACTTTGGACAGGTATTCCGAAGGTGATCCAGACTTCCACACTCATAACATGCTTTTCTCTGTCCTTGGTTCCCAATCTTGTTTGAGCAATTTCGCGCGAAGTGACCCGTCTGTCCACATTTGTTGCACTTTGGGCAATCTCCTGAGTGATGATAGTTACATCGAGTACACATAGGATGTGGACCTGTATATCCTTTGCGCTCCTGAGTGGTCGCTCCATAGTTTCTGGTTATTCGTTGCCTCTTGTTTTGCTGGTCCTGGTCTCGACTTCCCTGGTGATCCTCCTGTCGCTTTCTTCCATTGTCGGTTGCTTTTGTTAGTTCTCCAGACCTGATCACATCATTTGTCAAGCGATACGCCATGCCCACAGCGGCTTGTAGAGTGGTTGGGTTCGACGAGGTGACATCCCTCCTAATTTCTGGTATCAATCCCCATATATATCGGTCGATCAACTTCTCCACAGTGGAAACCATGTGAGGAACCATCCTAGTTAACTCGTGGAAACGGATCGTGTACTTGTCGACTTCTACTCCAACCATCAAGTGGTTCCAAAATTCTGCTTCCAGCTTCTGCACTTCATCTTTTCTGCAGTACTCATCAGTTAGTAGTTTCTTAAATGCTTCCCAAGATAACGCATTTGCAGCCCCTCTCCCTCTGGTCTGTAGTTGGTTGTTCCACCAGGTCAATGCTCGACCTTGTAGTAGACCAGCAGAGAACTCAACCTTGTTTCCTTCAGCACATTTCGTGATACTAAGTTTCGATTCAACATTCTCGAACCAGGTTAGCAGTCCAATGGCACCCTCAGTACCATAAAATTCCATCGGCTTGCATGTCATGAAAGTCTTGTAGCTGCATCCATGACCAGTGTTTGAAGTACCTTCTCCGACGTTGGTTCGTCTAGCATCAAGGTGCGTCATAATTTGGGCGAGTAGATCCGCTATTCCAGCCACGTTGTTGTTTGGATTGTCATTATTGTTTGGGTTGGCATTGTTGTTAACCCCTGAGCGTGTGTTTCTGGCAGCCATGATCCTGCAATGGACCAAAATATCGGGTTGAGTAAATGACACTCGGACGAAGGCAGATGAGGTTTAGAACGGTGGTAATATGTTATAGTGATCGAAACATGACAGGAACAGAGACATGCTATGTCTAACAAGTCGAAAGATGGAAAAGAGAAGGTATAAACAAGGTACGGTAATGTAGACGTGAACGTAAAAACATGCTATGCATACCCACCCGACCAATGCAATTTCAGGTGACCAGACTCTAAAGACTCGACTAAACATGATTTAAAACTACCATTCTTATCATTGCATGGTTCTTCATAAATTAGACATAGTTGATCAGGCTATGTATAATTTATGATTAACGATGCAACGATAGGACTAGTTGACTCGGATGATGTTCAATGTTTAATAAAAAAAATTTATTCCGGTTATAGCTGTGATTTTTATTTTTGAAAAATCGGCATTCTCTATAACCTTTGTCTCTGATACCAATCTGTCACACCCTCGCCGGAGGCGGAAACACGAGGTGTAACGGAAAGGAACATAAGCACAAGATAATAGAACATACCAACGTTAAGATTAAAAAGAAATAGTACACCATTACAATACCAGTTTAGCCGACATCGGCAAATATATTACAAAGTTTAGATTCCAAAATATTGCATTTTATTACATAACGATTTGTAGTGACAAGTAAAAACTTCATTATGCAAGACCTGGTAGAAAAAGCTTACTAACGATCACCTGAAATGCATGAGAGAAAAACGGGTCAACTATGAAAATAGTTGGTGAGTATACACGTTTCGTAAAATAAGAAAACTCGCAAGAGAGAGAGTCAAAGGTTTCGGTCATCGGAAATAGTCCACAAAGCAAAGGCATTGTAAATCCACTCAGTTCCAAGTTCCGCCCATACAAAACTTGCAACCTGTGTGTTCACAACCCATTGCAAAAAATATAGCGTGTCAAGTAGTCAAGTATAAGTGGTCATAATAGTTCACAATATAGTACCACGTATATAATAATGTATGCCAGGCAAAGCCCCTAGAATAAATAATATGCGTCCCATAACATAGTGAACGAGAGGTTGGCCGACCTCTAATAGCGCTATCCATACTACCTACTAATAGGAGACTAACAATGCGAATGTACGAACAATACATCATACAACTATTAATATACAATTAAGAACACTCCGAACATGGGAGAATTTGCACACTCCACCAATAAGGCGAGAATTTTTGGGTCATAGTACGTACGGTTCAATAAGATCAAATAAGGCATAATTTCGTAATTATGTTCAAGGATTTGATTGGAGTTTACAAGTTCTAGTCAAACGAGTTAATAAAAGTAGTAATCAATTTGGCTCAAGAATGGTTCATGCATTTCGCCCCAAAATATAGTAAAAATGGTAAAAAGGGGATGTGATTACTCACCTGTTGCAATAGTTATGATGACAGAGTGGATGCACAGAAATGAGACGCAACACTCTAACCCCGACCTAGTAGGAATAATATGCTCTAATATAAGTCATGAAACAATGTCGTGCATGCAAACTCATATGATATCCATACCACTTGTACACTTTTAAAATATAAAGTTTATCGTCGAAAAATAATCTTATAATGTCTTGACAATTTATAAATTACTTTACAAGTATTTACGTTGAAACGATATCCTACGATAATCATTTAGTGTTTTATTATGAAATTATAACTTTTCGTCGTAAAATAATGTCATTGAAAATTTCATGAAAGTGAATAAACGGCCTTGAAAAACTAGTCGTAAAATGGTGCACATCGAGTGTTAGGAAACAAACTCAACGGTTTTGGGAAGCTTGTGTCATTATCTCAAAGTTTTAGCATTTAAGTTTTTATCCTAGAGGTCTTGATCATGAAGAAAAATATAGGCTAAGTATGGTACTTGTGTCCAAAATATTGTTTAAGGGTGGTTTTCGGCAAAGTTTAAGTGACCGTAATTTATTCGTTACAACTCCGCTTGACGAACGGTTGGACATTTTGGAAAATATGCTTGGCGAACTTACTTTTACTAGAAGACATCGTTTTCTTAAAAGTACTCTATCGATGTTAAAAACTACCCTCAACATGGTCCTTCGTGGCCGTAATATTTGTCTAATAGAAATATATTAGTTTTTCTTATATAATAAAGTTACGGCAACTTTGTTAAATCGCGTGTAATTTAATCGTTACAAGTCCGTTTTCTACGTTTTATATGTCCTCGGAATCGTGATAATATATACTAATATATTTTTGATAAGTCGACACATTTTATAACGCTTAAGACTCATTTTTGACTCGTAAAAAGTGATAGTAACATGCTGAAATTTTCTGAAACAATTATTTTTCGTCGTCAAACTTGAAAATAGCATAACTTCTTCGTTATAACTCCGTTTTAACCCATTCAAGCGGCCACGTTTTCGTTTTGAAGTATATTTTCTGAAAATCTAGCCCAAAATATTTTACAAACTGTCGGATTTTCCAGATTTTCAAAATAAGATCAGACCTTCAACTAAAGTTGTCGAAATGAGTTTTTCTCGCGCAAAACCTATTCTAACCAATTCAAAACAACTCCGAAGCTATTATAATCCTACCATACACCTTCTTAGGGTGTCATGGGTTCTTAGACATCACCAAATGTGATATATTTCAAGGAGTAATTATAGGATGATAATTATATATATAACTCTTAAAAACAATATAAAGTGGTACAAACATCATATGACTTGCATGTTTCTCAAGCTTAATGAAATGAACATAAAATGAATATGAAATATGAACATGAATATGAGATGCTTACTAGTTACTTGATGAGGTTTTATGAACAAAGGATTAATCCTAAACACCCAAGGTTTTTTTATTTCAAAACCTTACTCAAGAGTGTGTCTAGATTGTGAAGAACTTGACTAGCAAAATTTTTGTGTTTTCCTTCTTGATCCTTGAGATGGCCGGTTCTTAGAGCAAGAGAGAAGAGAGAGCAAATTTTCTTTTTCACTTTGAGTTATGAGATATTATGTGAAGTATAAGAGTATTAAACAATATAAGATGAAGATATTTGCAAATTAAGTGTGAATCACCCTTGTTGTCGACAAGGGTGAGTTAGTAGACTAGTGGATGAATTTTTTTTTTAAACATTAATATGTAGTATAATTGTGTAGTTACTTAAAGACAAGTAATAACTTGTGTAAATATTTAAGCTTGTAGGGTAGCGTTAACTAAAAATAAATTTTAACTGATCAAAATAAAATATATTGAAGTCATAAAAATTATAAAAAAACATTTCTTGCATAATTTGAGTGAAATAATAATTATCGTGTAGTATTTAAGAAAACTGTCGTAATTATATAAATATAACAATTTATATACAAAATAAATTTAAAACACCGGGTAAACTCATAATATTATTTTTAACATCTTAATATGAGTATAAGAATATATTAGGATAAATTTTAGAAGCGTCGGATCAAATGTTCAAAATAAATGATCGTGCGATAGCGTCTATTTAATATGAAAATTACGCGTTTAATGTAAAATGCAAAATCATGCATGAACTACTATGATGACAATGATACTAATGAAATGTAGACTAAACCTAGTCTATATGAAATGTCCTTGATGAAATGTTCATGAATTCGCAGCTAAACCATTAAGGTTACGCGAATTTGATACTCGTAAACCTAGTTTACGATAAACGATGAAATAGTAAATTTGAGAAATGACCGGAAATTAAGAATTGTGACATTTTCCTTACTTACGCTTAAGCTAAACCTACGCGTAACTCTTGATTGTTATGCGTAACTTTGGTGTTTTTACGCATAAGTGCTACTTGGCTATTGTGATTTACCAACACAAGTTTTCAACATGTCACAACTACCATACTCTAACTATTTCCCTTACACTTATTCTCAACGACAACAACAACTAAGTCCACAACATCAACAATGGAATCAACAACAAGCAATTTATCAACAACAATTTAATCAACAACATACTCCACAACTTGGAGCAATTCCTCCACCACAAATGGTTCAAAGACCACCAAGTCTTCAAGTTCAACCCTACACAAACGATTTCAATCAACATCCATCAAGGAACACTATGAAGGAACCCACTTGGTTTGCAAAGATGTGTGAAGCCTTAAGTAGCCAACAATCAATTCATGAGGCTGGATCACTTGATAGACCTCCACTGCTCACTCC
Source organism: Chrysanthemum seticuspe (assembly GCA_019973895.1). Lineage (NCBI taxonomy): Eukaryota > Viridiplantae > Streptophyta > Magnoliopsida > Asterales > Asteraceae > Chrysanthemum > Chrysanthemum seticuspe. Next base: position 89,995,251 of record BPTQ01000008.1, read on the forward strand.
AGGAAACTACGATCAATGGGTGATTAGGTTCTTTAGGTTTTGTGATCTAAAGAAGCCACATGGAAAGTTCTTAAAGAAGGTTATCTTGGAAGGTCCATTTCAGATGCCTACTGTCATTGTACCCGGAGATCCAAATGCTAATCCACCAAGAGATGAACAATCAAACATTGCTACTGTTGCAGACCTCAATCCAATAGAACTTCTACACTATGAAGCTGATGAGCTTGCAATGAAATATATCCTTTTAGGGTTACCAAACCCAATTATTTGAAGTGTTGATGCTCAAAAGACTGCAAAGGCAATGTGGGAACACATTCATCTACTTATGGAAGGATCTGCACTCAATCAGGAGGATATGGAATCCAAAATTTACTTGGCTTATGAACACTTCTTGATTGAACCTGGAGAGACACTAGAGTCTTATCATCATCGATTCTCAGACATCATCAATGATTTGGATAAACACAACATCATCATGCCAAGAATTGCAGTTAATACTAAGTTCCTGAGTAGTCTTGGTCCTGAATGGGAGAAGTATGTCATTTTTCTCCGTCAAGCGAAGAACATGCATCATTCTACATACGGATTGTTGTACGATTACTTGAAGCCTCATGAAAAGGAAGTTGATAGGGAAAGGATTCTCCGTGCTCAAATTGCTTCACCTTCACATCCGGAAAATCAACAACTTGCCTTGTATGCTCAAAACAGTTATCCTCCTCAACCAGCAACTCAACCAACTGCCAATAACACACCAAATGATCAATCACAAAAATCTCAACATAATCAATTGGTTCCATACAACAACAATGCTCAAGCATTTGTCAGTGAAGCTAATGAGGAATCTGATCCGTTCGAAGCATTGCAACAAGGATTTGTTATGATTGCTAATGCTTTTAGCCGTTATACCAACAAATCCAACAATCGTATTCGTTCCTCATCTAATACACGAAATCAGGCTGTTGTGAACAATGGACGAGTTGAAGTTCAGAATCGTGGTTATGGTTGTCAGATGGGCGGTGGTCAAGGGTTTAATGCTGTGGGTAGGAATAACAACAGAGCTCAAGTGGTGGAACAGGGAAATGCTCAGAATGGGTTGAATGGTCTTCGATGCTACAACTGCAATGAGAAGGGACACCTGGCTAATGCATTCCCAAAGCCGAGGACTAAGGGCAGTGCTTATTTCAAAGAGGCTCTTCTTTTGGCTCTTAATGATGAAGCTGGTGGATCTCTCACAGACAAAGAACAGAGTTTTATGGCAGATGCAGACTCAGATGATGATATGGAGGACTTGCAGGCCAATGCAGCTGTTATGTTGTTGGCTAATATGCATGAGTTACACATGAGTGACACAGGCCCAGTGTATGACACTGATGGCTTGTCTCAGGTACCCGAACAAACCATATTTATCTCTGATCTAATATCTCCGCCAACATCTGAATCCGGCAAGGCTCAGAATGTTCAAAATGAGTCATTCACATCTCATTCCGACGATTTTCAATTAGACCCCGTAGTTACATTTGACGATCAAGATGACCTTATGGTTTCCTTTGATAATCAAATTGACTCCGTGGTTATACTTGAGGATCTAAATAATGATCATGTTGTGACTTCCGTTGAACAAGCCGAACTTTTGCCTCATCCAGATCTTGCTCTTTTACTTAAAGACCAACAATCCCAAATTGAAGAATGTTGTGCATTAAATCAAGACTTAAAAAGTAAAAATGCACTGTTAACTAAGGATTTTGATTGTTTAAAAATGCAACTCAACTTTTTCAAAACTCAAGAAAACCGTGAAAAAGGTTTTGAAGCCGCTTTTGCTAAATCTCATCAAAACAAAAAATATTTAGAGAGACAGATGCCTGATCTAGCCGCTTCGAAGAATACTTTGTTGTCTGAAATAGAACAACTGAAACATGAACATAAAAAGCAAATTAACGCTCTCACCTTGGAAAATCAAAAAGCTAAGGCTGAGCTGTTAACTTGCCAAAAACAGTTCTCTGCATACAAAAAGCATTCCACGAAACGAATAGATGATCATCTTGAAGAAATTATCGGCTTGCAACGCAAACTTAAAGAGTTTAAAACTGTTGTTTACAAACATGGTGAGTCAGTAACTGCTATTGAAAAGTTTACTTTAAAACCCAATCCAAATGGATATGGACCGAATCTTGCTGATTACAAACCTAAGCTTTCAACCAAAACATTCAAACCAAATCCTGAAGTTTCCAGTGCAGAATATAAAATTGATAATTATGTTATGAGTTTTGTTGAATATCATCGTCAAGAGGAATTAGATGCAGAAGACGAGAGTCGATCAAAATTAGAAACTGTTGTTTACAACAAACCTTTTAATTATTCTAAACCGGTCACTTTCGTCACACCAACGGATTCTTCTAACACACCAAGGGTTATCATAAAAACGTCTGAGTCTTCTAATGTTAATCCCCAACCAGATTATGCACATATTTATGGTCCTTTACCTTCCATTAGTGAAGTAAACTCAAAACCTGAAAATCGCAAAATTCTTAGATATTTTGACCTTTTCATGGCTGACCTCAAAACTTTACAACATGAGATAGAATATCATTCTGAAATCAAAGTTCAACATTTTCAATCGCCTCTGGCGCGAGAACAAAGAGACATTTTTTCAGAAAAATCTTTTACCAAATGTTAAAAATTTGAAAAATTGTGCATTATCTTGGGAACGGGACTTTCATAAGGAACTTGGAGTGATGAAGGTCGTTTTCGAGAAAACAGAAACATCTATTTCTAATACTAAACGTAAAAAGAAAATGTTGAGAAAAGATGTTGATCGACTCTTGAATGATGTTATCTGTGCTGATATCCATAATATTGTGTTATTGAATTCTGTGTCATATGCATCTGATTATATCTCTGTTGATACTGTTGACTCTGTGGTAACTGTTGAGAATACTGATAATGTGCTTCAGATCGAGTCTTTAAAAGCTGAAAATGAACGATTGCTTAACGAACTTTCCAATGCAAAACGTCGTCTTAACTGGTGTCAAAAAGATATTCACAATCAACAACTTGTTTTTCAAAACAAAATCGCTCAGTTGCGTTTAAAATCTTCTGATCCTAAAATTGAGCAACTGGATGATCAAAACGTGTCTTTAAAATGTAAAATCTCAAAATATGAACAAGAACTTGTAAAAGTTAAACAGGAATATGGTGTCTTATAAGATTTACTTAAAAAGACTCGTGATGATGCATCAAACGAACTTGATCATTATCTTGCACACACTAGAGAAGTAATGAATTTTGCTGGTAATATTCGTTCTGAAAATCAATATTTGATTCACACTATCTCTAAGTTAAGAGAAATGTTAGGAAAGTATGAACAACTTCCGCCAACCATCATTAAGAGATTAGCACCTGTAACACTTAGTAATCATGGACCTAGAATTCCTTCTGCCAAAAGACAAGTTGCTAACGTGCTTCCTTCTACTGAAACAGGAATAGTTGCGTCTTTTCCAAACGTCCGCACTTCACAGCCTAGGAGCACTACATCGAAGAATAGGAAGTTGCGACCTAAGAAAAGATCAATAAGGAATGCTAAAGTAGAAGAACACCCTAGGCCTATGAAAAAGACTCCCGTTGCATCCACTATAGATATTGCGTCTGGCAAATGTAATAGAAATAGTGATGTAACGAATGCTAAACCCTTAAGTACTTTTGATATTCAGTCTGCTGCACCTTGTGTTATTTGTCGTAAAAGTCTGAATTCTGAGTGTCATGACAAATGTGTTGCTAAAGCTATAATCTCTCATTTACGGAATCCTAAGAATCGGAATACCTCTAGGCCCATTAATCATTCTAAGTCTGTGCTTGGTAGACCGCCTTCTTTAGATTATAAGGCAACCATTGTTGTCCCTGTAGCTCCAGTTTCACCTCCTAAGAATGTAGTACCACCTAGTGCATTCACTAAGACTAAAGCAAATACTAGTTGGAAATGGCAGAAATGGATATATAACACACTAGGATTTAAATGGATGCCTAAAGTTATTGATGTGTGTATGTATACTATAACTGCTCCAGAACCCTCTAACATTTCAGGTTCCACATCTACTTCTATTCCATCTATGTCGTCTGTGTGTAATGCAGGTGATACAGATCATTCTCTGGATTGTTGATAGCGGATGTTCCCGACACATGACAGGCAACCTTAAACTGTTATCAAACTTTATTGCAAAGTTCATTGGCACTGTCAGATTCGGGAATGATCACTTCGCAGCTATCATGGGCTACGGAGACTATATCAATAGGAACATCGAAATTAGCAGGGTTTATTATGTGGAAGGCCTCGGTCATAATCTGTTTTCAGTAGGTCAGTTCTGTGATGGAGATTTGGAGGTTACTTTCAGGGAGAAATCTTGTTTCATTCGTGATCTACAAGGAAACGACCTTATGTCTGGCTCGCGTAACTCAAGTCTTTATACTATCTCTATGCAAGACATGGTTGCTTCATCTCCCATCTGCTTAATTTCAAAGGCAACATCAACAAAATCCTGGCTATGGCACCGTCGTCTCTCACATTTAAACTTTCAAACTATAACCAATCTTGCTCGACACAAACTAGTTGAAGGTCTCCCACGATTTCGGTATTCTAAAGATCACCTTTGCTCAGCTTGTGAACAAGGGAAAAGCACTCGTGCTCATTTTCCTTCAAAGGTGGAACACAGCTCTCAGCATGTGCTTCATCTTCTTCACATGGATTTGTGTGGCCCGATGCGTGTCCAAACGATCAATGGCAAATGCTACATCTTAGTAATTGTTGATGACTATTCACGATGGACTTGGGTCTACTTTCTTCGAAGCAAAGACCAAGCTCCACAAATGATCATAACTTTTCTCACAAAAATTCAAGTTCAGCTCCGGAACACCGTCCGCCAAATCAGAACAGACAAAGGAACTGAATTTGTTAACCAAACCCTTCGTGAATTTTATGAGAAAATGGGAATTGAGCATCAAACATCTATTGCACGTACACCAGAACAAAACGGAGTTTTTGAAAGACGAAACCGAACGTTAGTGGAAGCTGCAAGAACAATGTTAATCAATGCTAAACTTCCAGATTACTTATGGGCAGAAGCTGTATCTACTGCATGATATACTCAAAATCGTTCGATGATTACTAAACGCCACAAAAAAACACCTTTTGAGCTTCTCCATAACCATAAACCGAATCTCAAACACTTTCATGTATTTGGATCCCTTTGCTATCCGAATAATGATCGTGATGATTTTGGAAAGCTCAAAGCCAAAGCTAACATTGGAGTCTTTATAGGATATTGTGAAAATTCTAAAGGTTACCGGATCTGGAATCGTCGTACAAAGCAGGTTATGGAAACGATTCATGCTCATTTTGATGAACTTACGGAAATGGCTTCTGAGTATAACAGCTTAGAACCCGGTCACAACCGCTTAAACTTCCCTCAACCCCCATCATCAGCTGAACAAAGCCCCCAGCTCACTCGTCAACAAATGGAAAGGTTATTTGCTCCTCTGTTCAGTGACGATATTGATGAACGTGCTCCAGGTGTATCCGCTGTTTCCGCTGCACAACCTGATAATACTCTTATACCTGATACACCTGCTACAACAACTACTGTTGAAGAAGCACCACCAGTTGACTCCACCACAGCAGTTGAACAAACCGCTTCCAACAATGATGAACAGGCTGATGATGTTCTTAATGAAGTACCCCCACCTGCAGATTTTGATCCAAATGCGTTCTTTAACCCGTTTGCTAATGACACCGCTGCACCTGATGTCGCGGAATCATCAACAAACCATTTGAATCCTCAGAATCTGCACAATGTATACCAACATCAACCCTCTACACATTGATGGACAAAAGACCATCCTCTGGCAAATATTATGGGCAACCCGAATCAACCAGTCGTTACGAGACAACGTCTCCACACAGATGGTGAACATTGCATTTATGCACTCACTATCTGCCAATCTGAGCCTAAAAACATTACAGACGCAATGACAAAAGACAACTGGATTGAATCCATGCAAGAAGAACTCAACCAATTCAAACGTCTTGAAGTATGGGAACAGGTTGAACGACCAACAGGGGTCTACGTCATTGGTCTCAAATGGATTTGGAAAAACAAATTGGATGCTGAAGGGAACGTAATTCGAAACAAGTCACGTCTAGTTGCTAAGGGTTATCGTCAAGAAGAGGGAATAGACTTTGAAGAATCTTTTGCTCCGGTTGCTCGTCTTGAGGATGTTCGGATATTTCTCGCGTTCGCGGCTCATATGAATATGACGGTCTTTCAGATGGATGTCAAAACTGCGTTTCTCAACGGACAACTGAAAGAAACGGTTTATGTCAGCCAACCAGAAGGATTCGTTGATCCCGAGTTCTCGAACCATGTCTACAAACTGAACAAAGCTCTTTATGGTCTCAAACAAGCTCCTCGGGCATGGTACGATAAGCTATCATCTTTCCTCATTGCTAATAATTTCACCAAAGGTTCGGTTGACCCTACTCTTTTTATACAATATCACGGGGCACATATCTTAATTGTTCAAATTTACATGGATGACATCTTTTTTGGGTCTACACATAAAAAGTACTCAATCGCTTTTGCAAAACTAATGAAGAAAATTTTTGAAATGTCCATGATGGGTGAACTTACGTTCTTTCTAGGACTACAAGTTCATCAATCACCCCGTGGTATTTTCTTGAGTCAGTCCAAATATGCCCTTGAATTGTTAAACAAATTTGGAATGAAAACCTGTGGCACTTATGCCACACCAATGACTCATACCAAGAAGCTAGACGCTGATTTACATGGGAAACTTGTCGACCCCACAAAATACCGTAGTATTATTGGGTCTCTCATGTATCTAACAGCTCCCTGATATTGTTTTTGCCGTATATCTTTGCTCCCGTTATCAGTCGCGACCAACTGAAACCCACCTCTCTGAGGCTAAAAGAATCCTCCGATACATCAAGGGAACCATTAACTTGGGGATCTGGTATCCGAAGGATTCTGGTTTTGAACTAATCGCTTTTTCAGATGTTGACCCCGCAGGATGCTTAGATTCACGGAAAATTACTTCAGGAGCACTACAATTTCTTGGTGATAAACTGGTGTCCTGGCAATCGAAGAAGCAGGATTGTACATCGCCGTCATGAATCGAAGCAGAATATGTAGCCATGTTCGCGTGTTGTGCTCAAGTCATCTGGATGAGAACACAACTCAAAGACTATGGTTGCGTATTTGACAGAATCCCGATGTACTGCGACAATCGGAGTGCCATTGCGATCTCGTGCAACTTAGTTCAGAACTCGAAATCAAAGCACATCGATCTTCGCTATCATTTCATCAAGGATCATGTGGAACAGGGTACAGTTGAATTATACTTCGTGGGTACAGAATACCAATTGGCAGATCTACTCACCAAAGCCTTGCCTCCCGCTAGTTTTAATGAGTTGGTCCACTGGATTGGTATGCGGTGTTTGACTCAAGAGGAACTAGATGATCTCTTAAAACAGTCTTAAAAGCCTGTCAAACACCAAAATCTCTTTCGTTAATATTTTTCAAAAACAAAATACAAAAATAGAAAATCAGATAAAACAACAAAAATATTCTTCTATCTATATTTCTTCAAACATGGCAAGTACATTTCTTCCGTCAACACTCAAATCTTTCAAAATTCAGTATTTTTTCGATCAAATGTTAAGGGGGAGAAAATAAATACTTAACTGTTTCAAAACATCCGTGTACTTGCATGTTATCCTATCCTGGTTGCTTCTTTAAAATGGTGGTCACGTTTTCTGGTTCAACTGACACTCCTCGGACTAAAATTTATAACCTTTCATTATTTTCTTAAGTCGAGGGGGAGTGTCGTCAAGTTTCTTTCTTAAAATCTTTTGTTTGGTAACCAAAATGGAAGTTAAGTGGCTTTGGATGAAAAAGGAAAATGTGGAGGGACTGAAACTGCCAAAAGCACAAAGTCATTTTTAATAAAATACCTCTACCTAACTTTAACCTTTCACATTTATTACTTTCATCTAATATCATCTACGATCCAAAATCGTTTAACAAATCCGTGCTTTCATTCATCAATTTGTAAGTGTTTATACGTTCTTTGCATCAATCTAAACATGGGTTTTGAATCGTTTTTCAAACTAACGGTTAGATTTTCGCCTTGAAGGGATTTTGTGTTCTACGCATAAGCGTATGAACACATGATCAAATTTGTGTGTTTATGATTGAAATGATAGTGCCAAAATGCTTTTCTTACATCAATGAATACATTTTCATCGTTTAAACATACCCAGATACACGAATTGAGTGATTTTGAAAAAATAGGGTTTATGCGTGGTTTTGGGTGTTTTCTAATGTGAATGTTTTTGGTCAAAAAGATTGTTGTGTGATGTTGATATCATGATGTATTGATGATATCCAGGCCTTAAAACAACCCAGAAACACTAATTGATTGAAAATTAGAGATTAGGGTTTAATGTTCTTCGCTTTTGGGTATTTTTGATTCATTGGGAGTTTGATGTTAAAACTTGGTTATTACACTCACATGACATCTAAAAACCATCAGAATAACTTTGGTGTAATTCCTATGGCTAAAGTTCTTACGCGTAATCTATGAACTATTAGGGTTTTGGTTTACGCGTAAGGTTTTCTACACCTAACTGTTTAAATGAGTGATTGTGATTAAATCTGTTATAAAATGAGTGTTAGTGTCAAAATTGATGTTATGATGATTTTATTTCAGGCTTGCTACGCGTAAAACTCAGAATCAAGGTCATTTGAAACTCTACGCATAAGGATCACCTTACGCGTAGAAAGTTATGCGTAAGAGAAATATTACGCGTAACTGTTACGCGTAAGGTTCTACAAAGGGACTACGCGTATCCTGTGAAGGATATGCGTAAACAGTGACCTCTACGCATAAGGTCTACTCTTACGAGTAAGCCTTACGCGTAAGGTTTTTATACGCCTACGCGTAAGCTCTACGCATATGGTCCCCTTTTCCTACGCGTAATATTTCTTACGCGTAAGTAAGGATCCTACGCATAAGCTTGCGTCTACGCGTATACTTCTCCTGTTTACGCATAAGCTACCATTTCTACGCCTAAGCCTTGATCAAACCTTCATTATGAATTGTTACGCTTGCAAACGTGTAAATAAATAAATCATAACGTCATGTAACCAATAATGTCACTAATAAACTTAAACGTTTAATATGTTGTGTTAAATAAGTGATAACATAAACTTTAAAACTTAAAGTTAACTAACTCACGAAACTTATCACGACGTCATTGGACTATTAAACAAACAAGTGACTTTGGACTCGTAACAATCATTGACATTGTACATTCAATAATTAGACAATAAAACCTTCTGTTGACTAACATTATGTCTTTCGATATGTTGGTTCTTTTGGCTAATGTTATTTCAGATCACGACATGGCTGCTCAAATGAATGTGGATGCACCAGATGTTCTCACAGTTGCCGATATCTTTCCTAATGGCTATCCAAGGAAGATTGGAAAGAACAACCTTCGGGTTGACTTTGAAACCCTCACCTGCTCAGAATCTTCCTGTTTGATTGCTATGGATATTCTCAAGAATCATCCCTACTAGAACATGCTCTCACATTCTGCTACAGTACCGGAGATCTACATGCAACAGTTTTGGAATTCAATGCAGAGGATCAAAGGTCAAAGTGCAGTGACAGTGACGCTCAATCACAAACAAGTCACCATCACACATACAGACTTACGGGTTGTTCTTCTCATCCCTGACATCGAGCCAACCGACTTTTATGCCACACCTGCTGAAGAGACAGTTCTGCAATTCTTGATTGATATTGGCTATGATGAAGCTTCAGTAATTATCACTAAGCATTCTCATGTGGAGCTTAAGAACATTCCTCAACCGTGGAGAACTCTCTACATCATCATTACCAAATCTGTCTCTGGTCGTGATAGCGGCTATGAGCATCCCAAGCTCATAGAACTGCAAATTTTTTGGTCATTAATCAACATGAAGCACATCGAACTAGAAGCTCTGATATGGGATGACATGATGTCATTTCTCAAAAAGCTTGGCTCAAAGATTCCCTATGTCAGATACACTAAACTGTTGATCCAGAGAGCACTTGGACTTCATCCTGATATTCCCAAGAGGCTCAATGACCTCGACAATCATGACATGTTGAATGAGCCTATATTATCTGTCAGAATCAAGGAAACGTCAATAAAGAAACAGGGTGTTGTATTACCCTGATCACCTTCTGTCAAATGAAATCAAAAATCTCGAGACATACAAAAGGTATCTAGTTGCAGTGAAAGAAGGCAAAGTTGGTCATCTTGATGAGAAATTTTCTGGGACACCTACACGGAGAACCAGAAGAGGCAGTGCAGGAAGTGCTGCAAGTACTGAAAGTCAGAGGAAGTATCCCAAAAGGAATCCTCCAAGAAAAAGGACTGTTCCTGCTAAGGAAGCTGTTCCTATTCCCAAATCTGAACCGCAAAAAGAACTAGTGGACGAAAGCTCTGAAGATACACAATCAGACGAAGAGGTCTACCACTCTGAATCTGCAACCGACATTAATCCTTCAGCTGCCAAACCTCCCAGTCATCCAGCTATTCAAGGAAAAGGGAAGACTCTAGTACTTGTACCTTATGATGAAAGCTCAAGCTCAGATGGAGAGCAACTGGATACATCCTACAGGAAGAAGTTTAAAATCGTTAGACACCTACGAAAAGCTAAAGAAATTGAACAAGATCAAATGCGTGGCCCCGGAGGGTCGAGTGGTGGTGTCCACTCTTCACCAATTCCTGATGCGGTTAATCAACCCGATAAGGGAACTGGTGCCACCACTCTTGTGCAACAGCAAAAGCTTATGGAGAACTCTATTGATTATAACATTGAGGAACCAGAAAAGGATAAGTCTGAGAAAGAAAAGACTGATGAAGATACCCGAGCTCAGACGGAAGTAAAAGCTAAATTTGGACAAGATAACGAAGAGAATTATGATGATTATCTTCTCAACAGTCCAATTCGTTCCAAGGAGGATACTTCTGCACCTTCAAAGGACTCTGAGCCTCCTCATGTCTCCTCATCGTCAGATTCATCATCTCATTCTTCACCACCACCATCTAAAAGATCAACCAAATCAACATTCAAATCAGTGAAGAAGCCAACTAGATCTTGGATTTCTCATACTCATAAAAGAATTGTGAATGCTGTCAAACAAGTCAGAAAGAAAGACATACTCTACAGGAAGATGAATTTCTTCGCTGATCAAATACAGTATCTTCATGACGAGAATGACGGGATGAAAGTTGAAAGGGAGTATGTCCAGAAGCTCATGAAAGATGATCTCCAAGGGAAAATGGACGAGATGATCAAAAGATACACTCACAAGTTCCTTCTTGACGTCGTTCCTAAACTGACAAATGAGATGTATACCAGACAACTTTATCCGAATCTCTTACATCTGGCCAAGCAAACCATGAAATCAACTCCAATGAATGTGAACATCAATCCAGTTGAACCCACAGTCTTTTCAGATGATGAATTGGTGAACCGGCTAGTAGCTCAAATGTCTAAACGCTCTGCAACGTTTGCCTCCCACGAAGCTAAATTGTTTGAAGCATTGCTGGAATACCAACTCAAGTCAGCATACAGAGAAGAAGCTGGAAGGCCTAAACGTTCAAGAGACGATGAAGACAAAGATCAGGATAAGAATGACGAGCATAAACGCTCGAAGAAGTCTGGTGAATCATCTTCAATGCAACCTCCACCCCAACAGACTCCAGCACAACAAAAGTCTCCTCCTCGTTCTTCTACTGAAAAACCTCAGGATTCTTCTGAGTTACCACCCGAGACTCAGAAAACCGGTGATCACTTTGAGTATACGGGTGGTGACGATGAGGAATTCCATGAGCCCCAACAACAACCCACCTCTCCCGACAAAGGTAAGAAACCAGAATCCTCATCCAGGCCTAAGAAAAAGAAGACGAAGGCGCCCAAAGCTGACGTTGTATCATGGCTAGATGAAGATGACACAGAGGAATTTGAATGGTTTTCTACACTTGTTAATTCCACCCCCTATCCACCTGAAGGTCAAAATCTGGAAGACGGTAGTACATTGGAGCATGCTAAGTTCTTGCAAGAAAAAATCCGTGTGAAAAAGATGACGAAATCCGAGTTGAAGCGAATCAAGAATGAAGCATTTCAACTGCTCAAGGACAGCTCGGAAAGTGCTATTGAGGTTGAGTATCACCTTGATAACATAGCATGAGCCATGTCTAACAATATGGATTGGCTCAACCCAGAAGCAAACATCGACTTCACCAAACGGGACAATCCTCCATATTACACCGACTGGTCTAAACCTCTACCGACTATTGGCCAACCAGATCAGCCAAAGATTCCATTTCGCTATTTCTTCAACAGAGACTTGGAATTTCTTCTACACGGCAGTGATGATTCAAGGAAATATGCTACATCTCTGACACTTCCGTTCCTGGCAGCCATATACTCAAACTGCATAGCCATCGAGGAAAAGGCTACCCACATGTTTTCTAACAATGTTGAATTGTATGACCGTGATGCAATGTATGGGATTCACCATTGGCCGGAACGCCGACGAATCTACTACAGAAGCTGCCAAGTTCAGAAGTCTCAAAATGAAGTGTTCAGTACTAAAGGAATCGTTGCTGTTAAACAAATTGATCTTTCGTCTAAATGGGACTACACTTTTCTCAAGAATATCGTGGTCAAAAGACAAGACGAAAGAGATTATGCATTCAGGGAAGCGGACTTTCAGAATTTGTCTCTCAACGATATTGAAGATCTGTATCTTGCCAAAGTACAGGGACGCATGAGACAATTCTCAACTGAAGTACAACGTGAATACATCAAGTCCTTGCTAATATTCATCAGAAGCATAGTCATACAGGAACGTGTAGAAGATCTCCAGCTTGCAGTTGAATCATATCAGACCCGTGTCAACTTCACTCCACCTCAGCTAGATCTTCTCGACATCAACCAGCTTCCACAATACACACTCATCAGCAAACCATTCGGCGTCGTTTATCGCAGTGAACTTCAACGAAATTGCTTGATGGCGTGTAGAGATCTTCACAAGTTTGGGGATCACACTTTGAAGAAGGTTAGGGACGAATTGGCTTACCGGTTGAAGGCGATATATGAAGGCATATGGTCTCAAAAGCGATGGAACTCTCAGAATAGAAGGGATGTGCAGAGGATCATCAGAATGATTGATGAAATGTTGTATCGAAGGGATCAGTTCAGAACATTGGAAAGCTTTGTTGGTGGTCGACCCAGGATTAACATCACCGGCTATCAACGCCCTGTTCGCATTCCTGGCAACATCACTGGACTTCCTGGTACCCCTTGAACTGCTTCTATCTCATAATATTTTGGATGTGTGATTAATTATGAAAATGGCTTGTGCACACATAACAGTGTACAACCCGTAATTGTCAAGAAAAGACCCTGTGGTACGCTTCAGTGCCACAATCCTTATAAAAGGAGCGAAAGCTTCTTATTTTTGAGTAAAACCTATCAAAACCTTTCATCTTTCAAGGTTTTGCTCAAAAGAACAAGTACTTCCCCATATGATTTTCAAAACCTCAACCGTTTATATCACTTGTTGAGGGGGAGTATTTGAATTAAAACTTTGTTCACAAATTGTTCATAGTGGTCATCTTCCCGCAACACTCGAAATGGTCATATTTATTCTCAACTTTTCAAAAATAACATTTATATATGCCATTTTTGAGGGGGAGAAAATTATGTGATAAGAAATATGTTGTGTTTTGCTAGTTGAATCCTCGTGTGAAAAGACTTCAACCCATGAATTGACGGAATCTAACAGTCTTACATTGAAAAGATTTGTCTTCCAAAGACTTATCCAAGTAAATTGTACCTATTCGAGAAGCTCTTGATAGACATGAACTTTGATGGGTTTGAAAACCTTTCGAGGTTTGTCTACACCTTCAAGGTAGTTATTAGAGCTAGTTGTCACCTAAAAGCTGACAATGTATCTCTTTAACTATGCAACGTAACCGTGTCCCTCGGGGAATTGTCTATCTTGAGTTGATCAATTCATAAAGTGCGCGCTCTTTCCTCACTGTGCAGATTTCCGTAAAAACTCTTTAGCACATGTGGAGGGGGAGTATTTCTGAAAATATAAAACTCTTGAAGTGTTCAAACATGTTTTTCATTCACAAATGCTTCGAGAGATTTTCATGAAAAATGGTTTTTATGGCAATGGAGTTATAAGGTGATTAAGGTTAGGAATAACCGTCCTATGATCCGCCTGAGCCGGAGGGATCTACCCAAGGACATCACAAATAGTTAGTACTTAGAAGTCCTTAGGTATGATTATAAAAAGGAGAAAATGAGAATCGGAGAAAGAAGGAGTTGAAGAATTAAAAAGAAATGCAAAGAAAAGGGTGAAAATAAATAGCCCTCCAAATTATTCAACTTAGGGCAGTGATACGCTTAGGCAGCGCGTTCGGGGTCAAAGGAACTTCCTTTACGTCGAGCAAGTTTTTCAACACCCTAGGCAGTGAACCTAATCGTTGTAGTGTAGTATTAGGGTAAGCCACGGGTATTGATATCGTTCTCTAGGGGAATAGGAATGCTAGTGAGAAGTTACTACGCTAAGGTTAAGGTTGAGGAAGATTATTTTTTATCTTTTTTATGTTTTTTTAGGAAATTGAAAGGTACGAATCTCGGGTATTCCTGCACTGTTGAGTTGGTAGTTATCCTCTATTAATTCCTCATCATTTTGGATTCATTTGTGTAGAAATTTGATAGTATGCTCGTGTGTAATTAATCTGTATCTGATGGTGGTGGAATCAAATCTATTAATCTATTATCATCTCATTAGCCATCTTTATGGTTGGGGGGTTTAGGTTATGGGCTCTAAGCATGGAAAGTTAAAGGATTTTTTTGTATTTTTTCTATTTTTTATTAGAAGGAGTTGGAATTGGAATCGCATCATTGAAGAGTGATCGTAAGGATAAGGGGATCTCTTGCTATAGTTATGGGCACCGAATGGGATTATGATGTGATGTTGCTAATCCAAGTGACGGATCCCACAACTTTTTGAACGAGCTGCATTTCCTTCAAGGAAACTGGGGCTTGCGCGACGGATTCGCATAGTGACGGGATTCAACTTATTAAACCTCCCGATAAATAAAAGTGGGAAAAGAAACGTAAAGAAAAATTAAGAAGTTGAGGAAGAAAGAGGCTAAGAGTAAAAGAGGAAAAATATTAGTATGGATTCCTGAAGATTCATGATTGATAAACACTACAGGAACCCATCTAGGGAGGCCGAGTCCGCCTAGTATCCTGCCAATAAGGATTGGAATTAGTGGAATATTGAGGTAACGGTATTTTTGGTAAAAAGTACTTTTAGAGAGCTTCGTAAACACTTACTTTTTGTACAAACTTGTGAAGTTCTCAAAATATAAAAGTCTTTATGAGGGGGAGGTGTACACGATTTCTCAAAAATGCCTTTAGACGTGTCACTCCTTTCTCGCGCGTGAAATACTTAACTAGTTGAGTTCTATCTGTTAAGGGGCTCCCTGTGCCAATGCAACGTATCAATTTCTCTATGTAACAGTCGAAAATCCACTGTTGATCGAGATTATTGATGGAACTTCCACATCTGTTTGGAGCTTTCCAAAAGTTTGGGTAGTTTC
>BPTQ01000008.1:90011868-90173040 GCA_019973895.1 Chrysanthemum seticuspe
AACACTTGGGGTACATTATTACGCAAACAAAGGGAATTTGAATTTAACGTTCCCTTCCCGTCATTTCATAAACTTTAACTTTTCCCATGAATACCAATCGTCCCAAAACTGTATACAAAGGATATGACTCGACTTAGCAACTCATGCAAGAAACCAGATAATTGAACTAAGGGTTTAGGGTGATAACAAACATTTGCACTAAAAGTGAGTGCATAAGGGGTAGGCTAAGGTGATTTGGGTGTATATTTGGGGGTGGGGTGTAAACAATGCTCTTCATTGATATTCCGGAAAAACCGAAACATCACGAGAACCGCGAAAAGGATAGGCTCTGAGGGGTTAACTAGGGGTATCGTGTACTAAAGATGAGTACAACGCAAAGGGTGTGGGGGAATTACTCAACCGATGTGGAAGAAGTAATTATATTACGGGTATCAAACAAGGGTTATCCTAATGCCTCTTATCATTTAGTTATTCCTAACTACACAAGTGTAGTCTCACTTGCGATCTCGGAATGCATCACAAAACAAGTTCTAGAATCTAATATACTACCGGTTCACACTCTAAGCATTGAAGATGAATGCTTTTAATTCCTACTAATCTAAGGGCGATCCTCACATTTTGGGTGGAATTTGGGTGGTAAAGGGTTTTTTGTGCTAGTCATATAACTTCCTATCCGTGAGACGCTTTTGTTAAGACTAATGGCCCACTCCTATATGTCATGAAAAATTTTAAATTTGGTGCCAAAATTACCCTAACCGACATTTTCTCATGGTTTATTACAAAAGTGCAATTGGACAAAGCAAATAATCAAGGATAAGCATAGTTTCAAAGTTCCCGTTTTATTTTCCCTCCCTACACTTAAACTGAACATTGTCCCCAATGTTCCCCGAAAGTATCAAAGTTATGATAAAAGAAGGTAATTAAAAACGAAAGAAACTAGTACTCCCCTGATTAGCTTGGTAGGATCCGTGTAAACTGGTGGTTAAATCCTTTCCAAGAAGAATTATTGCGTGAAAAGCTCCTTCCAATCTTGTGTAACTTCTTCTTAACAAACTAAACCTGCACACTCGAACAAAACAAACGAAACCTTCGCGTAAAATCGGCGGTAATAATATATATAAGACTCGATTTAAACTAGGATATAATGCTTGTGGAATGGATGTTTACAGAATTTCTAAGAAAATTAAGACCTGGAAAATTCCAAAAATTTATAAGTAGCTCAGAAAACGAGAAAAAGTGATATGATGTTTTTACTCCTTCCTGACGCCGTCAGGTTGCAATCCTGACGCCGTCAGGTTATCCTGACAAAAACTGTTCTGCGATTTTTCTGAAAAAAATTATGGAAAATTTACATCTTTAGAATCTGGAAAATTTTCTGCAAAAACATCCATTATGACTCGATACAAGCATTTGACTCGAACAAACAAACATACATATCTTTTAGTTAATTGTTATTCTCATATTTACGTTCTTTTAAAAACGTGTGTAATCCTCCCTACACTTATCCCTTATGTAAAATACCTTTATATGCAATTAAGACGAGGTTAAAAACAAAATAAATCATTTTTACAAATTTAAACATGAGGATAAACAATTAATAAAAGATATATGACACTAACAAGCAAACAATTAAGCATGGGTTGCCTCCCACGAAGCGCTTTTCTTTATTTAAGAGTCTTGTAGCTAGACTCGTAGTCGTGCCCCTACGTACCGAAATAAGTAAGTCTATCCTCAACAATGTCGTAAGGATCTAACTTATCATTCAAGTTCCTAGTAGTACGCTCGGTTAAATATGTCGTTTCAAACTTCTCACCATCGGGATCATAGATTTGTATCATAATGTGCCACTCTCTATTACCATCACTAGGCGGTCTATCCCAATCCCATTTGTGTTTAGATTCCTCAACTTTCCACTTATTCATGACAAGGTTAACGGGCAAGCTTCCTAGGAACTCGGTCATCTTCCTAAATACTAAGGCGTCCTCGAACGGGTTCACTTCCATGTCCCTAGCCATTTCCTTTTCTTGGAAAGTTGCTTTACTAGTGAAGGCTTTATCTAGGTAAAAAGGTCTTTGGAGGCCTATGAGGTTCTTATCAATCCAATGTCCATATCTAGAAGGCTCTCTATCCAACCTAATCTCTTGTGGGATTTCCTCATCCTTGTAGTACGTATGCTTTTTGACATCGTAAACTGATCTAGCACTCCCCTCTC
This sequence comes from Chrysanthemum seticuspe, assembly GCA_019973895.1. NCBI lineage: Eukaryota > Viridiplantae > Streptophyta > Magnoliopsida > Asterales > Asteraceae > Chrysanthemum > Chrysanthemum seticuspe. The sequence goes on from BPTQ01000008.1 coordinate 90,014,081, forward strand.
CTACCACTATCTTGGACATCTTACAATCGATGATGGCACTAGCGGTAGCTAAAAATCCTCTTCCTACTAGTAATGGGCATGTCGGGTCCTTATTCATGTCTAGCACATGAAAGTCGGCCAAAAGAGTCAACTCTCCTACGTGTATTACCATGTCCTTTATTATTCCTACCGGACATGCCACACTACCGTCCGCTAGACCTAAGATGGTTTCCGTTGGTTCTATTTTACCTAAGTTAAGGCTTCTATGGAGGGACAACGAAACAAGATTGATGCATGACCCTAAGTCGGCTAGAGCGTCGAGTGGTTTGGAAGTTCCAAGCCTACACGGAAGAGTGAATAGCCCGGGATCGTCTAACTTCTTAGGTAAGTTGTTTCGCACAAAAGCGGACCCATGTTTTCCAAGCCTAAGTTCTAACTCATATTTTTCTTTCAAAGCATTATAATAAGGTGCATGAGCTAAGACTTCAAGAATCGGTTTTTCTTGATGGAGTTCCTTGTACTCCTCCTCTAAACTAGGTTTGGATTCTTGGCTGACGGGTTTCTCAAGAGGAGGTTCTACCAATGGTGTCGGGCCTTGGTACCTCTTGGATGGCTTGGAACCCTTTTTGATAGCATTTACCGAGTGAACCGTCGGGTGTGAGGGGCATGGATGTGCATTCTCCCATGGTGAACTAGAACATGAAGTCGACGCAATCGAATTCACTTTTGGGTTCTTTATGGTATCACTTGGGAGTGCTCCAACTTCCCGTTCATTGAATGCTTTTAAGAGGGCATCAAGCTTGTTTGTCATCTCGCTTTGTTTTTGCTTAAAATCAGCTTCAAGCTTATTCAATCGAGTCTCTTGGGATGACAAAAATCTAGATGCGATTGCCTCAAGATTAGTGGGGTTCCCGGTATTAAGAGAATTGAACCTAGTGGGTGAACTAGATGAGCTTTGGGGTGTGCTTGAGTTTTGGTTCCACTTAAGGTTAGGGTGATTTCTCCATGAGGGGTTATACGAGTTTCCTAAGTTGTTTTGTTCGGGTTTGAAAGTGTACCACTTCTCTCCCGCTCCGTCGGTACGCATGCAGGCGTAGTCCGCAAAAGCTTGTTCAGGGAGCCTTGTGCAATCACGAGTGTCATGGGGACCACTGCATAACTCACAAGGTAGAGTGATTTGATTCACTTGACGTGAGGACTTAGGATTTTTGTAGGAACTCATGAGGAATTTAACTTGATCTTCAAGTTCGATCATCCTACGGTCAGAAGGTTGTGAGTCGATGGAAGGCAAGGAGATTGCCTTGACGGTTTTAGGTAGCTCACGGGGGTCATCCCAACTTTCGTTGTCGTAGAGGGCAAGGTCCTCTATTATACCCCATGATTCTTCCGCGGTGAGATCACTAAGTTTTCCACCGGCCGCTTGGTCAATGGATCGCTTAGTGGGGAAGTTGACATGATCATAAAATATTTGGACTTGGAGCCAAAGATCAATGCCGTGAAGAGGGACTTTATGAAGTAAGTCCTTGAATCGGGTCCATGCTTCGTAGAGAGATTCACCTTGACGTTGTTGGAACATCAAGATGTCATTCCTAAGCTTAGTGGTTCTCCCCGGTGGGAAAAATTGAGCAAGGAAGCGAGAGGTAAGATCATCCCAACTTGAGATGGAGCCGGCGGGAAGTCGCTCAAGCCAATTACTAGCTTGGTCCCGTAGAGAGAATTGGAAGAGACGCAGGCGCGTGGTCTCCTGAGTAGTAGCATCAAGGTCGATGGAGTCGACAATTTTGAGGAAATCCCTCAGATGCTGATTTGGATCTTCGGAACGAAGTCCATGGAATGCACATCCGTTTTGCACCAACCGGATGGTGTCGGATCGCAGGGCCGTAGTTTGGGCTTGGTCGGGAAGCTCAATGGTGTTCCTATAGCCTAGGTGGCTTGGTCTTGAGTATTCACCAAGAGTACGGGCTCTTGGCGGGTCATTTGGTGGTGGGTTGATGAGTGGTGGTTAGTTATCACCTTCCATGATGAAAAGTGATGGGTGTTACGAACAAAGGTCACGAAGAAGGGGGATAGACTAAGAGGAAGCTAAAAATGAGAAAAAATTTACTTGATAGGAATCAAGCAAAGAAACCTAAACGAGGTGGACTACTAACTAGCTATTCTATTCCCCGGCAGCGGCGCCAAAAACTTGATACGCTTACGCAGCGCGTTCGGGGTTGATGAGTGTGTAAATACTCATCATTTTTGGGTCAATCTGAACTGCAAAACGTTTAAAAATGCTCAGAAATGCATCAAAATACTGAAAATATTCCAAAATTGCATTTTATATGTTTCAGATGCAAAATGTTCAAAATCAGATGAAAAATGAGCTAAGTTTGCATAATTGGCAGTTTCAGTCCCCCAAGTTTCAAAAATTGTCAGAAATAGTCCCTAAGCACATAATTTCAAAAGAAAAATCACCAAAGGTCCTGTTAAAATCATAAGTTGTCAAAATTAGTCCTTTGGTGAAAAATATCAAAAGTTTTGAGAAATTACAAGTTTGGTCCTCCAAGTTTCAAAATTGGCAAAATTGGCCCTTGGAAATTTGAAAATGTCAAGTTTGGTCCTTGAATTATTAAAGCTTGTCACTTTTAGTCCTTGGAGCAACTTTGCAGAATTAGCAGCCTAGGTCCTTGTATTTTCAGAATTTGCAAAAGAGGCCCTTGATAATATAAACCCATCACAACCTTTTGGCCTGGTCAACAAACCAAGTGACCCTGCCAACCATTTTGGACCCCCTGTCATTAACCAATTTGACCCCCCTTTTATATTTAATCCCCGGTCAAACCAAATGGTCAAACACCCAAACGCGCCAAAAGTCTCATCTTCTCAACTGCTTCTCTACAACAAGCAAGCACCCATCCCCCCAGCTCAAAGCCCACTTTCCATGTCCCCCCACCTTCAACTAACCTCCAAAGAGCATTTAATGCTCCTTCCCCCCTCACTCAACCCCAACTGTCAAATACTCCTTTTGGCGCCAAAACTTGATCGAATGGCCAATATAGCTTCCAGACATCCAATGGCCAAGGATTATGATGGGAACTATTCAGAAGAAAGAGAAAAGAAGTTTGGATTATAAAAGAAGAAAGAAGGAAGAGTCTTAGGGAGTCTTGTAGTTTTTTAGTTTTCATTAATGTCGTTTTTATCTTAAAAGCTTTAGTTAAGTGGAAAATCTGTAATATTTTGTTCCTTTGTATCAAACTAAGCTTATTGTATCATTTTAAACTATTTCCAATTATAAATTCAAGTTGTGTTAAGAATTCATGTTTCAAGCTCACTGTTGAAATTTTCCATTTCAAATTCTCATACCAAAGCTTCATATAGTTTGTTTCTCAGTTTCTATAAGCTTATGTAAGCTGATTATAGCTTTTTGTAAGCTTAAGGTTAAGTTTTAAGCAACTTTGGATATTGGTCAAAGAGAGTCAAACGGGGCAAAAATGGAAAAAGAAATGGATATGGGTTGAAGCAGTGCTAGCTTTGGGTTGATCCTGAGTTAATGGGTTGATCAAAATAGGTTAGAGGTTCATTGGGTGTTGTTTCAAGCCATAGTGGCTAAGGACTGTTTGTAAGTTAATTTCAAGTCACATTGCATTATCTGTTTTTTGTAGTTATAACTAGTTCTAACCTATTTAATTAGTTGTACTTAGGTTAATTTAACTTAGTTTGATCATTTGTTTTAGCTGGTTAAGTGTTTAGTTTAGAGTTGATTGCAAATCAGTGGTGTTAAGGTGTGTTTGGAATTGCTGTCATATCTGTATTAGAGGTGTGTTCAATAGTTGATACTTGTTGTATTATGTTTGTTTAGCTCATATTAACTCTCATCTGTCTTAATCTTGTGCCTGCTAACCATAAAAGTCAAAATCCATCTCATTTGTCTTAAACTGGTTCACTGTTGAGATTTTTAATAAGCAAACTCTTGTTTTGTGTTTAAAAGTCTTAGACATTGCTTGCATTATGCTTGTTGCATCATAATACTTCATAATCAGTCATAAAATTGGAATCAAAGTTCACATTAGTCAAACTTTTCTCAACTGCTTCATAAGTCAAACTTGTAAAATCCACTTTTCACCAAACTGAGAGGAATTATCATTGCTTCATTCTTGGGTCAAATTAAGTAAAAATTGTAGGTTTAAGAAGTTCACCAGGTCTTGTTTCTTATTATCATTTTTGTGGAATTTTGTCATTTTTTTAGAAGTCTCAAAAAGGATTGTGAATGAGGGCTTATGTGCCCTGTGCAGGGCACTTAGCTGCACAGGTTTTGTGCGGATCTTGCATGCTTGTCACAGAGCTCAAATCAGCTCATCATGGTCTAGTTTTTGGGTTATAAGTAGCCACCCAGGTCTAGATTGAGTTCCAATTTGTGGTTTTCATTTTCATCTTATTTGGTAGCTTTTACTTAAGCTTAAAGTAGCCCACCTAAATCTGTTTTTTCACATTTAGCTCAATACATCAAATCTGTTAATCTTGCATTCCAGTGTTTAAGGCTAGTTGTTTTTAGTTGCAATTGGGTAGTTTTAGCATATTAGAACTTCTGTTTCAGTTTGGTGCTTTGTTGTGTTCATTAGCTTATTTCTAGTGCTTATTTCTAAGCACTTTGTACATCAGTTTCATAATCCTACACACAAGCACCTGTTTTTATATTTTTCATAGTTTCATAATATTATTTTAGAGTTTTCCTGAATTTTTCAGATTTTTCCAAGCCTGTTTGCTATTTTTCTTGATTTTAATTAGTTTTTAAGCATTTTTAATTAGCATTTAATACAAAAAATTAAGAAAAGTTTCAAAAAAATTATTTTTCTAGATTTTTCTTAGTTAAATTTGTATTTTTAAATAATTTAAGTAGTTTTAAATAGTTTTTAATTCATAGAAAATACAAAAATAATCAGAAAAATATAAAAATAGTTTTGAAAATTCTATTTTGTTATTTTAGATTTTTCTAAGTCATAATTTTATTTTTCTAGCTTTATTTCATATTTTCTTGTATTTTAGGTAATTATTAAATAGTTAAAAATAGTTTTTAATTAATAATAATTAGATAATTAGTTATAAAAATAATTTACTTTTTCTCTAAATTTTCTTTTATCATTAGGATTGTAAAAATATCATTTTCATATTTTTAGGATTAATATTGTGTAAGTTTCACATTTTCATTTGTACGTTACGTAGTTTTTAATTCAGTTTTATAAAAACATAAAATCAAAAACATCATTTTGTAAAAATAGTGATAGCGTTTATTTAATATTTTTAATCTTTTTAATTTTCTTTAATTTGCATTTAAGCCTCTGTAATTTGTTGGCCTTTTCTATAGTTATAATAAATCAGATCTCTTTTCTTATTCAAATTTCTCGATCACTATACGTTTGGTGATCCATTGCATAGCTCGCTGGGACATAACGACCCGGGGAAACACTATACTCCCCTGATCTTCATTGAGTTTGTGCTTGAACTGTTTTAAGTTTGTTACGGTCGGCCATTCACAAGTGGCCGGCTTGAGTGATAAAACTTGACGGTATGGCACCGATCAAATTTTTGGCGCCGCTGCCGGGGAGCTGTGCTGATTATCTTCCGTCTAGCAGATTATTGATTTGAATACTCACTCTTTGTTCATACCATCCATCTATCTATATCTATCTATTTTCTTATAAAAATTTTCAAAACCCAAAAACATCTCAAAACATATAAAACACAAAAATATTTTTCTTTTGTTTCTATATATATGTATAACCATAAAATTCAAAAATAATCTTCTTTCCCCAATTTTATAATTCCCTTCCTTAGCTCTGAGATCCCTTAGAGTCAACTCTAGTGCATGCGCACTCGTTCTTCTAGATCATTGAGTCCTTTGCGTGATCTAGCAGAAATTCCTAGAAGACGTTCTCGTAGACGTGCTGCCCAAATAGTCGAACCCGAGATTCGTACTATTTCAAACAACAATATGGCAGACGAACGTACTATGGCGGAAATTCTCCAAGCACCCACCGAGGGTTATGGAGATGCCATCGTTTTACCAGTAATCAATTCTGATCACTTCGGATTGAAGACACATTTGATCACACTTGTGTCTACAAATCAATTCCACGGGTTTGACCGAGAAGACCCTTATGCACACATCCGTTGGTTTAACAAGTTGACTTCAACTATCAATTTCAAAGATGTGCCACAAAAAGTAATCAAGTTGATGCTTTTCCCATTCTCACTTGAGGGGACAGCCCGGATTTGGCTGGAAAAAGAACCCCCTAGATCTATCGAAACTTGGGAGGATCTTGTTCAAAAGTTTGTCAATTACTTCTTTCCTCCATCAAAGACGACTAATCTTAAAAATGAAATTTCTGGATTTCGTCAAAATTTCGATGAAAACTTTGGAGAGGCATGGGAGAGATTCAAAGATCTCCTCAGGAAATGCCCCCATCATGAATTCACGGAGCTTCAACAAGTCAATATCTTTTACAATGGGTTGAACGGTAACGATCAAGATTCCTTGAATGCAGCCGCAGGCGGCAATATCTTGAATCGTAGACCTAAAGATGTGATTGATATTTGCGAGCAAAAATCAAAAGTTCCTATTTCTCGCAACAAAGTCAATACTCCAAACACTCCTGCTTCTTCATCCAGTAACTCTTCTGAGTTAGCAGCTCCGATAGCCGCTCTAACGGATGCCATCCGTTGTATGATTAAGGATGTTAAGGAAATCAAAAGCGAAATTCATAAGCCAGAACCAGTCAAAGCCGTAAACAAGGTGTGTGAAACTTGTAGTGGTCCACATGCGTATTATGATTGTCAAGCAACCGATGCTTCCTTTTACCAAGCTCCCTTAGCTTCGGTAAACCACAATCAATACCGACCACAAGCTGATCCTCACTACCGTGCACCTAGCGGTATGACACCACCTGGTTTTCCTCCTGTACAAAACCATGGCAATCAAAATCTCTTTGTTCCGAATCAAGGACAAAATTTCAATAACTCTCAAAATTTCAATCAAAACCGGAACAATTTCAACCAACCATATCAAGCTCCAAATCATCAAAGTTATCAACAACCTCCTCAAGCTCCCATGCCAAATGACTTCATGAAAATTACTGAGTCAAACATACGATCAATGCAAACTCAGATCAATAACATGAGAGTTGAGCTTAAAAAGGAAATTGATACCACAATGGCTCGGCAGACAAATGAGTTAAAGAATATGATGAGCAGTTTCATGAACATGAATATGAACAAAGCTTCATCATCTTCTGGAGGACTCCCAAGAAATACAATTCCTAATCCCAATGCCGAGTTGAAAGCCGTCACCACTCGTAGTGGTAAGACGCACAATGGACCTTCGACTCCTATGCCCCCTCCTCCTGTAGCATTGAGTCAAGTTACCAAGGATACAACGAACAAGGTGCAATTCTCAAGCCCACGAAGTACCGCACACGTCCCACCTTCGGTAGTCCAAGCTTTAAGTCCGGAACCCGAAGTTCCGAAGAAAAATCCTGAGCCAGAAATGACTTCCATCCCGGCTCAAAAGTCTAGTCAGCTTCCTTACCCATAAAGAATGAATGATGAGAAGCTCAAAGACAAAAACAAAGAGCAAATGGAAATTTTTTTCCAAATCTTCAATGAGCTACACTTTGATATAAGCTTCGTTGATGCTCTCGTTCTAATGCCTAAATTTGCATCCACGCTTAAAGGCTTACTCACCAACAAAGATAAGCTATCTGAGATGGCTAAAACTCCTCTCAATGAGCAATGCTCAGCGGTCCTTCTCAAAAAGCTTCCCAAAAAGCTTGAAGACCCTAGCAGATTTCTAATCCTGTGTGATTTCTTGGGGATGGTTCAATGCTCCGCCTTGGCCGATCTTGGCGCTAGCATTAACCTCATGCCACTCTCAGTATGGAAGAAACTGTCTCTTCCTAAACTTTCATCCACTTGTATGACACTCGAGCTAGCGGACCGTACCATAACTCGTCCACTTGGGATAGCCGAGGATGTCGTGATGAAAGTGGGAAAGTTTCACTTTCCTACTGACTTTGTTGTAGTAGACTTCGATGCAGATCCTATAGTTCCCCTCATCTTAGGGAGAGCTTTCTTGAGAACGAGTCGTGCTCTGATTGATGTGTTTGCTGAAGAGTTGACCATACGGGTTGACAACGAAGAGCTCACATTGAATATCAACCAGAACTCCAAACCTCTGTCCAAACAGAGTGTTGCCACAATTGATCAAAGATCTGAAAGATTCAATGCAACACTCTCAAATTTCACGGTTAAGACGAGTCACCAAAAACGTGCTGAGCTAAAAGCTTTGAAAATCACCCCTGGTTCAAACAAATGGTTTGAAAGCTGTACCAGGGAAGTCAAGAGTGTTCTTGATGATGATGATCTTGAATCGGAGACTTCATCGGAAGTGGTGGAAATTGCTAGCTCTAAGAGCACACCACTTGTCCCACCTCCGGAATTAGTTTGTCGCATCGAGTTTGTTAACTCTGTGGATGAAACCAAACTCTCTTCAGTTTCATCTGAATTGGATGATGATGATTGTGATCCAATGGGAGACATCCTTCCCATTGATGAATTGCTCAAAAATGATCCATCATCTTCTAGTCTTATTCCTGACTCTTCCATTCCTTCTCTCACTCCTGGTGAGGAAGACGACAACTTTTGGAATGAAGTCGATGCCTTTCTTAGTGATGAGTCAATTCCAACAGGAATTGATAATACTTACTTTGATCCGGAGGGAGACATCCTTTTTCTGGAAAATCTATTGATTGAAGAACCGTTTCCCACCCTCCCTCCCGGACATCTTATTGACAATCACCATCTCAGCTTCAAGTTTAAGCTTAAAGATGTCAAAACTGGTGATTTGCTTCTCTCTGATGAGGAATGGACTTGCATTCTCATGTACGTCTTTATTCCATTCTTCACAGATGGTGTGGTTGCTCTTTCCCTTTTCTCTTTCGGGAATGAGGACACCATCTTTGACCCCGGTATCATCCCTTATAGTTTCTAATATTAACAATACCGCGGTTATATCTCATCGGTGTGGAACTTTCTGATGTTCATATGTTTATTAACATTGTGAACGAAAGTCCGATTGAGATTGGTTTTCCACGTTACTTTCCCCATGAACAAATGAATACGGGGTCGAGTCAAGCTAGCGACTCGAAAATCAAAAACAGTAGCATGCCATATGGGTTTTCACCCATATTTCTGACTTCTTTCTATCTTTCTACCACCCTAGTGTGGGGGGGGGGGGGTTTCCCCACATGTTGTGTATATAAAGTTTTCTTTAAAAAAAAAAAAAAAAAAAAAAAAAAAAAAAAAAAAATCTTTCTAAATAATGGCCGTAGTATTTCCCTTTTACGTTCTCAGTTTCGGCATAACCGCCGGTACTTTGAATATTGAGGGCAATATTCATTTCTAAGTGTGGGGGGGAATTCTCACGAATTTTATCATGTAATTATACCGCCTAATTCCCCCGTTTTTGGCCAAATTTTTTTTTGGAGTAAGTGTTTTTGCACTTACTCAATTGGTTATCAGTCCACCTTGTCTAATAAACAAAAGGATTGGCTAATCCAGGAGCAAACGGCTCTTGGTAAAGATATCTCAAATCCGTTGACGTCTTGCAATTTGCCCAAAATTGTATGGTATTCAGCTCACCATATCCTAAAAAGTGAAGAGTTGGCTAGCCCGCAAGTTTATGGCTTGTGGTAAAGGCAGTGGAAAAACCATAATTGGTAATCAGCTCACCAAAGATAATATTGATAATTTATCTAAGAGTTGGCTAGTCCAGAGCAAACGGCTTCTGGTAAAGACAAATCAAATCCGTTGGAAGCTGGTGGTTTGCTCAAAATCACATGGTTATCGGTGTACCATAGTTCTTACTTGAACTGAAACATTTGGCTACTCCAGAAGTAATGGCTTTTGGTAAAGAGATTCAAATCCATTAAGTTTTTCTCAAAAGATTGCTAGGGACTAGCAATAGTTTAGTGTGGGGGATTGATTAGTGTGTAAATACTCATCATTTTTGGGTCAATCTGAACTGCAAAACGTTTAAAAATGCTCAGAAATGCATCAAAATACTGAAAATATTCCAAAATTGCATTTTATATGTTTCAGATGCAAAATGTTCAAAATCAGATGAAAAATGAGCTAAGTTTGCATAATTGGCAGTTTCAGTCCCCCAAGTTTCAAAAATTGTCAGAAATAGTCCCTAAGCACATAATTTCAAAAGAAAAATCACCAAAGGTCCTTTTAAAATCATAAGTTGTCAAAATTAGTCCTTTGGTGAAAAATATCAAAAGTTTTGAGAAATTACAAGTTTGGTCCTCCAAGTTTCAAAATTGGCAAAATTGGCCCTTGGAAATTTGAAAATGTCAAGTTTGGTCCTTGAATTATTAAAGCTTGTCACTTTTAGTCCTTGGAGCAACTTTGCAGAATTAGCAGCCTAGGTCCTTGTATTTTCAGAATTTGCAAAAGAGGCCCTTGATAATATAAACCCTTCACAACCTTTTGGCCTGGTCAACAAACCAAGTGACCCTGCCAACCCTTTTGGACCCCCTGTCATTAACCAATTTGACCCCCCTTTTATATTTAATCCCCGGTCAAACCAAATGGTCAAACACCCAAACGCGCCAAAAGTCTCATCTTCTCAACTGCTTCTCTGCAACAAGCAAGCACCCATCCCCCCAACTCAAAGCCCACTTTCCATGTCCCCCCACCTTCAACTAACCTCCAAAGAGCATTTAATGCTCCTTCCCCCCCCCCCCTCACTCAACCCCAACTGTCAAATACTCCTTTTGGCGCCAAAACTTGATCGAATGGCCAATATAGCTTCCAGACATCCAATGGCCAAGGATTATGATGGGAACTATTCAGAAGAAAGAGAAAAGAAGTTTGGATTATAAAAGAAGCAAGAAGGAAGAGTCTTAGGGAGTCTTGTAGTTTTTTAGTTTTCATTAATGTCGTTTTTATCTTAAAAGCTTTAGTTAAGTGGAAAATCTGTAATATTTTGTTCCTTTGTATCAAACTAAGCTTATTGTATCATTTTAAACTATTTCCAATTATAAATTCAAGTTGTGTTAAGAATTCATGTTTCAAGCTCACTGTTGAAATTTTCCATTTCAAATTCTCATACCAAAGCTTCATATAGTTTGTTTCTCAGTTTCTATAAGCTTATGTAAGCTGATTATAGCTTTTTGTAAGCTTAAGGTTAAGTTTTAAGCAACTTTGGATATTGGTCAAAGAGAGTCAAACGGGGCAAAAATGGAAAAAGAAATGGATATGGGTTGAAGCAGTGCTAGCTTTGGGTTGATTCTGAGTTAATGGGTTGATCAAAATAGGTTAGAGGTTCATTGGGTGTTGTTTCAAGCCATAGTGGCTAAGGACTGTTTGTAAGTTAATTTCAAGTCACATTTCATTATCTGTTTTTTGTAGTTATAACTAGTTCTAACCTATTTAATTAGTTGTACTTAGGTTAATTTAACTTAGTTTGATCATTTGTTTTAGCTGGTTAAGTGTTTAGTTTAGAGTTGATTGCAAATCAGTGGTGTTAAGGTGTGTTTGGAATTGCTGTCATATCTGTATTAGAGGTGTGTTCAATAGTTGATACTTGTTGTATTATGTTTGTTTAGCTCATATTAACTCTCATCTGTCTTAATCTTGTGCCTGCTAACCATAAAAGTCAAAATCCATCTCATTTGTCTTAAACTGGTTCACTGTTGAGATTTTTAATAAGCAAACTCTTGTTTTGTGTTTAAAAGTCTTAGACATTGCTTGCATTATGCTTGTTCCATCATAATACTTCATAATCAGTCATAAAATTGGAATCAAAGTTCACATTAATCAAACTTTTCTCAACTGCTTCATAAGTCAAACTTGTAAAATCCACTTTTCACCAAACTGAGAGGAATTATCATTGCTTCATTCTTGGGTCAAATTAAGTAAAAATTGTAGGTTTAAGAAGTTCACCAGGTCTTGTTTCTTATTATCATTTTTGTGGAATTTTGTCAATTTTTTAGAAGTCTCAAAAAGGCTTGTGAATGAGGGCTTATGTGCCCTGTGCAGGGCACTTAGCTGCACAGGTTTTGTGCAGATCTTGCATGCTTGTCACAGAGTTCAAATCAGCTCATCATGGTCTAGTTTTTGGGTTATAAGTAGCCACCCAGGTCTAGATTGAGTTCCAATTTGTGGTTTTCATTTTCATCTTATTTGGTAGCTTTTACTTAAGCTTAAAGTAGCCCACCTAAATCTGTTTTTTCACATTTAGCTCAATACATCAAATCTGTTAATCTTGCATTCCAGTGTTTAAGGCTAGTTGTTTTTAGTTGCAATTGGGTAGTTTTAGCATATTAGAACTTCTGTTTCAGTTTGGTGCTTTGTTGTGTTCATTAGCTTATTTCTAGTGCTTATTTCTAAGCACTTTGTACATCAGTTTCATAATCCTACACACAAGCACCTGTTTTTATATTTTTCATAGTTTCATAATATTATTTTAGAGTTTTCCTGAATTTTTCAGATTTTTCCAAGCCTGTTTGCTATTTTTCTTGATTTTAATTAGTTTTTAAGCATTTTTAATTAGCATTTAATACAAAAAATTAAGAAAAGTTTCAAAAAATAATTTTTCATTTTTCTTAAGTTAAGATAAATATAAAAAGCCAAAAAACTATTTTTCTAGATTTTTCTTAGTTAAATTTGTATTTTTAAACAATTTAAGTAGTTTTAAATAGTTTTTAATTCATAGAAAATACAAAAATAATCAGAAAAATATAAAAATAGTTTTGAAAATTCTATTTTGTTATTTTAGATTTTTCTAAGTCATAATTTTATTTTTCTAGCTTTATTTCATATTTTCTTGTATTTTAGGTAATTATTAAATAGTTAAAAATAGTTTTTAATTAATAATAATTAGATAATTAGTTATAAAAATAATTTTCTTTTTCTCTAAATTTTCTTTTATCATTAGGATTGTAAAAATATCATTTTCATATTTTTAGGATTAATATTGTGTAAGTTTCACATTTTCATTTGTACGTTACGTAGTTTTTAATTCAGTTTTATAAAAACATAAAATCAAAAACATCATTTTGTAAAAATAGTGATAGCGTTTATTTAATATTTTTTATCTTTTTAATTTTCTTTAATTTGCATTTAAGCCTCTGTAATTTGTTGGCCTTTTCTGTAGTTATAATAAATCAGATCTCTTTTCTCATTCAAATTTCTCGATCACTATACGTTTGGTGATCAATTGCATAGCTCGCTGGGACATAACGACCCGGGGAAACACTATACTCCCCTGATCTTCATTGAGTTTGTGCTTGAACTGTTTTAAGTTTGTTACGGTCGGCCATTCACAAGTGGCCGGCTTGAGTGATAAAACTTGACGGTTTGGCACCGATCAGGGGTCAAAGGAACTTCCTTTTCGTCGAGCAAGTTTTTCAACACCCTAGGCAGTGAACCTAATCGTTGTAGTGTAGTATTAGGGTAAGCCACGGGTATTGATATCGTTCTCTAGGGGAATAGGAATGCTAGTGAGAAGTTACTACGCTAAGGTTAAGGTTGAGGAAGATTATTTTTTATCTTTTTTATGTTTTTTTTAGGAAATTGAAAGGTACGAATCTCGGGTCTTGGATTTGGGGGGTTGGTATTTCTACCGATTACTCTACTATTATCTAATTATCTAAACTAAGGTGGTGGTGGTCTATGTCTAATTAATGTGTGCTCGTATGATAGTTTAAAGATGTGTTTACTTAGGTTTTACTACTCCTTAATTATCTCCTATTGATGGTTGAGTTGTCACGTCCTTATTCTTAGTTGCGTTGTGTGTCTAAAGTTTGAACTTACCAAAGGGTCTCGTCTACAAAACCCACTAGGGATAATAAACTCTTACTCTAAGGCACTCTTTGGATGGTTTAGCTTACAACTACTCAGGTAATTATATTCTAAGGTTCACAAAGATGAATCAAGCATTAAGTACACAACGAATGACCTATCACATTACTAGATCATTAATCAACTAAGATAAGAAACAACCAATCAATATTCAATAATTAAGTTTCATACTCCCTAAGCAAACACACAAATAAATTAGCCGGACATGGAGAACATGCAAGCATACACACAAATAATCAAAGACATAATTGAATTGATGAAGTAAATACTTATCTTGATGTAAGATAGGGTTTGGAACCCTAAAATACTGTACAAGACACCCTTGGTTCGGTTTTAGGTTTTCACTCCAAAAAAAAGACTCTCTAAAACTGAAAAATTCGGATTCTATATATACTATTACATATGCGACGACGTCACCTTATGTTTTGTGACGCCGTCGTATCGCCGTCATTAGGGTTTCATCTTGGCCACGTTAACCTTGCGACGGCGTCACCTTATGCCTGTGACGCCGTCCTCTTCAGCTTCTGACGCCGTCTGGGTCGCATCTAGCCCGTCTGAGTTACGACGGTCTACTCCTTTAAAGCCCGACGCCGTCTCTTGAAAATACGAGTTTTGTCTTCTGACCCGTCACAAAATCCTACGACGGCGTCGCAGTTAAGCAGTGACGCCGTCGCCTTCTATTTTCAGCAGCTTTGAGTGTCTCGATTCTGACTTTGGCCATTTTCTTCGTATATTCGCGCCTTTTCGTCCAAATGACGACTTTTATCTTCCGCTGCCGCAGTGACGAATTGACGCTGCGGCAGCATCCTAAAACACTGCCCAGTCTTCTGTTTTGAGCATAAAAGTTCTCTGCCGCAGCCCGAAATTTCCTCATCTGGCAGCATTGAGTCTGCCCGATCTACGCTGGGTCTGCCGCAGTCTTCGACTTCTCCTGCCGCAGTGTCTACTCCTTAATTATCTCTATTGATGGTTGAGTTGTCACGTCCTTATTCTTAGTTGCGTTGTGTGTCTAAAGTTGTAGGGTATGCGTTTCTCCCTAACTCTTTGAACTTACCAAAGGGTCTCGTCTACAAAACCCACTAGGGATAATAAACTCTTACTCTAAGGCACTCTTTGGATGGTTTAGCTTACAACTACTCAGGTAATTATATTCTAAGGTTCACAAAGATGAATCAAGCATTAAGTACACAACGAATGACCTATCACATTACTAGATCATTAATCAACTAAGATAAGAAACAACCAATCAATATTCAATAATTAAGTTTCATACTCCCTAAGCAAACACACAAATAAATTAGCCGGACATGGAGAACATGCAAGCATACACACAAATAATCAAAGACATAATTGAATTGATGAAGTAAATACTTATCTTGATGTAAGATAGGGTTTGGAACCCTAAAATACTGTACAAGACACCCTTGGTTCGGTTTTAGGTTTTCACTCCAAAAAAAAGACTCTCTAAAACTGAAAAATTCGGATTCTATATATACTATTACATATGCGACGACGTCACCTTATGTTTTGTGACGCCGTCGTATCGCCGTCATTAGGGTTTCGTCTTAGCCACGTTAACCTTGCGACGGCGTCACCTTATGTCTATGACGCCGTCCTCTTCAGCTTCTGACGTCGTCTGGGTCGCATCTAGGCCATCTGAGTTGCGACGGTCTACTCCTTTAAAGCCCGACGCCGTCCTTCAGAACTAGCATTTTCTCTTTTGAGTCGTCACAAATTCCTCCGACGGCGTCGCAGTTAAGCAGTGACGCCGTCGCCTTCTGTTTTCAGCAGCTTTGAGTGCTCGATTCTGACTTTGGCCATTTTCTTCGTATATTCGCGCCTTTTCATCCAAATAAGTGCCATTCCAGAATTTTGCCTTCAAGAGACCTAAAAAGTGAAAATGAACGATATTAAGCAATAACGGATACAAAAGTGATCAAATAAGGGCTTAAACGACCCCTCAAAATGGTACCTTTTAAAACCTTATCAGGCAGACACCGGGTTCAATTCATATGCTACTGGTTGTCACTTAGTGACGCCGGTATTGAAGATTAAAAGTCGTCATGGTCCCAGTGACGCATGCACTAAACCTTCTTAACCACTCAAGTTTCTCTCAACAGAAGCTTGTTTCATTTTCACTGGGAACCCTACATAATCTATCGGCTTTCTCTTAGATATTGCTGATATTGAAGAAGGAGACCCTCTCCCTAGTCTCTGCTCAGGAAAACCAAAACGCACTATTGAGTCTAGAGCCACGAGATTCATCAAAAGATATCTTAGGTACACTTGACATTTCATCACTTGGTGTTCAACAATAAGAACATCAGTGGTACGTTATCGAGTCCTTCACAGATCTTAGCAATCTGTCGAGAACATTTATGAGAGGTTCACAACTGTGATCCTCAGTGATTGAATGGAAACTCCTGCCAGGGTCAACATCAAACAGCCCTGACAGCAGGTCACTTCGGTAACTCCCCGTGGATTACGCTTAGTGTGTCTCAAACGGTCTACAGTCGTGAGGTGATGCTTCGGTGTACCTCAGCGACTCATCTTAACTGTAGATGTACTTTGGTACATCGTGTTATCTCACTTGTGGGACTCCAGTTCAGGAACGGCCTTTGTAAGAATTAGAGTTGTGTTTTCACACTATGTTGTTAACACTCTCGAAGTTCAAACTTGTAAGTGCCGGAATCCGTTTATTACTAACCGTTTGAATGTTTTCTTCTTATGGAAGCTCTGGCGCGGAATGATCGTGCAGATTCTTCTCATGCTCACGCCAACATCAACACTAATGGAAGTTCTATCTTAATGCAACACAAAAGTCAGAATGATTCTTCGCCAAATCAAAGAATCTACAAAGTTAAAGACTTAAAGAACTTCATCAGTACTGAAATCCAACGTCAAAGAGCGTGTGAGCATGTTGAAGAATGACGTGGAGACACTGTAGCAGCGAAGCAGACCTGAGGCAGACTTGATGCAGATAACAACAACATACTATCACTACCATCACAAAGAACAATGATCTAAGAACAAAGTTAATGATGACGTCAAAGCAAAACTGTTTAAAGAAAACAATTTCTCTACACTGGGGAGATTGTTCAAATCAAGGTAATTCTTCTCACAAGAAAGAAGAATGTCAGAAGACGTCAAAGCTACTATTACATCAACGCCTTCACCGTTCATATTCATTCATCACTAACACTTAGGGGGAGATTGTTGGAATCACTCCTAAACCTTAATCAAGTGTTAGTAAATCATATGCAATAGTTAGCTTAATTATGGCCTTTATGTTTGTTATTAGCCTTAAGCTTATGTAGAAGGCCCATGAGCTTAGGCCCAAGCCCATAGGAGAAAGGATGGGAACTAGGAGTGTTGCCCTAGCTTCCCTCCTATAAATAATCTTGTATAACCCTCACTTGAGGGTTGGTTGTTCAATTTATTCTCTTTCACACATATCTACGCATAACCGGTTACATTCATACGTGTGTGTGTGTGTTTGGTTTATTGTTCAATCGCCTTTATCTCTTTCTATTAAGCTTGTGTTGTAAAACTAGTGACCTAACAGAACTCACCAGCAGTACACGTGAACTTGATCTTGTAAAACTTCCTTAATCTCCTACTAGCCTTACCGTTTGCCAAAGTACCAAATGCTTCAAAATCAAGAGCCTCGGGTTGATTGATATTCTTACCCCATAATTTCTCGTATTCGTCCACGCACAATTACCTCATACCAGCATTAGGGTGTGCCAAGAACCTAGGCCAATTAGCGGGATTGTCTCCTGAAAATAAGACAAGAAACAGTAAGTGCATACCTTAATGATGTCAAGTTACGGCGTAACCAAAACAATTGTTACGCTGTAATTAGGAAAATTCAAAGGTTACGGTGTAGCTATGACAAAGAGCTACGCCGTAATTGCAGATATAATGGTTACGGCGTAACTAAACCCGCGGTTACGCCGTAACTTCCCCAGAAACTCAGCACCTCAGATGTTTCAATTACGCAATAGATTACGCCGGAACCATCAATTTTTTTCAAGGGGTAAAAGGTTTCAATAAAATTTTAACCTAAAATTACTGAGGGACCGTGCCTAACCCACTAAATTTGCGTTTGACCCCCATTTAAATAAAGCCAAAACACCCAAATCGAACTATAGTGATAGGACACGAATCAAAATAACATGGGGAAATCATCAAAATTATCCATTAATCAATCCAATATCAATAATCAAATTAAATAGGCAAGATCCCTAAAATATTAAATTATAACCCTAATTGAAATAATTGAAAGAAATAAATCAAAAAGATTAAAGATAGATCTTACCATCCATGAAGATTGATAACAATGAAGAGAGCTCGAAAAAAATTTCAGAGAGAAAATTTTACTGTTTGTGTGGGCGGTGAAAGAATATGTAAAACCTAATTTTATTCCGAAAGGTTTTTATACTGCCACGATAGTTACGGCGTAATTCGATTATTTAGTTACGCCGTAACTAATATTTTTAGAATATTAATTGGTTGTGAAGGGCTTACGTCGTAATTCATAGAAGGGTTACGCCGTAATTAAGAAGAGGTCAGATTTTTTTTATAAATCTGATTTTATAGTGGTTACGTCGTAACTCTTATAAAGAGGTTATGTGGTAACTAATTAGTCAAAAAGATTTTATAATAATTTTAATAAATTGCAATAAGGTTACGTCGTAACTCAATGAAGTAGTTACGCCGTAACTAATAGCGTCAGAATATTAATTATGTAATATTGCAATAGGAGAGATTCAAAAACGTACCTTATGGAAGTGCTCAAATCTCTTAATGAGGTAAATAATGAAATATCTTAGATGTTTCATTAATTGTTCCCCGGCAGCGGCGCCAAAAAGCTGATGTGCTATTTCATCCTGCTTTTAATATTTATAAAACTTAGATAACTTAGGATAGACACATACTAACGGCCAGAGTACCCGATCAGATGTAGTAAAGCCTTAGGTAAATCCGAGTATTGTCCCAAGAGAGATGTGACCTTGAAAGAACTAAGATGATTAGATAAAATATTGATAATAAATGGGTAGACAAGGTTGATAGATATGCTGTAATTCTAATTACACAGACACTAGAAATTTAGATAAAAGAGATAGATAAATGAAGCTTAACAAAGACTACAAATATTAATTGATTCCCGATACCAAGATTCAATATAGTGGTTAATTATCACCAGAATCCTTTGGTCGATTCGTCATGGCCTATGGTTCTTATATTCCTCACCAAGATGAGCAGGTCACCCGAGATCATTCGGCAACCTAATAGCAGTCATTAAGCACCAAATCTACTAGATCTAGACGGTGGGAACCCGGCCGTTAGGAACTTAGATTCCCCCTAACCTCTTAAATACCTCCACTTGATAAGTGATTATTTGGTCAATTCGCACACGAAGAGTGGTCGTACTATGGCCAATTCCTCCCATACTTCGCTATCTATCAGACTGGGGTCAGTTGGTCATATCTCCCAGCCCTTTAGATACTACCAAGCTTATAATACTACCAAGGCTAGCGATCTATGAAAAGACTAGCAAATTGTTAATACAAATAAGCCGTAAAAACGTTTATTTATATTTTACGATCTTCTAATGTTTTGTCGATAACAAACGTAAAATCATATTAACGAAACAAATAAAATACGTAAATGGTTTGAACTAATAGTTTCTAACATATTCACACTTTCACATAAAACACTAAAACAAGTATAAGTGATTTTATGATTTAAGTAATACATATGTACAACAACTAGTGTTTACATATTTGGATAAAATATACACATAACTAGTATGTAGTATATTGGGTAATATAAATGGGTAGAAACTTAAGTATCACAACCCATTGGGCAAATACATTGAATGTAGTTGGGTACAACCCAAAGCCCATAACCCATGGATCTTAACCCATAACCCATTGCATGACATCATGCTTATATCATACATGGATAATATCCATAACCCATGGATCAACCCATACCCAAGTGACTAAGTGCATTGCACTCAAAGATACATTGTATCTAGCCAAAGATCCATGGTTCAACATATGACCTATGACCTATAACCAAAATACCCATGGGCAAAGAGGAGCGTTCCACGGATCCCTAGCTTAACGCTAGACGGATCCCTTGTGGAAGGGATCCGTGGGATCCGGGGAACAGTAGGATTTTTCCTCTATAAATAGTGAACCACTTCTTCATTATTTCTCACCCCTTTCCAACACACTTTCTCCCCTGAGTTAAATCTCACTAACCTTAGATCCAAGAGATCTATGTTTATAGTTTTGTTTTTGTGTGATCTTTTAGGTTCCTCTTAAAGGCAAGATCACCACCTTTGAAGTCGAGCAAGCTCAAGTCCATGAGTTGCCAAGCTTCCTCATCATCAAGGCTACTGAAGTCTTCTTGTTGATGATTCCTTTCTTTCTTCAAAGATGTGTAGTGTTGCAGACATTAGTAAAAGATGTCTCAAGTGTCAAGACGAAGATATTAGTGAAGGGTATTTATCATCTATAGCATAAGCACTTGTGGTAGGTGCTTAGAAGTCAAGACAAGAAGCATTAGTGAAAGGTGCTTAGAAGTCAAGACTTGAAGCATTAGTGAAAGGTGCTTAGAAGTGAAGACACAAGACATTAGTGAAAGGTGCCATAGATGTACATTCGATATGGTGTGTTTCGATGTACTAGATAGACTAGCATTAGATCTAAGGATATTGATGTCCTTGATGATGTTGTAAAGGAGTAGATCTCCTTTGGGATTAGTCGTTGGTGTAGTGTGGTAGTAGTTCCTCCATTGCAATGGAACTAGGTGCTTAGCCTAGTACCTAATAAAGGATAGGCGACGTTGTGAAGGTGTAGTTTACCTTGGTGTGAAAGAACTAGGTACTTAGCCTAGTACCTTATAAAGGGTAGGCAACGTTGTGTAGGTTTGGTTCACCTTGGAGTGAAAGAACCCGGTGGTTAGCCTAGCACCGGAAAAAGGGTAGGCGACGTTGTGAAGGCTTCTCCGCCATAAGGAGATTGGTGTAGTGTTTATGAACTCTCGAGTAGGTGACTCGGGGAGTGGAGTAGGGCAAGGAAGGTGTCCTTGTAGCCGAACCACTATAAATACTCGCGTTGTGGTTTTGTGCTTCTTACTCTTATCTTTTCATTACATATCTTTATATGCTTGTTTATCAAACATCCAACACACACAACCAAATAGATTGACATAAGTCAATCTAAATAGTTTAAAAGGAAGTTTTAATAGGTAAAACTATTTAACCCCCCCTTCTAGTTTTCCACACAAATGTCTATAAAGAATTATAGAGAATAACAATAACATAAATGCAAACTTTAATTAATGACATGAATTCATAATATAAGATCTAGAAAAATATAAAAAGAATCCAAACTAGAATACAAAGGAAATCGTAGACGAGGACTTCGTTATTCATGTTCCTAAACCATGCTTCTTCTTCTGTGTTTTGATCTCCCCAAACCCTAGAAGGTTTGGGAAAGGAGAGATATATAATACTCATGAAACCATCGACTATTTATAGGCTTCAAAATAGTTACAGCGTAACCTTATCAGGTAGTTACGCCGTAACTTCCTTCAATCTTCAGTGCTTATCCATTGGCTACGGCGTAACTTTGTTTGGTGTTACACCGTAGCTGCTATAATCCAGTGCAAATCTTTGTTACGGCGTAACCTTAGCTGAGGGCTACGCCGTAGTCTTTGTTATCAGTAGTTACGGCGTAACCTGAGCTGAGGGTTACGCCGTAGCCTTCGTGATCTTTAGTTGCGTCGTAACTTCATCACTTGGTTACATCGTAATTAAGAGACAGTTGAATCAATAGGTCTTAAAAACGTCCAATTGCACCTTCCTTACTTCGAATGCGTCCTGAAATGAAATAATAAGGAATAAGGATGTTTTCACTAATAATTTACTCAAAATGTGATGATAAAGGGGGAAATTAACTCTTAGAAACTCAGGACTGTTTGATGTTATCAAATATCCCCCCACTTAAACTCTACTTGCCCTCAAGTAGACCAATATAGACTGCAAAAGATACATCCTAGAAGAATGCGCAGTTTTAATTTCCATGCTAAAATATTAATAAGAGCCGAACACCTCACGAAATGGGAACGAAAAACACTCTCACTCATCCTATTCTAAGTGTTAATTTCGGGGTGATCACTAAATTGCACGGACATAGTAAGTATTCTATCATAAGCTTGGAAATTACACACATCTCCACCACTAGAGCTAAGGTTAAGACAAATTTTAGAAAGCAATGTTGGGTTGAGTTTCAAAGGCTTAAGGGGTGGTGTCATTACTAACGTGTCACGGCGAAGTGGACAAAATCAATGATACAGGACCAAATCCATGGCCAAGACAGCAAGGATTGCTCGCTGCATCACCTAGACACGCTTCACGACGAAAAGGGTAAGGATAGGCATGGGATATATAATGGGTGAAAAGGAAAAGAGAAAACAAATAGTTTTAGCTTAAAACCGAGTTGCCATCGTCCAACCAATAATTCAAGGTTCGCCTTGATATGGTCAGTATATGCCTCCGGAATCCACCATAATTATTCTTCCAACCTTAGTATGTGATCGAGAAGATTATTCTCAATGCCAATTTCTTCATGCAATGCTTATACTTGCTCGTACTATAAACAATCATACTTCAATAATTTTTTTTTTGCATATTCAACGACATGCTTAAGATGCAATGATAAATTTCCCCCCACTTGAACTGAGCATAAGGTGATTACTTGGGGTCTTTGACGATCTTTAGCGAGATATAGATGATGATATAGGCTTCTTTATTTGAACCTCAAACTAAAGTGAACAATGGCTTCTAGGTAAAAAGGTAAAACTACACGGTAGGCTAAGGTGTAAGGTTGTAACGAAAATAAGGGTTAGAAAATGAAAGAATAGGCTCAAAAAGGGTGTAACTAGGGGTATCTTGCACTAAAGGAGAGTGCAACAAAAAGGGTTAACACGGGGGTCGAAAAGCCAATGCGACTAATCGATAAACGCACACAAGTGAACACATATGGGCTATTTGGGTTTAATCCTAAAACATTTACTCTTTTCAAATCGCCCTTTTCCAAATGCAACAAGCTAACTTGATACACTACTCGTTTATGGTCTTGAAGTGATGTAAAAGCCGAGTTCTAAAGTTTACAATACTATCGGCACACTCAATTTATGGTATATTTGGGTAAAATGGGGGAAACGGAAAGGCTAAATCTCACCAATGGCAATAAGGGATATAGTGTGCACGGCTTTATGTGATTCTAGATTGGTTAAAAATATGACAAAAAAATTTCAAATAAGCTAAATTTTTTTGAAACCAACTAGAAAATTAGGGCAAGTAAGCTAAGTAATCATACACTTCATTTCTATTCCTATCCCCCCCACTTGAAGTGTACAAAGTCCCATTTGTACGAAGAAAAAGGAAAAATAAAATAGAAATGAAAAATAATCAAGAAAGAAATAAACTCCCCTCTCGAATGGTTGCTCAAGATGTTTCACTAAAGGTTGAAGGTGGGCATGGGGTGGCTAATGTGTGTCGTATCCGAGAATGGGGCTTAACTAATTGTGTTGCTTCCAAAGTTGCCTACTGCCAGCAAGGGTTACGGCGTAACTAATCCTAAGGTTACGCCGTAACTGCATCACATAACCAAAACCTGCACAGCATATCAGGAAAATTTTGTACCCGGCGGGTACAATTAACAATAGAGCAAGCAAATATCCACATAGTTAAGTTATTACAGACATGAGTTTCAAATTGTTTTAAAATTGTTTCAGATTGTTTCATCAAATGGGGAAATCACTCGTCCCCAGGATGATCATGATCTATGGAGTGGAACTGAGATGGCTCATATGGAGTGCTCTTGGTGCTTCCAGGAGTGGTGTCGGGCTGCATGAATGCCACTCCTCATTGGACTCCGATATCAGGGATGTTGGGCTGGTACACGTACTCCGGACCTTCCCACATTGGGTGGCTCAAATGCATGTGCTGTAGCGTCTGGCTAGTCCGATCCGCACTCCAATGAAAGTAATCCCGCTGGAGCTGCTGCACCTGATCCAATGTACCTGAAAAACCCTCAAACTGGTTACTAAGACCATAAAGACCCACTTCGAGGATTTCAATCTCTTCGTTGAAGTGGGATGACATTCCCTCAAGCCTCTCATCAATGATCTGCAACCTCTCCCCAACATTCACATGTGCTCTTCTTCGTCCCCTAGGCACCTGCTCCTTGGCTGCATCCTCAGCTTTACCACCTGCACCACTAGCTTCCCCTTATTCTCTTCTCGGGGCAGTCCCAGCTAGCTGAATTGCACCATAAACATCCTGGATGCAAATCCCTAACTCCACTAGCTTAGGCAGGCCAATAAAATAAGTGTCCCTACCAATGGTCAGTTGGGCCAAAGCTGCATCGGTCATAAGATCAAAACTCCTAGCCAATCTCCTGATAAAATGAGCCCCTGTAAAGGACTCCTGGCAGAAAACCCCTTAGCACCCACAGCTATAAATCTTGCCAAATAGAAAGGAACATCAATGTTGTTCCCCCTTCCATTCCCTGCATTAGGTAAAGATCATCCATGGTCATATTTTCTTTAGCTGAGTGCCTCACTCGAATAGAACAGGCAAGAAGGCGGTGCACCAATCGACGGATAGGGTTCCTCACCATCACGTATGATGGTGGGCTCCTAGGGTCATAATCTCCCGCGACAGCGATCTGATCAAAATAAGCAGCAAGGTCTTGGGACTCATCCCTTCTCCTCCAGCATGTGTTTTAGAACCGTTTAAAAGCCTCAGTTTCCATCTCCTCCTCGGTGTACAACCCCATCCTCATAGTAAACTTGTTAAGAGTTAAACTCCTCCAAACGCCCCCAAGCTGGAAAAACAATGACTCCGTGTCATCATCACCAATATCAGTACGGAATTCCACACTAGCCAGGAATTCACGGACGTACTCCGGAATGACCAGCTCCGTGATCCTTGAATAGCCTCAACCATGCACTACACGTGAACTCACCAGCAGTACACGTGAACTTGATCTTGTAAAACTTCCTTAATCTTCTACTAGCCTTACCGTTTGCCAAAGTACCAAATGCTTCAAAATCAAGAGCCTCAGGTTAACTAATATTCTTACCCTTTAATTTCTCGTATTCGTCCACGCACAATTACCTCATACCAGTATTAGGGTGTGCCAAGAACCTAGGCTAATTAGCGGGATTGTTTGCACCTGAAAATAAGACAAGAAACAGTAAGTGCAAACCTTAATGATGTCAAGTTACGGCGTAACCAAAACAATTGTTACGCCGTAATTAGGAAAATTCAAAGGTTACGACGTAGCTATGACAAACTGCTACGCAGTAATTGCAGATATAATGGTTACGGCGTAACTAAATCCCCAGTTACGTCGTAACTTCCCCAGAAACTCAAAACCTTAGATGTTTCAATTACGCTATAGATTACGCCGGAACCATCAATTTTCTTACAAGGGGTAAATGGTTTCGATAAAATTTTAACCTAAAAGTACTGAGGGGCCGTGCATAACCCACTAAGTTTGCGTTTGACCCAAAACCGATTTAAATAAAGCCAAAACACCCAAATCGAACTATAGTGATAGGACACGGATCAAAATAACATGGGGAAATCGTCGAAATTATCCATTAATCAATCCAATATCAATAATCAAATTAAATAGGCAAGATCCCTAAAATATTAAATTATAACCCTAATTGAAATAATTGAAAGAAATAAATCAAAAAGAGTAAAGATAGATCTTACCAGCCATGAAGATTGATAACAATGAAGAGAGCTCGAAAAAAATTTCGGAGAGAAAATTTTACTGTTTGTGTGGGCGGTGAAAGAATATGTAAAACCTAGTTCTATTCCGTAAGGTTTTTATACTGCCACGATAGTTACGCCGTAATTCGATGATTTAGTTACGCCGTAACTTATATTTTTAGAATATTAATTGGTTGTGAAGGGGTTACGTCGTAATCCATAGAATGGTTACGCCGTAATTAATAAAAGGTCAGATTTTTTTTATAAATCTGATTTTATAGTGGTTACGTCGTAACTCTTATAAAGAGGTTACGTCGTAACTAATTAGTCAAAAAGATTTTATAATAATTTTAATAAATTGCAATAAGGTTACGTCGTAACTCAATGAAGTAGTTACGCCGTAACTAATAGCGTCAGAATATTAATTATGTAATATTGCAATAGGAGAGATTCAAAAACTGTAACATATTGGATTTCACAAACACACTAAACCAAAGATCAAAGAGGCGTATACTATGGTTTTAGAGAGAGAAAGTTAGAGGTTGGAAACTTTAGTGAGAGAAAGAAAAATCTTATTATGAGCTCCAACTCTCTACCTTGGGAGGTAGAGAGTATTTATAGTCTTACACAAATCGCCACCTACGGGCTGTGGATCAGGCATACAGTGGGTAAAGACTCGTCCGTCCTCCACGGTGTTACTTAACTAAATACCACTAAACATTAACTAATCTACGACTAATCAGAGACATTGATGCACTAATCATGATTTCTTTAGAAATGAATGTGTTGTGTGAGCATGCGGCTATGGATTGACCGCTTCATTCTGATTAGATGCAAACGTCGGGCGTACCTGCATACAACAGTTAGAAATAAAGCGCACGAAAGTGTCTTTGATTACTTTCATTGAATTGAGGTACACGGCCCACGGTTCCCCGTTGATCAGTACAAGTACTGCCTGTGATCAGGTATAATTCCGAAGAATTTCCTTGACAGGGTTTCGCAGCTGGTCTAGCTGTTCTCAAACTGGAACGTCTCAAAGAAGACAACACGGAGTAAGTGAACCAGCGAATTGAGATTCACTAATTGATGAAAAGAGATTTGAAAAAAAAACAATCGTGTACCGCTCAATAGAAATTGTTTTTGCAATACAACGAAGGTTTTAAAGAAAATCAATTATCAATCATAAACACCTTTTATTTTGAAATATTAGTACACAGTCGATGTGCTAAGGAAAAGGATTTTAAGCACAACGACCGGTTTTTCAAAGGTATCCGTCAATCCATAACCTGAACCAGGATTGATTCAATAGATTGAATCGCCCCATTGTTTCTGCTCAGTTGTCACATGGTTGATCTATTGGATAGATCTCACATGCCACCCACCAGGAGCTTGTTTGATGTTGGCTCCAGAAGGCTTTCCATCTTCATTGTGAATATGTTTGCATATCACTCAGATGTTCTGGCAATACAACAAGGATGATGTGTAGGACTCATAAGATATAATCTCTCTTTCCACATTGTGTGAAATAGAGAGTGTTCATTGACAGTGTCCTAATGAGATTTATAGATGATCTCGTGGCTCTAGACTCAATTGTGCACATTTGGTTTCCTATGCCGGAGACTAGGGAGAGGGTCTCCTTCTTCAATATCAACAAACTCTAGGAGAAAGTCGATAGATAATATCGGTTCCCCGTGAGAATGAAACAAGCCCTTTTAAGAGGAACTTGAGTGGTTTGGGAAATTGTAGTGCAGTGCGTCACTGGGTCCATGACGTCTTGTCTTCAATAACAGTGTTACCTTAGTAAACACTAGTAGCATATGTATTGAACCCGGTTTCTGCCCTAAGGTTGAATAAACGGAGGGCTATTTCTTTTCACCCTTTTTCACATTCAATTCTTTTTCATTCTTCAACCTCTTCAGTGCTTACCGAGATTTCATAACTAGAACCTTGTTGGGTTTATTCCAGTTCTAGCTCTATCTCAGTCCGCACTCTTCCCATATCTCACTTTTCTCCTTTTTTCATCATACCTAAGGACTCTACACAATCTAGTGGATTGTCCCTGGGTAGATCCCTCCGGTTCTGGTGGATCGTGGGAACGAATACCTAACCTAACCATCCTTATATCACCATACATAAAGTAAATTTGGTCAGTCTATTTGGTATTGTTCATCTGCCGTTGGAACCAATTGAAAACCATTTGAAAATCAATCCAGATACTTGTGATATATTATCAAATCATTTTGTACCTGAATTGTTTTTGATATTTTTAGAAAAAAGAGCACCCCCTCAACATGTACATCATGTATTAGAAATCGTTTTAGCACACGGAGGCAAGAGGAAGAATTAACTTCTTAGATTAGCATTTTCTAAAAGATATCAACATCACTTCCCTAATCAAATCAAGTAGATAAAGCATATTGAGGAAGGATGAGGTTTTCATAAGTTTGCTCCCCCATAATATGTGCCTCGAGGTTTCAAAGAGTTTTGCACATATTAGAAGGAACCTGCACTTAGAGACAAATCAATCACGTTTCATTCTTTGTGGTTTTAAAAGGGTGCTCCCCCTCAACATGTGCATGGAAAATTTGAAATCGTTTGGCACATGTGGGGAGGAAAGCTTGCAAAACACTTGTGAAACCATTTATCGAATCATCAGTTTAAATCCAATTTAAATCACAAATTCTCCCCCGATCACAATTTTCTAATCATTTGAGATTTGTGATCTCTGTAGATTTAAATTGATTTTGAAAGCTTTTGAGGAGAATTGTGACTTGATTATGAAAACATTTTAACTGATAAGGATCGGATTATGAGACTTTAAACTCCATTGATTAAACATGCATGATTATCTTTTTGAAAACAATTGTATGACGAATAACCTTTTGATTTAATTGAAATCATTCTCCCCCTCAATCAATGACATAAGTTGTTGATTGAGAGATAGATATTTTTGACAACCGTTAAGTCCAGATGAGTTTCAAAAATAGAGTCCGAGTTATTTTTCAAAGCAATTAGTTTTCATTAGATAGTAAGTAATTGTTTATAGAATCAGAGCATGAGATTTGAAAAAAAACATGATAAAGCATGGCTCTGTTCTTTCTTAGAAAACCGGGTTACTGCCTGAAATGACAATAAACCATTGTTTCACTTTCTCCCTATATATATATATATATATATATATATATATATATATATATATATATATATATATATATATATATTCTAAGAACATTCGAACAACATCTAAAATTCCGTGTCATTCTTTGAATGACAGCACAAAGATCGTAGATATTATCGAATCGAGAGAAATTATGACAAAAAGACAATATTTTTTGGATTTTTTCAAGATTTTCAAATTTTTATGGATTTTTTGAAAGTTTTATATATATATATATATATATATATATATATCTATATATATATATATATGTATATATATATATACATATGTATATATATATATATACATATATATATATATACATATATATATATATACATATATATATATATATATATATATATATATGTATACATATATATATATATATATATATATATATATATATATATATATATATATATATATATATATGTATATATATTTATTTGCTTTTTGAATAAATATTTACAAGAGATGGATGAAGAAAGACATTTACTCCTCGTCTTCCTCTTGAAGACATTTGAGTGTTTCCTGTTGTAGACTCTTTAGACCAAGTCGTGGGAGGATAACTCAAAACGTTCTCTAGGAAGAGCTTTGGTGAAGATGTCTGCTAACTGGTATTCAGTCCTCACAAATAGAGTTCCACCACACCGTTTTCTACTTGCTCCCGGATGAAATGATGTCGAATGTCGATGTGCTTTGCTCTTGAGTGTTGTACGTTGTTACATGAGAGAGCAATATCACTTTTATTATCATAGTACAGAGGAATTTTGTTGAATTCAAAGCCATAGTCAGATAATTGGGATCTCATCCATAGGATTCGAGCACAACAAGATGACATGGCTATGTATTCAGCCTCTGTAGAGGAAATAGAAGTACTCATTTGTTTCTTTGAAGACCAGCTCACAAGCTTATCACCTAAAAACTGAGCACCTCCAGACGTACTTTGACGTGTATCTTGACATCCTGCATGATCAGCATCTGCATAGGCTGTTAGTGACATACCGGTGTCCTTCGGGTACCAAAGTCCCATATTGATGGTTCCTTAGAGATACCGAAAGACCCGTTTAACCGCTTCAAGGTGCTTTTTGGTAGGCTTAGCCTGATATCTAGCACACATGCAAACAGCGAACATAATGTCTGGTCTAATGGCTGTGAGGTACATCAGGGATCCAATCATACTACGATATTTCGTTTGGTCTACCATGATCCCTGAGTGGTCCTCATCCAGTTTAGTACGCTCTATCATGGGAGTGTCAATAGGGTCACTAGAATCAAATCCAAATTTCTTTAAAATCTCATTTGCATATTTAGATTGATTTATAAAAATGCCTTCGGGACTTTGTGAAATTTGTAATCCCAAGAAAAATGACATTTGTCCCATCATTGACATTTGAAATTTAGAACCCATTTCACTTGAAAAACGGTCACATTCATTAGGGTCAGTCGAGGCAAAAATAATATCATCAACATATATTTGAACGTGAATTAAATGTTTGCCTGACTTTCTGGTGAACAATGTCGGATCAACTGCTCCTTTGCTGAATCCAGTAGATAGAAGAAACTTTGATAGCGTATCATACCATGCCCTTGGATCTTGCTTCAAACCGTAAAGAGCCTTCTTCAAACGATAGACGTGAGTAGGATGCTCTGGATTCACAAAGCCTTCAGGCTGGCTGACGTAAACCACTTCTTTAAGATCTCCGTTAAGAAACGCCGTCTTTACATCCATCTGATAGACTACCATGTTCTTACTTGCAGCATTAGCCAAGAAGATTCTGATTGCCTCGATACGAGCAACAGGAGCAAATGATTCTTCAAAGTCAATACCCTCCTCTTGACGGTATCCTTTTGCAACCAATCGAGCCTTGTTCTTCAAAACATCACCATGCTCATCAAGTTTTACTTTGAAGATCCACTTTAGAGCAATCATCATTGCACAATCTGGAGCAGGTACTAATTCCCATACATCTAGTCGATCAAACTCATGAATTTCTTCTTGCATGGCATTGAACCAGCTGTCTTCATTCATGGCAGTTTTCACGTCTTTTGGTTCGATCTTAGAGAGTAAAGAGTTGAAGAAGCACCATAAGGCATCGGTTGCAAGTTGTTTCCGTGTGGATACTGGACGGGAAAGATTTCCAATGATGTTGTCCAATGGATGATCATGTGTCCATTTTCTAAGGTGTTCATGTGGTTGTTATTGAGGAACTGAAGTAGCAGAGTTGATATCTCCTGAAGAAGATGGTTCTGATGATGACTCAGGAGCAAATATGTTTTCAAAGGGTTCATCTTCTGGAGGAGCAAAAGGGTTTTCATCATCTGTAACAGCAGCAACATTTCCATTGTGTACACTCGATGATTGATGATTTGTTGATGAGACAGGGTGATCAGCAGCAGGCGCTTCTTGACTTAATGACATTGAAACTGAAGGGTTAACTTCATTGACAGGGATAGGGGGAGCCTCTGTTGATGGAACTGACATATCATTAGCACTTGGCTCATAGTGATCATCAAACATTGGATCAAATAATTTCTTCAAATCATCTTCTGAAGGAGGTACATAAGGAGTTGCTGGTGAGGGATTGGAAACAAGAGTAGAACTGATAGGACTACTTGATAAAGGTTGAAATGCGGGTCCAGAACTGGATTGTCCTAGAGCCATTTGACCGGTCAGCTCATCGAACGTAACGTGAATTGTTTCCATGATATTTCGGGTTCTCTTGTTGTAGATTCGGTATCCTTTTCTGTTTGGTGCATAACCTACAAATACTCCAATGTCCGCTTTAGCTTTTAGTTTTCCTAAATCTTGACCGTCATTAGTTGGGTAACATAAAGCACCAAACACACGAAGGTGGGATAGATCAGGTTTTCATTTATGGATAAGTTCATATGGAGTTTTTCCATGAGAGGTGTGAATAAGGGAACGATTTTGGGTGTAGCAAGCAGTGGCAATGGCTTCAGCCCATAGAAACATTGGAACCTTTGAATAAATTAGCATTGTTCTTGCAGCTTCCACAAGAGTTCGATTTCGTCTTTCAACTACATCGTTCTGTTGAGGAGTTTGTGGAACACTTCTTTGATGACTGATTCCAGCACTTTCATAAAACTGAATTAAGTCTTTGTTAACAAACTCTGTGCCATTGTCTGTTTGAACAATTCTAACAATACTGTTGAGTCGAACTTGAATCTGTTTGATAAGTTTGATGATGACATCTGGAGTTTCATCCTTTGTCCTCAAAAACTTTACCCAAGTAAATCGAGAGTAGTCATCAACAACTACTAGAATGTATTTCTTCCCATTTATCGTTTGCACTCTCATTGGTCCGCACAGATCCATATGAATGGTATGAAGAACTTCCATTACTGAGTTTGTGGGTTTTGGTTTGTGGGCATATTTTGTGCTTTTTCCCAATTGGCAAGCTGAACAAAGATGATCCTTTTCATACTTTAATATGGGTAATCCGCTTACTAAGTCCTTTTTGGAAAGATTGTTTATGGTACCAAAGTTCAAGTGATTGAGACGACGGTGCCATAGCCATGACTTAGTTTTGGAAGCCTTTGACAGCAAGCAGATGGGTGAAGATTTCATCATATCTTCGATAGAGATGGTGTATAGGTTTGAACCACGAGTTCCTCTGAGAAGTTCCACCCCATCAAGTTCTCTAACAAAGCAAGTATGTTTTTTGAAGGCCACTTCTAAATCTGAGTCACAGAATTGTCCGACAGAAAATAGATTATGTCCAAGACCTTCAACATAATATACCCTGGAAATCACACTATCTCCAACCACGTAAAATCCATAACCCATAATAGCACCAAAATGATCATTTTCGAATCTCACAGTTCCGATGAATTTACTCACGAAGTTCATGAGCCGTGACCGGTCTCCAGTCATATGCTTGGAACAGCCTGAGTCCAGGTACCACATAACGATTTGAACGATTTGCAGTTAAACACAGACAAGAATGGATAACTGGATAATTGGGATCCCCATGCAAGAATGGGTTCCATTTGGTTAGTAACAGTGATTGGAACACCCACATCAGAAGTAGAAGCAATATAATCATCAGAAATAGATGCAGTGCTAGTGTCCGTATTTGACCTATTCAAAGTGTGTTCACTTCTTAAGGGAATAGTTCTACCAGTAGGCATCCATTTTCTAGTGGGCATTGACTTAGCAAATTTAGGGCACAACTCATTAATCTTACGGCCAGTAGGTATCCATTGATAACCTATATTACTAAATTTTCTTCCTGTGGGTTTCCACTGTTTTCTAACTTTCTTTCACCTTTGCCTTTTAGCCTTCTTAGTTTGATTTTTAACATTAACAGTTTTAACTGGGCATTTGACAGCATTAGACAAATCATTCACACCACATTCAAGATTAGTAACAGAAACGCAATCATCATTACATGTTTTTCCAAAAGTAGCAGAATTCGCATTAATTACAGTACGCTTAGAGCTAATACTAGAATCAACACGATTCGTCTTATTCAAATTCTCCCTAAGGTGATCTTCTACTCTCTTCCACTGAACATTCTTAGCATGCAAGGTCCTATCATTCTTTGTGTTGCCTTGAGGCTTTGACCCGCTTGCTTTGGTGTCACTTCTTACTCGTGTAAAGGGAATTGGAACATTAGTTGGTTTTGCTACTTTTTGCATTCCGGAACTAGAAGTGCAGGGATCTGAACTACTTGAAGGCACATTAGTGTTCACTTTCTTAAAACTGGGCATAAAATGGTTTGTATTCTTGGCACTAGGAATAGAACAAGGCATCACAGCTTTACCTTTCGCACCTAAGGATTTAGGACATGTTGCTATTAAACATTCTAGCAGCTCTTGAGATCGTTTGGCCTAAATGCAAGCAAACCTAATTTCTCTATCAAGAGGCTTATTTAAGAAATCCTCTTCCACGATCTCACGGAGACATTCTAGACTATCCTTAAGGTGGGCAAAATAGTTATGAAACACAAGTTCATTATTCCTAAGATGAGGAGGAATGTATTTAACAGTCACAGTATATTTTCAGTCTGAGGATGACTTTGATGCTACATTCTCATTAAAGACAAGTGACAGTTTCCCTTTTTCCTGACTCCTTAGATTGTCAATTTCTTTTTGTAAAAACGTTATTTTTTCGTTGTTTTTGTCACGAGTGACTTTCATTGAATCATATAACTCTTTAAAGTGTCGTTTGACTTTTTCATTTTCTTCTAGAAAACTCTCGTTTTCCTTTTGTAAAACATTAACCAAGTTTTGAAGATGAAAAGTTTGAGAATACTGAGAATCTAAAGGAGGAGGCATTTGGGAGCCAGTCACATTGTTCTTTTCACCCTTTAATTGTGAAATTTGGGCTTTCAACTTTCTGATCGTGTTACAATGAGCTTGAATCTGTTCGTCACGTTTGTTTATCTGAAAAACTGCATCAAACTTTGGAACATCTGAGGATGTCTTGATATTTGAGGTTTTGACATTTTCTTTAAGATATTGATATTTTAGTTGCAAATCAAAATTTTCAACTTCTAGTTTAGAAAGATGTTTTACCAAATTATCGTGATCATCCTGATCAATTTTCTCATTTAGTTCCGAGTTTTTGTTTTCAAGTTCAATGACACGATCATGGGAAACTTTCAATGCAATAGATAATTCATGAAATCGAGAAGCAGTAATAGAGTGTTTAGTGACAGTATAAAATACATCTTGAGCAACACAACTCGAAATCAAATTCTCATTTAAAATATGCAAGTTCTTTGTTTCAACTTCATTGTATTTGAGTTCTTGTTCATAGTCATTGACCTCAACTATCATTGCATCAAATTCCTTTTCCATTTCTTTAATATCAGAATTAATTCCTTTTTGAAGACTCTCAAATTGACCTTTTAATTGTTTAAAGAAAGGCATGACCTCAGTTAAATAACATTCTTTAGTTTGCTCAAAACCCCTTTCCCCCCTCAGTTATCCCTGTAGGTGTGATTCTCTTCTTACATGTTTTCTCAAAATCAACAAACAGCTGATAAACAACATACAGGCTGATTAAGGTCTTGCTATTAGTGGCAATAGATCTAGGAACTAGATGCATTGGTGTATTTGGAGGATACACAGTAACTGCAGGCATTTTCCTAAGGGGAGTGTTTGTTTCAACAAGTACATTAACTTTTAGCTTATCCATATCTTTCTTCCAAAAGATCTGTTCTGGGGTTAATTGAGTTTGAGGCTTAAACATGTTCAAGGATATCCAATTTTCCTTAGTGTAATTATGGGGTTTGATCGTTATGTTATTCTCTTTACAAGCAGGATCGTTAAGCTTCTTATTCATTTTCTCCCTAGATGCATCATCTAGTTTTCTATCTTCCTCAGTGCACTCAATGCAACTAGGTTTCTGTCTAGGTTTAAGAATCTCATTGCCATCATAGATTACATTTTGAGCAGCTTTTGCTTTCTTACCATACTCAGGGTTGGATTCCTTTATAATGGGAGTACTATGCTTATCGCTGAGAACTCTATGCTTAGTGATCATGTGAGCAGTCTGAATGGTATTCCCTTGTACGTACAACTTATTTTCAAGCTTGTTTTTCAAGGTTTTTAGAGTAGAAAAATCATTCAAAAGTTTTGATTCCTTAGCACTGAATTCTTGCTTAATCATTTTAACATTTTCTTGAAGTTCTTGTTTTTGCTTAGCAGTTTTAGAAAGCTTTTCATGTAAGGAGTTTAACTCTTGTTTTAATACTTCTTCTCTAAATGTCAGGAATTAGAAAATTCCATAGTGAAGAGTCGGTCACCCCAAATATTCTCTAGCATAAGTTAGCTCGTAGATTTGTCGTTTGTTACGTTATTTATTGTTTTATTAGTTAGTTATTAGTCTAGCTTAGTTTAGTGCAACACCGTGGAGGAAGGACGGGTCTTTACCCACTGTATCCCTGATCCACAGGCCGATAGGAGGTCGTGTATTTGTAAGTATAAATACCCCTTCCATCCATGGAAGGGGTGGTGCTTTTCAATCTAATATTCAACTTTTGTGAAGTAACTCTCTACCAAGAAACACCCAACTCTCTAACTTTCTCTCTCTAATGGCTAACATGTATTTTGATCTCCCAAGACCACCCGAATCATCAACACAATAAATAATGATCCTACAATTGGTACCAGAGCCAAGGTTTTTGTGTTTTGATGTTTTTGTGTGGTCTTCGAATCATGTGTAGACTGTTTTTGGTATTGACTTTGATGTTTGCATATCTTTAGGTCCAAAATAAAGTATCTTGCTCTCATGAATACATATTTGTTGTTTGTCAAGCTTTATGGTCCAAACTGTTTTTTGTATACTCTTGTGGTCTAGTAGACTGTTTTGTATCTAGTCTGTATTGTGACTTTTGGTCATGGTTGTATTGTGGTAACACGTTTTTTGGTCAGTTTTGTATTACCTGGTCATGTCGCTTTATATTCTAATGGTTTTTATGAATCTGGTCTCTTTTCCTGGTCAAAACGGGTAAATTAATCATTTTTATGCTATTTTTCTGGGTCAAACTGGCAAAAAGATCTTTTAATAGCAGTTTTTCTGTGTCTCATATGAATATCATCGGAAAGTGGTCGGAAAACTCATATATTCATGCTAGCGAGTTGACAGAACAAGATGTCCAAATACACTGAACCTACCTAGCGAGTTGGCTATTGAGTCACTTGCTGTCGTGGCGACTTGTCGTGGCGACTTGTCGTGGCGACTTGTCGTGGCGACTTGTCGTGGCGACTTGTCGTGGCGACTTAGTGCTATTTATGGTCTAGCAACTTGTCTTGACTTAGCTAGATGACAGAAATGAAGAAGAATGACTAGCTGACCTCGACCACAATATCACATACCCAATACCAAATACAAACTCGTGACCTCAGGCTAACCATCATCGATCCTCAACATTCAAAATCAAGACTCGTTATTAATTGAAAAACAAATGATCTCAGATACTTGCTACAATATTTCTCAATCGATTTTATGATCCAATCACAAGACAACATCATTGATCCATGATTATCAAATCATTATAACGTGCTGCAACAATATCATCGCAACAGTCCCGAAACATTTTTTTAAACCCTAAGACTACACAAGACTACACATGACTCATTACAAACAAAAGTTAATTGATCTCAGTTACCTTGTTGTTTCGTGATACTCTAAGATATCATCAAGACCACGAGGGTCTATACAAGCAAAAGTATTCTCATCACAGATCTCACTTTTTTCAATCTTTGTTTGTTGTTCGAAAATCAAAGCAAGATTTAAACAAGATTGTTTTATCTTGTCTTTCATTCGGTGGATACAAAAACAAGATGGAAAGATTAAAACCTACCTTGAAGCCTCTTGTTTATCTCGTAGCCATCCCTGTGGCTATGTCGAATCATCAAAACCTCATGCCATCTCTGTGGCAAGGTTAATATGAGAATCATATGTGTGGATTTGTACGCCTTTATGGGTATGACTAATTAACAGAGATGGAGTGGATTTGTTTATGTGATGTTTCAGAATATGAGATGTGATTTGATAGAGAGTGATATGTTTGTTGGGGGCGTATTTTTGAAGAGTAGTTTAGGGTTTGGTGTTTGTCTGTGTTGTGTAGTGAGAGAGATAGTTGAGGGGCGGAGAAAATATGATAAGTGTTTAGGGTAATTACTAAGTTAAGTGGCTTCTTATACCCTTAATATTAGGGTTGTATGATTTATTGGATTAGGCGCTCAAAGTATGAAACGGGTGTTAGTTTAATATATGGGCCTCGTGGGTTTCAACATAGAGGAGTATTAGTGGACCGAAGTTGGATATGTTGGGCTGATATGTGTTTTTGGCTTACGAAATCGTGGGTGAGTAAATGTTTTATGAAAACGTGGTAATATAATGGCTCATATTAACATTGGTGTTTGATAGTGTATTCATGGATCAGGTATAATTATATGAGCATTATGAG
Source organism: Chrysanthemum seticuspe (assembly GCA_019973895.1). Classification (NCBI taxonomy): domain Eukaryota; kingdom Viridiplantae; phylum Streptophyta; class Magnoliopsida; order Asterales; family Asteraceae; genus Chrysanthemum; species Chrysanthemum seticuspe. The sequence continues at coordinate 90,051,888 of BPTQ01000008.1, forward strand.
ACTTACGATATTTGAATCGGGTACCAATTGACTATTGGTTTGAACGGGATAATATGTGTTTAGAATGTGAATGTGACTTTCGATATTAGACAGTTGTTGATATTGGAAGATTATTTGAAAGATATTCGGGCCTTGTATTGATATTATCTTGGTTAAGTAAAATGGTTAGATTGGGCCCAATCAAAACATGAACCATGGACGTGGATGTTGATTGCTAATTTGTCTTGAATTGGGCATAATGTCACATTAATTGGACATGGACGATGAGTTATTAGTTGATGATGAGATTTGTGATAATGAGATCTGATTTGGGAGGATGATGAGATTTGATGTGTTATGAGGCTTGATACTTTGGCTCATACTGTTTCACAATGGTTATTATGTCACGGCTTGAACTGAATGTTAAACACGGTTGACTACGGGGTTGTTGCTTGGTATTTCTTATTTGGCTGTGAAGTGATTGTTTCCGGGCGGGTTTACTTATTTCATCTTCTTTCTTTCTGCTCTTCCATGAAGATGACTTGTTTGGGCGTTTATAGAAGGTGATAAAGACTTGGCTATTTAGTTACGTTTGTGATTCTTTCTCGCTTGACCCACAACGTTGCTATCACTTCGGTGTCTCACTCAGTTGAGAATGTCAAGAGGTTTTGTACATTGGGTACACCGTTTCTTCTTCACAAGGATTAGTACAAGTTTAAGTAACAAATCTGGAGAATTCTACTTCATGATCAAGTTTGGTATATCGGGTTTACTTCTCCATATGGTTACTGCAATAGCCGACATATAGCGTGAATGATGTGTTAACCAAAGTGATCATTGGATGAATGGTTGATGATTTTGATGATGTTGGATTATGAACCGTTGACGAACCGCTGCATATTCCCCTAAAACAGATATTCACTGAAACCAAAGTTGTCATTACACCATCAAGCTGACATTGTTTACGGTCTTGTTTTGATTTTGTAAAATCCCGCGAAAGAACCTATTTCTCGGTTTAAATCATAGACTTGTAAAATCCCGTGACAATGGAAACATCCTGGTATTAGTAAAGTGCATTTCCGGATCTATCTTACGGTTTATTCTTGGTTTTGTAAAATCCCGCGAAAGAAACTATTTCTCGGTTTAAACTATAGAGTTGTAAAATCCCGTATTGATGGAACCATCTTGGAGAAGAGAAAGTGTAATTCTGGATCTTACTTGATGCTGGTGCTACGGTTTCTGCTTCGAAGAAGGGATAAAAGGGTGTACTTCATGAATTGGGTGTGTGTTTGGGTTGTCTTCATGGCAGTTTGGTTATTACAAGGTTTTACGGGGTTACGTGCTTTTAACCATGGTCGGGATGAAACCATTATCAAAGTTCATTTAAACTTCAAAGAAGGCTAGAGTTGAGTTTTTAATCAGAAGATGTGACAACGGAGTTAATTCACTATTATTTATTTGAGGTTGAAGTGAAATATCACGGGCGAGTGTACTTAGTATCTGAAGGTATCCGGGATGGATGGATGAAGATTCTTCAAGATCCTTGTTCAAGCTTATTATTAAAAACAAAGACTTGGAAATCTAGTTATTGTTGGGTGTCTTTTACTTTTTCTTTTACCACTTGGGGGAATTGGTCTCATACCACCACAAAATAACTATCACTTTAAGGAGTTACGTTGTAGTGCTCAGTGTCACATTCAATTGTGGATTTTCAAGAGGTGATGTACGTCTATTACTTGATGGTTGGTTGGTTGAAGAGTATAGAGTACTTAGAGATTCAAATGGGCATGAAGTCTCGTCACCGCTCTTTGTTACATATGTACAAGTTTAAGTCACGAGTTCGGGTTAGTTTACTTCAGGGTCAAATTCATCATATTGGGTTATCTCCATCAGCTGTCACTTCAAAGAGCCTACTGAATGATAATGGTTGAGTACATGTTTTGCCAAAAGAGATGTTGAAAAGAGAGAGATAATGACGTCTGTTCACATCAGTTCAGGCCTCGTACTCCAAAGAAAAGAAATGTGTACGTTTCAGTGCGCATTATCTTCCGAAGAAGAGAAATCTTCTAATGACGTATGAACACTTCAGTTCATGCCTCGTACTCTAAAGAAAAGAAAAGTGTACGTGTCAGTGCGCTTTATCTTCTGAAGAAGAGAAATCTTCTCTATTATGACCATTCTCATCAACATGCTTCATACTTTTTCCATGCGCTTCAGTCATAAAGTGAACCGGGCTACCACTGATTGTTTTCTCATTCCACTTGCTCGATTATAATGAAGATGGCGACATCATGTGCTTATTTTGCGGGAGAGAAGTGTGAATAGAACATTCGGATGACTTTCACTTATTTAATCAAGAATGGCAACTCCGTATGCAATTCTTGAGGGGGAGAAGAAGTGTGAAATTACTGCATGGTTGATTATTATTTGAGAATTTAAATGGTCATACGGCTCTAAACTCATGTAAGAACCGAGCTTCTTCTTATCGGGTAATCTTCACATGGAGTTTCTTCGAGTTTATTGACAAAGTGCTTCCGGTTAATGCTTCACGTGCACATCAACATGATGATTCCGAACAACCTTCTGTTCTTGTTTGATGTGATGGTTTGCTTGGTATTACCAATTCGTGTGTTCGTTGCGGCCTGATTGCTGATTTCCTTGATGAACATCTTTCTGTTCTTGTTTGATTGGGAGGGATTTTAGTTAAGGGGATTTGCAAGATGTAAGTTGATTGGGATGCTTTTTGGTGATGTTCTTGTTTTTGGTGAGTTGAAGATGTTAACTTTCTATTCCCCAACTGGACAATCTTGAAAAAGGTCGAGTCTACAGTCTATTCTACATTTTCTGCTGCATGTTAGAAGACTAAAGACGAGTTGCATTTGATAATCCAAAGACTTCTTCTTAATTCAAGCATTCATCATAAAGATTGTCGGTTTAGGGGAGAGCACTAATTGGGGGAATGTGATATGTCGAATTTAATCCCCAATTAGACTTGCTCACATTATTCAGCATGTTGATTCTCACAAAGACTTCAAGCGATCTTCTCAACAAATTTCAAGTATTTGGGCTTACAAAGAGTTGCTGATTCAGAAGTGTCAAAAACCAGCAAAGCGTAAGGAGACTCACATATAAACACAAAGCGAGTAAACTTGATGAACTTAACTCTTCTAAGTAACTGAAGACATCCCGGGAAGACAAATGTTAGTACCGCAGAGAAACTCAAGGTTTGACTCATGACGAGTAAACTTGATGAGCTTAATACTTCTAAGTGATTGAAGATATCCCGGGAAAACAATTGTCATGACCGTAGAGAAACTCAAGGTTTTACTCATCAAGGCTTTTTGTGTTTGTATTTCATCTACGTGGGGGAAGTGATGTTAGAGAAAGTTTCTGAAGATAAAAGAGGTACACTAGTATGTGGTGATTTCGATGGTATCGCAATGATCAGGGGAGAGAGAATGTGTACATTGGGGATGCTCAGCTGTTTCACTTGAGTGCTTAATCAGTGATTTAGAGATATAATCACTTATTCCGGTGTTGACATCCGCAGAGACTGTCACCCGCAGAGATAATCAGTGACTTGGCCTGCTTCTTCAATGTTATCAGTTATTCATTCCTTGTGTATTGGTATACTTCGGATACTTGAGCTTCATACACATTCATCAGGGACGAAAGATGTGAACATAGGGGAGGTGTTCTACATTACCCTCTTGATGTGTATTCGGGAGAGTTCTTGGATATTGGTGTACTTCGGGTTCTTGAGCTTCATACACGTTCATCTCGGAAGAAAAATGTGAACATGGGAAGGTGTTCTTCATTCCCCTCATGAAGTGTATTCGGGAGAGTTCTTGAGCATTATACAAAGAGACGGACTGCATCAATTCAACTACTTGGGGGAATTGTTCTCTTGACACCTTTTTTGGAATGGATTGCTTCGGACCTCAGTGGAAAAGAAATTTGAGAAGATTATTTATGTGTGGGATGAAACGTTGCTGATGTTCTATTGGATGATATAACCCCGAATGGAGATCCTCGATTATCGTTCTTAAATGGAGCAGCGGGATTTATGGTAATGGTGTGCTTTTCTGTGCACATGGCTAAGGCAAGCTTGAAATAGAGCTTCGAATCTGCTCAGCTAAAGGATCTTCGGTTTGGGGGGGGGGGGAAGCTGCCAAAGTCTCTTTTTCTCGAAGGCTCATGTTCTATCTTCTATTCTGGTGCCTTGGAAGCTTTGGTGGTGGAAGTTTAAGAGATGACGAATTCTATCTTCTACGACGTGCTGCTTGATATCCTTATCTCGGTACTCGTATCATCGTCTTCTTATACTATATCATCTACTCTATCTTTGTATATATTTATCAGAAAACAAAATACAAAAATATAAAACCAACAAAACAAAATAGAAAAATATAAAACCAAGAAAAAGAAAATAGAAAAATTTAAAACCAACAAAAATCCATAAAAATCAGAAAACTTAAAAATACCAAAAATATTGTTTTATCTAGACATGTCTTCTGGTATCGATAACATCTACGGTCTTAGAAATGTCATTCAATAATGGCACGGGACCATAGATGAAGTTCGAGCAGGAGGTGTAAATATTCTTTTCTAAACATGTCTCAAAATATGGCTTACAGTTATTTCAGACTGTAACCCGGGCTTTAAATAATGGCTTGCAGTTACTTCAGACTGTAACCCGCGCTTTTACCATGGTTTGCTATTATTTCAGATAGCAACCCGCTCTTCAAAAGAAAGGAAAGTGTTGCGCTATACCAATTTTTCAAATATTTCGTGCACTTATCCTAAAAACAAAACAAGGAAAGTATGTCGAAGGACTGCTGTTCCTACACAAATGTTTTTCCGTCTAGAATTCTTCAGAAAAATATTTGTTGTTTTCTAAAATGGTGGTATATGAGTTGCTTGTAAATATCTATCAGATTCAGAGTTTTTATAAAATTTGGAAACTCAATCAATGACTTCAGCACTTTTAAAATCTTTTATAAAATGAGTTATTGGTTGAGGGGGAAAATGTTTTCAAATCTATATCTTCTAACGAGCTTTCTTAATTATCCTAATATGCTTAATTAAAAATGATGTTAACCTATGTTGAAGGACTAGGTGCCAAGGATATGATTGCTAGGATTAGATAATTAGAGTTTGATGAACACATTTTTCCCATACATTTAAATGATCTGATTGATATGTTGCATAGACTTTTATTAGTCGATTACTGTTTGGGTGATGTCGACCACCATATATCTGTATGTGTGTTCACTAACGTATGCAGGTATATTGGTTATAAGAATGTTCCCGATCCGGATCCCACAATTGAAGATGATTGGATGCCGAAAGGAAAGGGTAACTATATCTTGGGTTGACAAATGAAGAAACGGAGCTTAACTGGACTTCAATGGAGAGTTGGCATGAAATGCAACGTAAGAGGTCTTACTGCATCAGCAGATGGTTTTCTTCAACAAGTGAAGAAACGGAGCTTAATTTGACCTTAGTTGGCATTCAAAATGCAACGTAGGAAGAAGTCTCACTGCATCGGCAGACGGTTTTCTTCCAAGCCCTACAGCAACAACGGAAGCTTCTCAACCACCTAATGTATCTTTGTGCAGGGATAATAGTGATGATACCATTTTTCTAAAACTTTGATTAATATTGTTTTTGAAAATGGAAAAATATTGTTTTGAAAATATATTGGACTTAATTTTGAAAATCACCGGACTTCATTTTATCAAAACTTGAGTCACTCAATTATCGACTACGGTCATGGATTGAGGGGGAGAGTGATTTAAAATAAAATATTTTCAAACGATGTTTCTTCACAAAAGTTCCGTCTTGTACGATAATAAGTGGTGATCTAAAGATTTAATGTTATGTCATGGTATGATTTTTTCTTTAGAATCAAGGTCTTTCAAAATGAAATTTTTTCTGTTCTTGTTTGATTGTGAAATTGTTTTGTTTTACTTAAAAGATCTCTTAAAAACTATCATACCTGACACTAACAATCTTTAATGTCTTAAAATGGTCCTTATCTGTCATCTTTCAAAATTGAATCCTGCCACGTCTTTCCCCAAATTTTTCTAAATGATTTAAATCAGTTGGGATCACAAATCTCAAATGGTTTGATATTTCTGATCGGGGTAGAGATCGTGTTTTAAATCTCAAATCTGTTTTAAATGGAATTGGTTTTAGTCCTTTAAAGGCACTCCTGTCTCCATGTGTCAAACGATTTCAAATACACAATGCACATGTTGAGGAGGAGGATTTATCCAAAAACCAGATGAGCATTTAAACAAGGCCACATTTTCTCCCATGTTTTCTAAACCTAATTAAATCACTTGGGATCCAAAATCTCAAAGGATTTGATATTTTTGATCGGGGGAGAATTTGTGATTTAATAATGAAATTTGATAAAAGTTGATCGTTTTGATTCAGTTGTGCAGACTGCTCTCTCATATGTGCTAAACGCTTTCGAATCTCGAAGCACATATTGAGGGGGAGCAAAACCATCGAGGTACAAAAGTTTTTTTAAAAGAGATTATAAAGTACCTTGATTGTGTTTTCAAATGGTTTCTTAATGGATTTTGTGATTGTGGATGTGCTTCAAAAGAACTCTTGCCTCTATGTGATAAAAATGATTTCAAAAATCCTATGCACATATTGAGGGGGAGAATTTTACCAAGAAAATCAAATGGCTTTTTCGTATGAAAATTGTGATCAAAGAAAATATTTCAAAGTCCTCTTGCCTCCATGTGCCAAACAATTTCTAAATCACACGCACATGTTGAGGGGGAGGTTTTCTAAATGATCAAAACTATTAAGGTACAAAATGCTTTGATCTCGTATCACAAGTACCTTGATTGTTTTTCCAAATGATTTTTCAATTGGTTCCATGAAGGAAAGAACAATACCAAAAGACCGACCAATTTACTTTATGCATGGAGTTATAAGGATGGTTAGGTTAGGTATTCGTTCCCACGATCTGCCAAAACCGGAGGGATCTTCCCAGGGACAATCCACTAGATAGTGTAGAGTCCTTAGGAATAATGAAAAAAGGAGAAAAATGAGGAATGGGAAGAGTGCGGACTGAGACAGAGCTAGTACTGGAATAAACCCAACAAGGTTCTAGTTATGAAGTCTCGGTAAGCACTGAAGGGGTTGAAGAATGAAAAAGAAATGAATGTGAAAAAGGGTGAAAAGAAAAAGCCCTCCATCAATTCAACCTTAGGGCAGTAACCGGGTTCAATACATATGCTACTGGTGTTTACCAAGGTAACGCCGGTATTGAAGACAAGACATCATGGACCCAGTGATGCACTGCACTAAACTTCCCAAACCACTCAAGTTCCTCTTAAAAGGGCTTGTTTCATTCTCACGGGGAACCTACATAATCTATCGACTTTCTCTTAGAGATTGTTGATATTGAAGAAGGAGACCCTCTCCCTAGTCTCCGGCACAGGAACCAAATATGCACGATTGAGTCTAGAGCCAAGAGATCATCCACAATATCTCGTTAGGACACTAAATTCTTGAAGACTTGCTTTTTCACACAATGTGGAAAGTAAGTATATATTAAGAGTCCTACGCATTATCCTTGTGGTATTGCCAGAACATCCGAGTGATATGAAAATATTCACGATGAAGATGGAAATCCTTCTAGAGCCAACATCAAACAAGCTCTTGGTGGGTGACATGTGAGATCTTCTCGTAAGATCAAACTTGTGACAACTGGATAGAAACAATGGGGCGATTCAGTCTTGAATCAACCTTGGTCCAGGAATGGAATTGACGAATACTTTTGGAAAAACCGTTCGATGTGCAAACCTTCTTTTCTCTAGCACGTCGAATGTGTATTCATTTTCAAATTCAAAAAGTATCTCTGATTGAAAAAAATGCTTTTGGAAAAACCGTTCGATGTGCGAATCTTCTTTTCTCTAGTACATCGAATGTGTATTATTTTCAAATATAAAAAGTATTTTTGATTGAAAATTGATCTTACTCATAAAACCTTCGTCGTATTGCAAAACTCTTTCTTCAAGCAATACGTGATTGTTTTTCAAATCATTTTTCATCAATCAGTGAATCTCAATTTGCTGGTTCACTCACTCCGTGTTGTCTTCTTTGAGACGTTCCGGTTTGAGAACAGCTAGAACAGCTGCGAAACCCTGTCAAGGAGATTCTTAGGAATCCTACCTGATCACAGGCAGTATTTATACTGATCAACGGGGAACCGTGGGCCGTGTACCTCAATTCAGCGAAAGTGGTCAAAGACACTTTCGTGTGTTTTATTGCTAACTGTTGTTTGCAGGTACACTTGGACGGTTGCAGCTGATCAGAATTGAGGAGTCAATCCAAAGCCGCATGCTCACAGCATCCACACTTAATTTGAAGAAATCATGACTGGTGCATATCTACATAACCTGGCTCTGATATTTCATACTATGCTTATGCTTCGCTGCTGCAAATATCATGAACCAGTAAGGCTTCCGCTACTCTGATGGAAAGATGTCATGATTTAAAAGTGTGAGCATGTCGGTCCGAAAGTCACAACTTCACATGCTGGCAACACAACTAAGGGTGATCCAGAGATTTACTGTGGCTGATGATCTCAAAGAAAGCTCGAAGATCATCAAAGATGTGGATCAGTTAAAGGCCTCCACTAAAAGTACAAATCAGTGCGGACTTTGAAGAATCGCTGCTATTGCATAAAGATTGTTGAAATGAAGAATTGAAGTCTACGAGCTTAAGAACAAGGACAAGAATAGAATGCTAGGATTCGAAATGTAAAACATGGGGTGACCTCCCTTAGGGGGAGATTGTTAGGAATTAGAAAATTCCATAGTGAAGAGTCGGTCACCCCAAATATTCTCTAGCATAAGTTAGCTCGTAGATTTGTCGTTTGTTACGTTATTTATTGTTTTATTAGTTAGTTATTAGTCTAGCTTAGTTTAGTGCAACACCGTGGAGGAAGGACGGGTCTTTACCCACTGTATCCCTGATCCACAGGCCGATAGGAGGTCGTGTATTTGTAAGTATAAATACCCCTTCCATCCATGGAAGGGGTGGTGCTTTTCAATCTAATATTCAACTTTTGTGAAGTAACTCTCTACCAAGAAACACCCAACTCTCTAACTTTCTCTCTCTAATGGCTAACATGTATTTTGATCTCCCAAGACCACCCGAATCATCAACACAATAAATAATGATCCTACACTAAAATTACTTTTTCTAATAATTGTACGCATTTGGTCATCCATTTCTTGCTCACGGGTGGTTAACTCAAACTTAGCACGTTGTTCATAAATAACAACTTGTTCTTTATAGGCATTCAGTTCAGAGATAACGGAATCATCAGGGGCACATGCAGTGTATTCATCAAAAACATAGTCATCATTGACTGCAGAAGATGCATCACTTGGTACAGTCTCACTTTCACTTTGTTTCACATATTGATCATATGGGACAACATTGATATTACCCATATTTTCAATATCTGACTCAAAAGTTTCAGTTGATTGTACTTTGTCATGAATCTTTTGCTCATCAACATCATCATATAGTTTTAATACCTCTGAGATGATTGCTTCTTTGGATGGACCAGCTTGCTGTGGTGAGGGGACCTTTGGAGAGACCATTGGAGAAATGCTAGCCATGAAAATTGTCTGTGCAGTAGGTTCATCATCAACGTCAGAGTCGTATGCATCACAGTCGGCGACTTGAAAGGCATTATGATGATTATGACCTATCTCCTGAATTGGTTGCTCATCCACATCTGCATCATATGTCTTGGCATTGCCCTCAGCAAGAAACAACAGCTCCTATTCATCCAATACAACTCCATTATCCTGAGCTTGCACAAGTAACATCTTGTCTTTGAAATACTCTGCATTTTCAGGGCATTTTGGAGAAGTGCAGTTCCTTGCTATGTGTCCATCACCACCACAGTTGCAGCACTTAATTGGCTTAGCTTGACCCTGATTTGGATTCCTTCTACGATTCGGATTTGCCACATATCCTCTACCTACTCCTCCTCTTCCCTGTTCATACTGTCTTCCTTGAGCTGGTTACACCATAACCTTTCCATCTCTGACAATAGCATGATTGTGTAGATTGGATGCAGTCCTGATTTCATTGTTAGTGTGAAGACTGTTAGTATGTGGAGTAAAGGTTAAGTTTTGTTTAACCATAAGAGCCAGTTGATTGATAAAGTGTTCCATGACTGTGTTGGCATCAGGTTGCTTGAAACTTGGATATGGAATTACTTGAGAAGCTTTGGTAGTAATTCCATCATTGGTGTAAAAGGCTGTTGAATTATTTGACGAGCTAGTTTCTCCCTGCTTAGATTTGAACTGTTCAAGAATCCTTTTTTTCAAACATAGCATGTCTCTCATTCTGAAGAAGGAAGGCATACAGTTGCTCATAGTTTGTATTCTTCAATCCTTTGGTTAGCTTCACAGAGGTGACAAAATTATGCCATTCGGGATTCATGTTGTTCACAAACTTTGAGTTCAGCTGAATGTTTGGCATGGTCATTTTGATGTTCCTCATATCATTCACAAGCTTGTGGAATCTCACGTAATACTCATAGACACTTTCTTCTGGTTTCATGTTGAAATGCTCAAACTCATCATACAATTGTGATTCTCTGTCTTCCTTGGTTAATTCAGAACCTAGGAGAAGCATCTTGACATTATCCCAAACTGCCTTGGCTTCAGTGTTGTGATTGATAAGCTTGTAGATGTCTTTTGGAAGACCCTGAAGTATAATGTTAGAAGCCCTGATGTCCGCATCCAATCTCTTTTTCTCCTTATCATTGAGCTCGTCATACGTCTTTGGTCTGTCTAATACATAGATCATTGTTCCATCTGCAGCTGTATCAATTAAGTCTCTTGTAGTCTCAATCTGATAAGGTCCTTCATCAATGGATTTGAGAATGTTGACCCCATTTTCCTTTCGAAGACAGTACAATCTGATTCGTTGAGCCCAAGAGTCGTAGTCAGTTCTGTCAAGCATAGGTGGACGAGTATCTGAACCAGCTGCTTGAACATCCTCAGCAACAGTGGAGATAATTGTAGGTACGTTGGTAGACATGTTAACAGATTACACGGGATTTTATAACTCTATGATTAAACCAGGAAATAGATTCTTTCACAGGATTTTACTAAATCAAGAGAAAACCGTATTATTAAAAAAAATCAACCAAGTCGCTACGAATTCTTGAACCAAGTCGCTAATCACCAAGTCGCTAAGTAGCAACTCACCAAGATCTCAAATTCCTGTGAACCAAGTTGCTAAGACCAAGTCGCTAAGAACCAAGTCGCTGGACACAAGTCGCTAATGCACCAAGTCGCTACACAGTCAAGTCGCTAAAGAGCAACTCGCTAAGGTCCAAGTCGCTAACACCAAGTCGCTAAGCACCAAGTTGCTAGACACATTTAAGTTGCTAAAGAACAACTCGCTAACAATTTCTGAAGCAAGTCGCTAACCTCACCAAGTCGCTAGTCGTAGTGGAGAATCCACTAACTTGTACTATTTGTCAGCTTGTCTTAATAGACAAGTCGCTAGGCTCAAGTCGCTAACAACTAACACTGTAACTCGCTAACTTTTACTAAAGAAAGTCGCTATGATGAAAAATACTACGAGAACCAAGTCGCTAGCAAGAAAAACTTCAAAAACACACTTTTCAATCCAAAACAAGCTCAACCACAGTGATTCAAGCTTACCAAATCAAAACCCAAGCACTTACAATGATTCTTAACACAAAAGTACACCCAAAATTCAAACTTTAACACAAGAAATGATCCAAATGATGCAAAAACCACTAAAATTTTTCAAACTCAAAAAACCATCTAAAACCACTAGAAATCCAAGTATATGTAAGAGAGATGATCAAACCATGGCTCTTGATACCATTTGTAACATATTGGATTTCACAAACACACTAAACCAAAGATCAAAGAGGCGTATACTATGGTTTTAGAGAAAGAGAGTTAGAGGTTGGGAACTTTAGTGAGAGAAAGAAAAATCTTATTATGAGCTCCAACTCTCTACCTTGGGAGGTAGAGAGTATTTATAGTCTTACACAAATCGCCACCTACGGGCTGTGGATCAGGCATACAGTGGGTAAAGACCCATCCGTCCTCCACGGTGTTACTTAACTAAATACTACTAAACAGTAACTAATCTACGACTACGAGCTTTCTAACGATTACATATACTTGAGGTGACCGACTCTTTAATAACTGGATTTACTAAATCCTGACAAAAACGTACCTTATGGAAGTGCTCAAATCTCTTAACGAGGTAAATAATGAAATATCTTAGATCTTTCATTAACTGTTCCCCGGCAGCGGCGCCAAAAAGCTGATGTGCTATTTCATCCTGCTTTTAATATTTATAAAACTTAGATAACTTAGGATAGACACATACTAACGGGCAGAGTACCCGATCAGATGTAGTAAAGCCTTAGGTAAATCTGAGTATCGTCCCAAGGGAGCTGTGACCTTGAAAGAACTAAAATGATTAGATAAAATATTGATAATAAATGAGTAGACAAGGTTGATAGATATGCTGTAATTCTAATTACACAGACACTAGAAATTTAGGTAAAAGAGATAGATAAATGAAGCTTAACAAAGACTACAAATATGAATTGATTCCCGATACCAAGATTCAATATAGTGGTTAATTATCACCAGACACCTTTGGTCGATTCGTCATGGCCTATGGTTCTTAGATTCCTCACCAAGATGAGCAGGTCACCCAGGATCATTCGGCAACCTAATAGCAGTCATTAAGCACCAAATCTACTAGATCTAGACGGTGGGAACTCGGCCATTAGGAATTTAGATTCCCCCTAACCTCTTAAATATCTCCACTTGATAAGTGATCATTTGGTCAATTCGCACACGAAGAGTGGTCGTACTATGGCCAATTCCTCCTATACTTCGCTATCTATCATACTGGGGTCAGTTGGTCATATCTCCCAGCCCTTTTAAATACTACCAAGCTTATAATACTACCAAGGCTAGCGATCTATGAAAAGACTAGAAAATGTCTATAAAGAATTATAGAGAATAACAATAACATAAATGCAAACTTTAATTAATGACATGAATTCATAATATAAGATCTAGAAAAATATAAAAAGAATACAAAGGAAATCGTAGACGAGGACTTCGTTATTCATGTTCCTAAACCATGCTTCTTCTTCTGTGTTTTGATCTCCCCAAACCCTAGAAGGTTTGGGAAAGGAGAGATATCTAATACTGATGAAACCATCGACTATTTATAGGCTTCAAAATAGTTACGGCGTAACCTTATCAGGTAGTTACGCCGTAACTTCCTTCAATCTTCAGTGCTTATCCATTGGCTACGGCGTAACTTTGTTTGGTGTTACGCCGTAGCTGCTATAATCCAGTGCAAATCTTTGTTACGGCATAACCTTTGCTGAGGGCTACGCCGTAGTCTTTGTTATAAGTAGTTACGGCGTAACCTGAGCTGAGGGTTACGCCGTAGCCTTCGTGATCTTTAGTTGCGCCGTAACTTCATCACTTGGTTACGTCGTAATTAAGAGACAGTTGAATCAATACGTCTTAAAAACGTCCAATTGCAACTTCCTTACTTCGAATGCGTCCTGAAATGAAATAATAAGGAATAAGGATGTTTTCACTAATAATTTACTCAAAATGTGATGATAAAGGGGGAAATTAACGCTTAGAAACTCAGGACTATTTGATGTTATCATTGTGCCACTTATGAGAGTGGTCAGCCATCTTTTAAATAGTCTCTAAAGCCCTTGTGGGAGTCATTCCAGGTATTGGTCCCTGCGAATCGAGCATTTGTCTTGAGGAGATGTTTAAACCCTTGTAGAAGACATTCACCTTTTGCTGACTATTAAGGTCATGAGTAGGGCATTTGTACAGGAGTTCATTGTATCTTTTCCAGGTCTGGTACAACGTTTTGTCGCCCTCATACTTGAAATTATGGATTTCTTTGAGTTGCTTTTATGTCCTTGATGGAGGACAGTATTTTTGAATGAAGTACTTTTTTAGGAGAGCCGGTATTGACGGTCCCGACTGGTAACCTATCGACCCATGTTTTAGCAGCTCCAGTGAGTGAAATAGGGAACACATGTAACATGACAACATTGTTAGAGACTCTTGGTATTTTAAATAAGCTGACAATTTATTCCACGTTATCCACATGCTCGTAAGCATCATCGGTAATGCTTCCAGAGAAGGGATTCGCACGAAGCTCTCGCATAAATTGTGGTTTGATTTCAAACTGAGAATCGTCAGCGATGGCCGGCCTAACGATCCCCAGCCCTTGTTCATCCCTAGTCAATGCCAAATATTCCTCCAGAGTGAGGTCATCAATGTTCACAACTTCCATGGTACCTGAAACTTAAAAGAATCGTGAGAAAACAGAATGCAAAATAAAAAATAAAATAAAAGACTTAATAAAAATCCTAATATAACTCCCCGGCAGCGGTGCCAAAAACTTGATGCAGGATTTCTGACCAGGTTTTAATATTTATAAAGTCTCGTTTACCTATTGTCCACCTTATGCACTCACGGGCAGTGTACCCGGTCGTGTGTAGTGTAGTAATCGGTAAAACCGAGGTCATCCCAAGAGCTATGTGAGCGGATTCAAATTAAGTCTAGGTGTCACTGGTTTTAATTTTTTCTAGGATTGAAATGATTAATTAACTAGAAAACAAGAAATAAATGCGAAAAGTAAAATAGTGGTTGTGATCAATAGAGGTAAAGTGTGCTAACCTAGTTACTCATCCAATCATGTTATGTTCACGTCTTACTACTTCCAATTGATTGAAGTGGGGGTTTAAGTCGCTAGGACAGCATTTGGTCAGTTCGTCCTAACCTATCAGCAAAGGCTTCCACCGGAGATCAAGCTACTACCCTTCAAAGTCCAGTTGTTTTTAGTCCCCTAAGCCAAGTCATTAAGTAACTCTACATGCAAGATTCGTAACAATGAGTGCCCGGGCGCTAACATCTTAGACACTCATCCCTAACTTCTTAAGTTCATCCAAACGACAAGTGATCATTTGGTCAGTTTGCACAAGCGAGGAAGGGTCGTCAGTTGGTCAATTCTTACCCTCCCCAACTCAATCTAACTACTTAGGGTCAGTTGGTCAATTCTCCTGATACGCTTACACAGCACGTTCGGGGTCAAAGGAACTTCCTTTTCGTCGAGCAAGTTTTTCAACACCCTAGGCAGTGAACCTAATCGTTGTAGTGTAGTATTAGGGTAAGCCACGAGTATTGATATCGTTCTCTAGGGGAATATGAATGATAGTGAGAAGTTACTACGCTAAGGTTGGGGTTGAGGAAGATTATTTTTTATCTTTTTTATATTTTTTAGGAAATGGAAAGGTACGAATCTCGGAGTTTGTATTTGGGGGTTGGTATTTCTATCGATTACTCTACTTATCTAATTATCTAATTAACTAAGCTAGGGGTAGTCTATGTCTATTGTTGTGTGCTCGTATGATGATTAAAAATGTATTTACTTAGGTTTTATTACTGCCTAGTTATCTCCTATTGATGGTTGAATTGTCATGTCCTTATTCTTAATGCGTTGTGTTTCTAAGGTCGTAGGGTATGCGTTTATCCCTAACTCTTTGAAGCTACCAAAGGTTAATGACTACAAAATCTCTAGGATTCATAAACTTAACACTAAGGTATTCTTTGGATGTTTAGCCTACAATAACTCTAGGTGATTATAAACTAAGGTTCAACAAAGATTAATCAAGCATCAATAACACAACGAATGACCTATCACAATACTAGGTCAATCACAATTAAGATAAGAGACAACCAATCAATATTCAATAACTAGGTTTCATATTACCTAAGCAAACACACAAGTAAATTAGCCGGACATGGAGAACATGCAAGCATACACACAATCAATTGAAGACATAATTGAATTAATGAAGTAAAACACTTATCTTGATGTAAAATAGGGTATGGAACCCTAAAATACTGTACAAGACAACCTTGGTTCGGTTTAGGCTTTTACTCCACAAAACTACCTCTCTAAAACTAAAAAACTCAGATTCTATATATAGTGTTACAAACTGCGACGGCGTCACTCTTTAATTGTGACGCCGTCGGGTCGCCGTCATTAAGTTTTCGTCTTGGCCACGTTGTCATTGTAACGGTGTCACCTTATGCCCGTGACGCCGTCGCCTTCAGTCTCTGACGCTGTCTGGATCAGATCTAGGCCGTCTGAGCTGCGACGCCCTACTCTTTTAAAACCTGATGCCGTCACTTCTAAATAAGAAATTTGGCTACTGAGTCGTCACAAAACATGTTCTGACGGCGTCACAATTAGAACCTGACGCCGTCCCCTTCAGTTCCAGCAGCCTGAGTGTCTCAATTCTTGACTTTGGCCATTTTCTTCGTATATCCGCGCCTTTTCATCCGAATAAGTGTCATTCCAGCAAATTGCCTTTAAGAGACCTAAAAAGTGAAAAGGAACGAAATTAAGTAATAACGGATACAAAAGTGATCAATTAAGGGCTTAAATGACCCCTCAAAAATGTACCTTTAAAATCTTATCAAATATCCCTACACTTGGTATTTGCTTGTCCTCAATCAAATTTGCTTTTAGCCAATTGCTTTATAAATTAGGGGTCATGAAGCATTAGTTTAGAACGATTCACAACACATATAAGCCCCGCAAAAGTCATAACAAGCACAGAAATTACATACTAGCACCTCACATGGGGTGTTTGGATACTCACATCTCTCGGGTGTATATGAAGTATAACAAGTTCGAAATGGAAAATAAACACTCATTTAACCGGTCCTAGTACATAGATTACCATAGGCTTGAGACTAGATCAAACCTCCATCGCTTTGGCGTAAGCACCTAGGAAAGACTATCCAAGAGGTCTTTTAAAGGGTTGTAACGTTAGGCTTACGGTAGGGAAACAAAGGGTTTGGTGGGATAGGCGATTTAGTGGTGGCAAGTCAAAAATCTTTATGTTACAAGCATGCGAAGAATGGCGTTGCTAAGCCAAGACTCGACACTCTAAACTCTAGATAACTGAAATAAACAAACATAAATTTAAAGATAGATGTAGGATGGTAGCCCGTATGTTTTTTTTTTCATTTTCTTTTTCACACTCTGTTTTTTTATTTTTCTCTTTTTTCTCTTTTTTTTTTCCATACACTTTTACTCTACCATCCTCTATGATAACATCAAAATAGTAGGGATTTATAGGCACATCCCTACACTTGAGTTTTTTTATTACTTTAACACTAATTTGACCCGAATTGAAAAGATCAAAACACTTGAAGTACACTATTACGCAAATAAATGGAATTTGAATTTAACGTTCCATTCCCGTCATTTCATAAAATTTAACTTTTCCCATGAGTCCCAATCGTCCCAAAACTGTGTACAAAGGATATGACTCGACTTAGCAACTTATGCAAGCAACTAGATAATTGAACTAAGGGTTTAGTATGATAACAATAATGCACTAAAAGTGAGTGCATACAAGGTAGGCAAAGGTGATTTGGGTGTACATTTGGGGGTGGATTGTAAACAATGCTCTTCATTGATATTTCGGAAAACCGAAACATCACGAGAACCGCGAAAAGGATAGGCTCTGAGGGGTTAACTAGGGGTATCGTGTACTAAAGATGAGTACAACGCAAGGGTGTGGGGGAATTACTCAACCGATGTGGAAGAAGTAATTATATTACAGGTATCAAACAAGGGTTATCCTAATGCCTCTTATCCTTTAGTTATTCCTAACTACACAAGTGTAGTCTTACTAGCGATCTCGGAATGCATCACAAAACAAGTTCTAGAATCTATTATACTACCGGTTCACACTCTAAGCATCAAAGATGAATGCTTTAATTCCTACAAATCTAAGGGTGATCCTCACATTTTGGGTGGAATTTAAGTGGTAAAGGGTTTTTGTGCTAGTCATATAACTTCCTATCCATGAGACGCTTTATTAAGACTAATGGCCCACTCCTATATGTCATGAAAAATTTTAAATTTGGTGCCAAAATTACCCTAACCGATATTTCTCATGGTTTATTACACAAATGAAATTGGACAAAGCAAATAGTTAAGGATAAGCATAGTTTCAAAGTTCCCGTTTTATTTTCCCTCCCTACACTTAAACTGAACATTGTCCCCAATGTTCCCCGAAAGTATCAAAGTTATGATAATGGAAGGTAATTAAAAACGAAAGAAACTAGTAATCCCCTGATTAGCTTGGTAGGATCCGTGCGAAGTGGTGGTTAAATCTTTCTTCAAGAAGAATGTTTGCGTGAAAAGCTCCTTCTCATCTTATGTATCTTCTTCTTGATAAATTAAACCTGCACACTTGAAGAAAACAAACGAAACCTTTGCGTAAAATCGGCGGTAACAATATATATATATATATATCTATACATTATATATAAGAGGAGGCATGCCACGTCATAATGCCACTTGGCATCCCATAAAGCCACGTCATATTTCCACCTAAGCAACACAATGCCACCTCACTGCACAACTTTTCGTTAATTGTTAAAAAACTATGTCTTGAATGAGATTCGAACTCTGATCTCTACAACCATTACCAACACTCCTACCACTAGAGCAAATTAGTTTTTGAGATATACATTGAAAAACAAAATTAATAAAAGACCCTGTAGATGAATGGATACAAATCTCAAGCCAATTTTTAAAACCGATCATCCCATCTTTATCCTATTCAGGCTATGAGTTCTTTTATTTTGAAAAACATGTCAACAAAATCATTAGATGATTTCAAAAACACAATATTATCAAACTAAAACCCTAAATCTAACCCTAATTAATGGAATTAAAAAAAACTATGACAATAAAGCCTTCGGTTTCAATTCCGAGAAACAACTTGTTACATCGTTCCTCTAATTTTAAGGTACCTGTCCTGTGCCCTTTTTGTTTTATATTGTCTAACACTAAGCGTTTTGTATTAAATTATTCAACAGAAATCAAGGTTGCTATATTTTCCAGTATCCTGCCTCAATCACAATGCCAGCAGCAGTTTTTTTTTTTTTTTTTTTTTTTTTTTTTTTTTTTTTTTTTTTTTTGCAATCATTAATAAGTATTGTCTATTGTTACGTTTTCAAGAAAGCTAAACAAAATTTTAGGGTAAAAGGTATTGTCTAATTTTATGATTTGGCGAGGAGGGTAAAAGGTGTGATATGTGATGTACAATCATCATGAAATTTATAAAATTTTGCTGCTTTAATAGAAACCAACTGTCCGCATATCCCAATTGCTAATAATTTAATGTAGTTCAGCTGTTTGTAATCCAGTAAACCCACATTACTGATTATGTTGCTCTATTGGGGTTGGATTTTTTAGCAAAGTATTACGTCTATTACCTATGTTAAGGTAATTCTTAATTTGTTTTTTGGTCAAACCGAATCATATTTTGTTAGCCAATCAGTTTTTTTTGTATGATCAGTTAAGGATTAGTTTGTATACATTTATTGATTATGATTGTTAATGTTATCTTTGAAATCAATATTGACTCAATATGAAACTTTATAAATTCGCATGAAGCATGAACTGTTACAAAGACCGATACATGCTTGGCCAAGAATGTTTCATCAATGTCGAAGTTGCACGGTGATATTCAGGTGCACGTTAATTCGATCATCAAGAGTTGTCTTTGATTTTGATTTACAGGTAATAATTTATTTTGGTTATGTCGAGATTAATAATGTGATTGTGAAATTAGGTGTTTGAATTGACGATTGGAATTATTGATGAAGTGATATAAATTAATAAGCTTTTTGCTATACTATAATTAATCAAACATTGTTCTTGAGAATTCATCATTTTTTGGTATTAAAGGGTGTTTGGCATTGTGTTTGATATTGATTGTTTGAGTAATCATCAGACAGGTAATTTCAAGGGACACTTGATTGAAGATACTCTTGGTATGCTAAACCTTTATGAGGCTTCTTATCATTCTTTTGAGGACGAAAATATATTGGATGAAGCTAGAGATTTCACAAAAAAATATTTACAAGCAAGTTTAGGGAATATCAGTGACCAATATTTGTCGTTGTTAACAAGTCCTGCGTTGGATATGCCACTTCATTGTAGGATTGCATGAGTGGAAACAAAGTGGTTTATTGACGCATAATAGAAAAGAAGTGGAATGAACCCCACGGTGCTCGATCTTGTGAAGTTGGACTTTAACATGGTGCAGGCAGTTCACCAAGAAGATCTAAAACACACATCAAGGTATGCTCATTATGTTTGATTTTCTTTTTCTTATAAGAAAACTAATTGGATTGTATTTTATGTTTTAGTCACAATTTCAAGAACTAATCATGTTTTCTATGAAGAATAGATGGTGGAGAACAACAGAATGGGATGATAAGTTGAGCTTTGCTCGAGACCGTTTGGTGGAGAATTATGTGGAAAATTGGTAATAGTTTCCAACCTCAATTTACTCTTCTGAGGAGAATTCTAACAAAGGTTTTCGCTATAATTACTACTGTTGATGATGTATATGATGTGCATGGTACTTTGGATGAGCTTGAAAAATTTACCGATGTTATCTCCAGGTTACTAATATAACAGTACTAAAAATATATATTACACATCCACTAACTACCTACTAGAATGTTTGAAAGTGCAAGCTCATTATCTGATTGTACAACCTTAAACTGTAGAAGCACACCCAAACCAGTCATGCAAGCCCATTTGTTACAGTTGGTTATCTAACTATAGAATGTCATTTACATGCGAAATCTTAGGTACTCTGAGAAGTTGCCAAATTCAAATAGATGATTTTGCTGACTGTTCTGTTACAACTCAAAGGAATAGAAAGATGAATAGAAACATTCAGCTTCATGGAATTTAACTCAAAGGAATAGAAACATTCAGCTTCTATAAAAATTCTTTTGAGGTACGTATATTCAGCTTTCATTTTACTCGGTTTTTAACGAGAACAATACGGTGTGTCTAGCTCAACATTGCCATATGCTTCAAAATTGAACGAGAACAAGCACATGAAAGAAATTGGTCAACAATGCACCACTTCTTGGAGTCTTGGCTAGGCTCATTGGTGGTCATGCTATCTATAATCAGCTCCTTCCAGGTAGATTCCATCACGTTTTCGATCATTTGGATTATCATCACTGAAAGCCTTTTTGTTTTCTGTATTTATAAAGTTTTTGTTAATCTTTTGCAGTTGAGGTTCCTCTTCATAAACGAACTCCCGTTCAACCAAAACCTACACCAAAAGCTAGAGTATCTCCATTTTCATGTAAGTATCAGTTCCACCATTTTGTTATTTATTTATGTTTTTTTTGGTTAAGGATTGAAAATTTGAAAAATATAAACGTTATACTTAATAGATTAGTGTATTAAGGGTTGTACTTTTCATTTTGTAGCTCCACTAGAAATTGATCAAAAGGCGGCAACTTCATGGGTATCTAATGGAAGAACATACTACATATACTTGGCAATAGTGACCAACAAATCTGGCAAGACCATCAAGAACTTCAACCTATATGGCCTACTTTGGGGTCTCTCTAAGACCGCAGACGGTTCATACGGATTCCCAACGTAGGTTAGCTCATTACCAGCTGGCAAAAGCATAGAGTTTGTGTACATCCATAGTGCTTCTTTTGCAGATGTCTCGGTATCAAGCTACACCTTATACAAAAAACTAAAGCTACTACTCAAGGGGGATTTTAGGAAGATTTATTACACAAGAAAAAGTCAGGATAGCGGAATTAGGTTTCCTTTGGTGTTTCAGATATAGGATCTTTGGTGCCTGCCTTCATGATTTCCCCAACACAAGTAAGTCGTTTTGCTTTTTTTTTTTTTTTATGTTTATATTACTCTTATCCATAAATGCTTGCTATGAGTTATTGCTGAAAATATTTTCAGAAAGTTAAATTACTAAAAATATGAAAGCCACTATGGTGCTACCATGAAGAAGAGTGTATATCGAATTCCAGTTCTGAACGTGCATGGTTTTGAATGGACCATTTTGTGGTTTTAATGGAAGAGCATAAGACTTGAGAGGTACCCGAGAATAAACCTTTCAATTACATTATTCATATTTAAGCGTCCTGATTGGGTCATTTTGTGACTAAAAAACCTTGAAATTGGCTGTTAAATAGTCTGAAACGACGTGTTCCCGGTCTTGCCCAAACTGTATCATTTAGTCTTTTTGTTAGTCTGTCTATGGCTTTGTGAGTATCTGAATGTAATAAAATTGTCTAACTTTTCGCCATGATGTAGTTTATAGCAATGCCACAAATTTCTTTGTGCGAAAAGTGTCTGGTTTTGTATGCGCTTGCCTTGAGAAGATTGGGTTTCCGGTAATGGAAGTCATAATATAGCAAGTTGTTAATGGAACTTTAATTTGTTTTTGCAGCTTAAAAAATGGCTTACTTTGAATTGTCGTAGGTGACTTTATTTCTTGGACTGAACGTAATTCGTGAGTTTTTCGTGCTATGTCAAATTTATCAGTACAGATAATGCGATATCATTGGATTAACCAAATGATTATTGTAAGGTAATCTGTCGAGGCTTGTGAGTCCAGACCGGAAGCTCCATGTGTTACTTTTGTATCTAATATATTTGCAATTGTTACCTCAACAGGACATAAATGGTGATACCTTGAAAAATTATTATGAAGAAAGTGGAAGTGGTGATTTTGATGAGTGTTTTTTAGCATTTGCGAGGGTTGTTAGTGGTGTTCTGATGTTGCTGGTGGGATAGGTTAGTTTACCTCGGTGATCATTTTCGTATGTAATTGATCTCTAACTAACCATGGAATTTGATGTTGCTGGAATTTTGACAGGTGATAGCACTTTCATGATCTTGGAAATTATGTTAACCGTAGAGCCATACAAGATACCTTTGAAGATTATTTGCAAGCAGAAACTCAGATTTATGTTTGTGCTATTAATCCAAATATGTTGGATGTTGGTAGAAGCGAGACCAACAAAGAGGTGAGTTTTGTTAAGTTGCATGAGAGAAATTCATCATCCATATTAGAGTAATGATGCAAGTTTTTAGCCAAGTTCCATCATGGATTTCCAGTTATCTTTTGTTAACAAATGTTAGCTTTCTAAACGACAGTTTCTCGGGGGAGTTGAACTGTTAAGCTCTTTTGGGAGGTATACACTCGATATTAATGTTGATTTACCTATTATGTCTGATTCTTTGAATTTCTTTGATGTAAGCCATTAAATTCTACTTCTTCTACTGTTCTCTTTCTTACTCTTTTATTTTTTTTCATTAAGCCACCTATGGTGTTGTTTGTTTGTATACTGGAGAAACACTTTCATATTTGTTAATGACAGTTTTTTTAATGTTTACCTTGGTTCAGGACATAAGAGAATTTGAGCCAAAAGAAAGTTGTTTGCTCATGAAGTTTGTAACTAGTTGTTTTCGAGCTTCGTTGCTTGGCTTTAAGCACCTAGAACCAAGTTTTACCATCCACAATGTATCTCCTTCAACTTTCATATCTCCCGCTCCCCGAATGATAAACCAGGGAGAAGTAAAGAAAATAATCTGAATTTTTATCTATATAGGTTGCATGTGATATACCACTCTGGGCAACGTTTGGAGGACAAGATGTGGATCGTCTTTGGGACATGGGTTGTTTGGTATAATGATTTGGCTATAATAGGGTCTGAAGTGCATATGTTACTGCATACACATGTATATCAGTGAGTATGTGAATGACCTTTTAGGTGTCCTTAGTTAGTTAGCGTATCAAAGTCAACTGATCGGTTCAGAATGCGCGTCCAAACACCCCAAAAGTAATTCTAGATCTAAAATTTTGCCAAAAGATAATTTGTACAAGTTCGTAGGAAATGGTGTAACGGACATTCAGAAGTTGTAATACATTACTCTTTTTGTGATTTAAACACTTGTGTTGGTAGCTAAGATTGTTTCATGATTTCGGGTCTTAATAGGAAGGATTTCAACTAGAGCACAAAACGATCTGAAAAAAGTGAAAAAAATGACATACGCTCAAGTTGTGGTGTATGGCTTCAGCAAGAAGGTAGGTTTCCTCTCATTCCCTCAAAGGGAGTATGCAATGGAGATGACCAAACCATACAACAACAAAACTGGGGCAATTATCAACACTGAAGTCGGGGAATGGGTAAACAAGGCTTATAAACGCACTGTCTCACTTGTGACAGAACACATAGACAAACTTTCTTAGATTGCTGAGATTTTGCTCCAAAAAGAAGTCCTCCACCAAGACGATTCGATTAACGTCTTGACTACACGCCCATTTAAATTGGCCATAATGAACAATTATGACAGATTTAAGCTCGGATTTGCGGAGGAAGATGAAAAAACTGGAATAACTGAAGAGGGTAGCCCAAACGACGAGAATGAGTCGCCACCCCTCGAGCAGCCAAAGAAGACGAGTAAGAGAGTATTGAAGGCCATGTTCAGGAAAAAGAGTACCAAAGCACCACCTCAGATTCATGAAGAATAATACTTTGATCCAGATATGGTGGAGGAGCTTGTGGAGGAAGGATCTGTTATGCTGTCAGAACGGTTAGTATTCTCTAGCATATTAATATCTCAGAGGTTCATAACCATTGTAGTGGGTCAAAACAGGTTTGGGTTAAATAGGACAGGTCAAAAGGGACCTGGTCAGATTAGTTTGCCACTGTGTCCCAAACACTTATTGTCCGTTTCTTAGAAATTCTTATAATTGACTAATGTGTTATATTGAGCACAAAACCTAAAAAAATATATATAAATGTTTGAGTAAAATAGTATAAGGAGATTTGTATCATGTATGCATTTAAATAACAATTGGCGAATGTCCACCTATATGACGCACTCCCCTTTTGGGTGTGTTTCACATTTTACTCGTTTGAGATAATATATTACTAAAACCCATTCATAAGTAAATGGGCCAAAATTTCCCTGCCCCGTCTATTAGCATATGGATTGTGCAGGCCTAACTCATTTTCTTTCTGGTTGCAGATTGGATACCAAATACCCGCTCTCCAACGTTTTCATGTTGTTTATCTGCGTTGTGTGTCAAATTAAAATGAAACCTGGAGAAGGCATTTCAATACACCATGCATCAGCTAATACGCCGGGAAAGTTAAGGCCATGGGATGGTCCTTTCCTTTGTCTAAGCTGCCAACATAAGAGAGCTGCCATGAAAGGGAAATTATCATCCAGCAGTAAGATATTGTTTCTCATATCCTTTCTCTTATGCATTATTTAGAGGTGGTAAAATGGGCGGGTCGGTCGAGTTGTGTAACAGGATGATATGGAAAAGTTTTGGTGCAAGTTAAAACGGTTTAGTTTGGGTTGGGTTGGCCCAGAAACAGTTTTTGTCCATGTTCTATATATTTATGTTAAAGCAGAATTATACACTTAAACACAGCACAGACCACAACATCCCTACACTCTGACAACCTGTTCTCTCCTTCGGTGAACGCATATACACACACAAAAACTATAAAGTGCGTTTTATTTGCATTTTTGCCTCTGGATTAAACCCAAAAACACTGATTAGACACCTTATATATGGCCTTTGCAATCTGATAAGCCATTCCCTTGTCCCCGTCATCCACATCACTGATGAAAGAACACATAAACACATAGATACCAACGAAACACACAAATGTCGTTTTGGCTTTTGGCCTTTGTGAAGGATTTCTATTAGTATTCATAAATTTTCATCTGCTAGAATCATAAAACAATGAGAAGTTTTTAGTTTATATGTCTGGTGATGGAGATGGTGCTCCAGTGCAACTGTAAGGGGGAGGGGAGGGGGGACAGAGGGTCACATGAGCTAAAATATAGTTTTGTGATTTAGGATTTGAGATATTGATATCACTGAAGGAGGTGAGCGTTGGTGCCGGTGTTGTATTTTCTGATTTAGGATTTGTGAAAATCGTCTGTGGTCATGGTGGTTGCCAGTGTTGTATTTTTGATAATTTAATACTTCGTTGTTGCTGGTAAGGATTAATCAGTGAAGTTGCTCAAGTAGACGTCATGGGTTTTCAGTTGAAGCATATGGTTCCTCATTGATCTCAAAACCATTGGCTGTTCCACCCAAAGGCGAGAAACTATTTAAGCCACTTTATTTTTCACAGACACCAAAAGAATCAGATGACTTCATATAGACCGCGAATCCCAATGCCCCACAAGCAAGTTTTGATATGTTTTCTGCGTCCCCAAAGAACAATGTAGCCAGAATCTCAGCTAATATAAAGATGTTGACAGTGAAGGCAACATTTGGAAATGATATGATAAAGTTTCATCTTTCGCTTTCATCGGGACTATTGGAACTGAAAATACAAGTAGCTCAAAGGTTTAAGTTAAAAGATTCTAGAAGTCATCTAAAATACAGGGTTGAAGACGATGATATGATACTAATTGCTCATGATACCGACTTAAGCAATCATATAATGTCATTTTCTAATACTACAGATGGTAACTGGATTTATTTGGTCTATATTTAAAATGCCTTTGTGATGTTATCGTTATTTACCTTCACCTCTTATCACATGCTTACTACATGAAGTGGGTCATGGGTTATTCGGTTATTTTTTTGATCGAGATTTCTACCTAAGGTTAACCATCTTGAGATGAATCTCAAACAATCTTAGAAATGGGATCTCGCTTAAGTATCTATTAAATTTCTTCTTCGAATATCGTTGTTATCCTGGGTTATCATTTGGATTCATGTGACTTTTATGTAGATGTAAGAAAGGTTAGTACTCATACATAAAATATTGATCTATTTGCTGGAGTGGTAATTTTTTTTGTGAGTGAAATATCATGTATTTTCAATACACTGCCAAGGATCTTTACTCTTTTTTTTCACAGTTCTTGAAGGATAATATCATGGTTCTGATTATAAGGACATGATGGAAAGATGCGTCGTATGTGGTCCTGGTTTTTTAAAGTTTAAGTTATCTAGGAAATGGATCGGTAAGGTAATTTTATTAATCTTTTCCAACTGTTGTAAAACACACATTACAACGCTGACCTTAATTCTTTTCTACTTAAGTGTCGTCACTTTTTCTGTTCTTTTCTTACAGAGTATAAGATGCTATCGGATGGCATAGACACGTGGGCACCCAAAGTTTCCATGAAAAAAACAGTTGTGTACTTTTTGTCACGAAATATAACCGAGGGTGCATATGGGTCATTTTTATCAACTTTAATTGGAGAATCGTTAGCTCGCATGCTCGAGTATTATGTAGTTGTGCTCCAAAAAAGAATCCGTGATGAGGATCATCTGGACATTGAGGTACATGTAGTTGGTCTTGTTGTTTGGATATCTGTTATATATAATCCTATTATACTTGTGCATCATATAAAATACAAAATACGTAAAGATTTTTGAATGTCTGTCATATATAAAATAGGAATGTACCTCTTATTTTTGCTGTTTTAGAATTTAGTTCCATATATTTTCAGGAGCTCTTATGGTCTCTACATTAGCGAGAATCTTGATTTATTGAGGGGAAAAGGTTTGACTATAGTCAGCGAAGGGGATGAGGCGGTATTTATCGAGCGACAAAAATTACCTCTTGTGTATCTCACAGCTAATTTGCGGTTAGTTTACCTGCTATAAATGCTACAGAAGGACATTTCTTTACGAAAACGGGCAGAAGAAGAGATGCACAAACTTAGGAATTCACAACTTCTCCATTCAGAGGTCTGGATTTTCTTATATCTAACATTGATAAGCTTCACCAAGATCTAACAAAGTTTATCTATTGTATTAGTAATAACT
Organism: Chrysanthemum seticuspe; assembly: GCA_019973895.1. Lineage (NCBI taxonomy): Eukaryota > Viridiplantae > Streptophyta > Magnoliopsida > Asterales > Asteraceae > Chrysanthemum > Chrysanthemum seticuspe. The sequence continues at coordinate 90,079,675 of BPTQ01000008.1, forward strand.
ATCACATGGCATATTATCCTCATGGACTAGGCAGGTGTAAATGCTGATGTGGTGATCAAAACATCAGATCAAAATTTAATCTTTCAAAATTAATCTATCAAAACATCAGGACTATTTGGACTAGGCAAGACTAAAGTTAATCTTACAAAATTTATTGGATGAAGAGACACATCAGATCGAAACAAAAATTATACTAGGAAGTCTTGCTGGTACAAAGCAGAAGATCAAAACATGCTTTTTATTAAAGATAGACGAAACACAAGCATGATATTATAATAAATGTCGGGCATGCGGAAAAAAGCTAGCAGAAGGATTTCCACATTGGCAATGTCAAGAATCTAACGACCAACCATTGTCTAACTACAGCTACTTAAAATATAAACACAAACCAGCACACGTATGTTTGTGAAAATCCATTGACATTCTTATATACATATTCTAAATCCACATATTTTTCGCCACAGTTATTGCTTCAAGGCTATTGTTACCGACGACACTGCAACTATAAAAATAACATGCTTTAGCCTAGAGACAAACTGATTCATTGAAGACTGTACCAAGGTTCTTGATGAACTGGAAGACAAAGATCCATACACGCAGCCCAGTTTTATTAAGAAACTTAGAAAACACAAAACATGTCTTTCGGCTCACTTCACCAGCGACAGCACAAAAAGATATCCAAAATTCGTTCCGGATAAAGTTATGGACAAGCAGCCCCTGTTGTTACCGGTACCACCCATCAATCCCAACACAGACGCAGCCTTCTAAGATTACCAAGTCAAAGTCATAGAAAGCTGGGAGTGGCCAACCTCATCGGTCAAGCTTTAAAGAGGAAAATTGTAAAAGATATAACCGAGAATTATTGTGGAAGCAGAATTATGACAGGCATAGGCAAATCCTTAAAATATATACAGAAATCGTAGGGACGAGCGAACTTGCAGGAAACCAAGTCATCCTGTGTCTTATCTTATCCGTTAAATAGATTCCTTGGTCATAGCAAAGATGGATGGAAGTACAAATGAACATCCAAGTGCAAAGGTAAATTAAACATATCAAATCTCAATAGCGTAAGTTCAAGATTATGTTGTGAAGAATCAACACCTACTACTTTTTTGCAGAAAAGATTATGCCATAGCTATGGAGGTACTTCAATTTCAATTTGATAGAACAATAAAAATATATGACATCAACGTTAGTAATGAAGTTGATTTTTTTAACTCTAAACCAGATTTATTAGTGTAAATAGATAAATGGCAATTGATTTTTTTTTTTATAGTATCACAAGTTTAAACTCATAGTTTTTTTTTTTTTTTTTTTTTTTTGGTTGCAGATTTCATAGTAAAAAGACAAACATGAAGTTTCAGCCAAGATGAACATAAGCAAGGCTCATGATGTTGGGATGGCAATTGACTGTAAACTGAAGAACGTGTTGTTAAAGAGCTTTGTGGATAACATCACCCCACGAAAAAAAAATATATGTTTATTACTAAAAACTAAACTCCTGCGCCTTAACTGCTTTTAGCCATTTAATGGATTATGGTAGCATCAATTATAGATCTTAACCGTTTCATTTAACTTTTAATTTCTTTTTAATATATATTTGTTCTACTAAATCCTAAAAATAAAAACCACAAGCCATACCCGTCCATCGGACGGGTTTTGACACTAGTATATATATATATATATATATATATATATATATATATATATATATATATATATATATATATATATATATATATATATATATATATATATATATATATATGACTCTACTAAACTAGGATATAATGCTTGTGGAAATGGATGTTTACAGATTTTCTGGAAAATTAAGACCTGGAAAATTCCAAAAATTTATAAGTAGCTTAGAAAACGAGAAAAAGTAATAAGCTGTTTCTGCTCCTCCTGACGTCGTCAGGTTGCGATTCTGAGGCCGTCAGGTTATCCTGACAGAAACTGGTCTGCGATTTTCTGGAAAAAATTCTGGAAAATTTTTATCTTTAAAATCTAGAAAAATTTCCTGCAAAACATCCATTATGACTCGATACAAGCATTTGATTCGAACAAACACACATGTATATCTTTTAAATAATTGTAATTCTCATGTTTACGTTTCTTTTGAAAACGTGTGTAATCCTCCCTACACTTATCCCTTATGTAAAATACCTTTATATGTAATTAAGACGAGGTTAAAGAGAAAATAAAGCATTTTTACAAATTTAAACATGAGAACATACAATAATGAAAAGATATATGATACACAAATAAAAATGAAAAACAAATACACATGGGTTGCCTCCCAAGAAGCGCTTGTTTTTGTTCGAGTCACGAGCTTGACACTACCCATTTCTAACGGATAAAGGGGAAGTTTTTCCTACACTTAAGCTTAAGTGCCGGTGATAGTAGCGATACACACCCTTAGGGTGGAAATTTGCTACGTGAGGAGAGGGTGATGGGTGATTTATATGCTCAAAGGTGTGTGCTCCATTCATTATAACCTTACCTAATTCTATTGGTGTAGCGGGTGAATCAAATCTCTCTCTTAAAAATGGATCATCTTCTATCAACTTCAAAAGATTCTTAGTTAAGGATCCATCTTGACCTAATAAACCTAGTTTAAACCCATAATGTTTCTTGTTATCAACCATGAATGGGAAATATAAGTGTGTAAGGTCATGGGTTACTCCTATATTAGCTTCCACTCTACATGGCCTAGAGTCTACCACCTTTATCAAGCAACTACCCGGACTATTTATTTTGATGGGTGGATTGGGGCCTAATTCAATTCCAAGACTCACATCTAAAGACGGAAAATTGGGTAAGGTTTTTGGTTGAGGTTCCGGTTCATCAAAATTAGGAACTTCCCTAGGACTAAGAGAGAGGTCATGACAACAAGCATCTAAACCTACATTCTCTAGTGGCGTTTGGTCCAAAGGTTCTATATCAATCGGGGTTCCTATAGTCTCTTCTACTTCTTCCGGGTAAGTTATAGGCGATGTGTGTTCCTCAAGTGATGGTAGGGCTTGTGGGCTTGGATTTTTCACCTCATTCTCCATTATATCTAGATCTCCTAAATGTTCATCATGTGTTTTAGTATGATCTAACCCAAATACACTCCTAAGTATCTCAAATCCTTCTTTAGCCATTTCAAATTCTTGGTCCGATTCATAAGAATCATTCTCAAAAATTTGATCACTATGTTCTATTTGCCTAAAGGATTTCTCACGCGTGTCTTATGTTTTGGTGAAATCTATCCCACGCATGCAACTAGGTAGTTCAACTATAACCATGTCACAATCTTGTTCGGGTTTAGGTTCCATGTTCTTAAAAACTAAGTCTTTTTTATCATAATGCCTAAGGTTGGATAAATCCTCTTATCCATTTCCTCAAGTTGTGACAACTGATGGTTTATGCTTAGGAGGCTTTTCTTAAAAATTTTCCAGATGGTCTCACTAAAAGGAGTTGATTCTAACAATGATCGTTGAATAGAAGCCACACAAGCACAAAATTTATCAAATCCATCCAACCTTACACCCGTCTCCTTTTGGATATCTCTAAGATCACTCACAAATTTATTAGAACAATAAAAAGCAATCCAATCTGCGAAATTCAATTGTTCCTCATTTGTTAATGATTCCAATGCAACTTCACTTGCCATAGCGACAAATGAAAAGGGATTTAAGAACACAAACACAAAGAAGGGGGATAGACTACAAGGAAGCTAAAAATAGGAAAAAAGCTTACTTGATAGGAATCAAGCAAGGAAACCTAAACGAGGAGGAAATCTAACTAGCTATTCTATTCCCCGGCAGCGGCGCCAAAAAGTTGATACGCTTACACAGCGCGTTCAGGGTCAAAGGAACTTCCTTTTCGTCGAGCAAGTTTTTCAACACCCTAGGCAGTGAACCTAATCGTTGTAGTGTAATATTAGGGTAAGCCATGGGTATTGATATTGTTCTCTAGGGGAATAGGAATGCTAGTGAGAAGTTACTACGCTAAGGTTGGGGTTGAGGAAGATTATTTTTTATCTTTTTTATATTTTTTAGGAAATGGAAAGGTACGAATCTCGGGGTTTGGATTTGGGGGTTGGTATTTCTACCGATTACTCTACTTATCTAATTAACTAAGCTAGGGGTAGTCTATGTCTATTGTTGTGTGCTCGTATGATGATTAAAAATGTATTTACTTAGGTTTTATTACTCCCTAGTTATCTCCTATTGATGGTTGAATTGTCACGTCCTTATTCTTAACGTGTTGTGTTTCTAAGGTCGTAGGGTATGCGTTTATCCCTAACTCTTTGAAGATACCAAAGGTTAATGACTACAAAATCTCTAGGATTCATAAATTTAACACTAAGGTATTCTTTGGATGTTTAGCCTACAATAACTCTAGGTGATTATAAACTAAGGTTCAACAAAGATTAATCAAGCATTAATAACACAATGAATGACCTATCACAATACTAGGTCAATCACAATTAAGATAAGAGACAACCAATCAATATTCAATAACTAGGTTTCATATTACCTAAGCAAACACACAAGTAAATTAGCCGGACATGGAGAACATGCATGCATACACACAATCAATTGAAGACATAATTGAATTAATAAAGTAAAACACTTATCTTGATGTAAAATAGGGTATGGAACCCTAAAATACTGTACAAGATAGCCTTGGTTCGGTTTAGGTTTTTACTCCACAAAACTACCTCTCTAAAATTGAAAAATTCGGATTCTATATATAGTGTTACAAACTGCGACGGCGTCACTCTTTAATTGTGATGTCGTCGGGTCGCCGTCATTAAGTTTTCGTCTTGGCCACGTTATCATTGTGACGGCGTCACCTTATGCCCGTGACGCCGTCGCCTTCAGTCTCTGACGCCGTCTGGATCAAATCTAGGCCGTCTGAGCTGCGACGTCCTACTCTTTTAAAACTTAATGTCGTCACTTGTAAATAAGCAATTTGGCTACTGAGTCGTCACAAAACATGTTCCGACGACGTCACAATTAGAACCTGACGCCGTCCCCTTCAGTTCCAGCAGCCTGAGTGTCTCGATTCTTGACTTTGGCCATTTTCTCCGTATATTCGCGCCTTTTCATCCGAATAAATCTCATTCCAGCAATTTGCCTTCAAGAGACCTAAAAAGTGAAAAGGAACGAAATTAAGTAGTAACGGATACGAAAGTGATCATATAAGGGCTTAAATGACCTCTCAAAAAGGTACCTTTTAAATCTTTATCATCTCCTAAGCAACTAGATACTACCGTCATTCAAAACTACCGAAGCTAGGGCAACTACCAACGAACTATGCATGCATACACTAGAAACAATTATACGGAAGCATGTAAACGTAAACAAAACAATTAAGGAATCATAACTAGACTAGCACCAAAGATGCTTAGCCGATCATATTAAAATAAACCAAAGATTCAATGTTTGACATAATGAAAAACATGAATCGAAAGTAAAAGATAAAGTAATCTCTAATGCTTATCATTAGGGAGTGATTTCTCCCTTGGAGATGGCTCTGTAGGCTCTGTAAGATCTTTAGATCCCTCTTGACGTTCTCTGCTTTTTGGTGTGAAGTGAATGATGTAAAATGCAGAAATTAAGGCTGGTATTTATAGGCCCGATCTAGTTACGGTGTAACTTGAGATGAGAGTTACGCCGTAACTTCAATAATTCCTCAATTATGCTCTCGGTAAGTTGGTTACAGAGTAACTCTTGGGAAGGGTTACGCCGTATCTTCAATACAGGTTACATTTTATATGGTTACGCCGTAATCATTGGAAGGAGTTACGCGTATCTGATGGCGGCGTGAAACATTTCTTGACCTAGTTGGTTACAGCATAATCCTTAGTTGGGAGTTACGCCGTATTTGATGCTGAGTTGGTCTTCTGAGTCAACGCGCTAGCTATGGCGTAATATAAGAGATGGAGTTATGCCGTAGCTTCTTCACAGTAGGCATACTATCATAAATCTCTAAGAAAATCTCCAAATACGTGTCTCATTAGCTCCAATGCTCGTAATTTACCTGAAAGTGAAATATAAAGGAAAAAAAGCGTAAATCCATATAAATGATATAAAATACGAGCATTATCGGGGGAAATTGACACTTAATATTCAGGATTATTTGATGTTATCATGTATCTGCTCCAAATCATCATGAATAACCTGAGATCCATTTGGCTGACTGGCTAGAAATGCATTGACAATGGCATTACTCAGGCTACCAGAAGTATCCTGTAAGTCAGCAGTACCAAAATTAGTACCAGCAGTACTAACTTCAAGAATATCATTGGTGCTGCCACTGCTTGGTTGAGCCACAAATGCTAGATTTGGTGACTCTGAGTTTGCAATTGAAGTGGATTTCTTAACTTGATGCTCAACAATTTTAAAATTGTTGTATAGATCAACAAGTTTCATCTTTTCAAAGTCTGGTTTGTTGGTCCAAACCACTACATGTGTATTCCACTCACTTGGTAGGCTTCTCATGAACCTAGAGTTCACATCTTCAACAGAGAGATCCACACCTAGAATGGACAATTTACTAACAATCTTTTGAAGCCTATTGTATATGGAATCAAGAGATTCTGCACTGGTTGCACATAAGTTTTCAAACTGCTGTTTTAGCAGAGTCTTGTGAGTCTTTCTGGTGGCTTCATTCCCACCAAAACCAATTTCAATAGCTTCAAACAGCTTCTTTGCATCCTGATGCTTGGAGTAGGTCAATAATAGTTCATCAGGGAGAGACATTAGCAACAAGCTTCTTGCCTTTAGATCATTCTTTCTTCTTATCTTTTCATCACTGGATGTTGGCTTTGGAATGGTTGGAGGTTCTCCTTCTTTGCTTGGAATAGGCACTACAACGAAGGAGTTTCCATTCTCAATGATCTCCCAGAGATTGTAGTCCAGCATTGAAAATACTGCTCAATCTTTATCATCTACACATCGTATTCTCCCTGCTTTACCTTGGGGATCTTTGCAGCAACATGAGTTTGGTTGTTTTCAGTTTCCATTGCTTCTTTGTTGGAATGAACTTCTTCTAATTCAGAGTTTCAGATACACAAGCTCTGATACCACTTGTGAGTCCCAAACCTTGGATCTACTTAGCTTATATAAGTATATTGCCTTGTAAGATTCCAAAACAATTGTGAATGAAACAAAGCTTAATGCTAATCAAGTATGCGAAATCTACTTGATAACACTTAGAAAAATAATCAATAGAATAGTGAATATGCAATGGACAAAATAATAATCAAAACACTTCAATATTATTAAATAATAATACGGATACTTTGGCTAGTATTAGGGTATACAACCTTGAAGTTTTTCACACGACTGTTCTAATCGATTAGGTATAGGTGTCATTTACAATATAACCTAGGACCTCCTTTTATAGGACAAGGAGTCCTTTAGAAGAAAACTATCACTATAAAATCATATAATATATACAATATCTATTCTGAAAATATAAAACTTGTGCATATCATCCAAGCAGTACAAACTATATGTACTATAAGTACTAAGTAAGTTAGTACTACTAGTGTAATCTTCACTAGTTCAGTTTGTATACTTGGCAGTATCAAGCACAGTTAGTACTGCTATGTTTAATTCCCAACATGGATTAAGTGAGTTAACGCACGTTAGTGGGGCGAGTTGGATGGAGGGATAAACGATGCATAACGTTTGCCACTTAAGGATGGACAGTGCATTTGTTTGGTCAAAGGACGAACAGTTGCGGTCAACACAAACCACAAGGACGAACGGTGTAATTTACTCTTTAAAAAATTAAGACAAAAAATAATTCTTTAATAGGAAGGTTTTCAAACTAACACATACATATGAATAGGAGTTACATTACATTATGGATTTTAATTTCTTCAATTGTAGCATCCTCTAATATTTATAAACCTCATTAATTGTAATAGCATATTTAATCAATGCGATTTAATAGCCCAACTAAAAAGAAAAAAAATTGCAATGTGGTTTAATATAAAAAAGCATCTATACTATAACTACCATTTTAATGCATATTTCATACATAAAAAGCCTACAAACTAACGCACGTTCATCTCAGCTTCTAAACACACACATGCTATTATCATCATCACCGGCTAAACAACTGCCGCCACCAGATCTTCGAGCATGGTGGTTTGAATAGTTTTCGGGTTTTATCTTTATTGTGGTTTTAGTGATGTTCTAACAACAGATCTTTGGACATGGTGGTTTCGGCTAAAGTTCCATTCCGACTATTAAAACTCATCGTCCCGGCTGTTAACAATCGCCGACAAAGAGGTGGTGATGATTGAAAAGTTATTTTAATCTAAATCATTTATCATTTGTACAGTTTTTGTGAAAGAAAACGTCTAACCCAATAACATTTATTCGCCGCAAAATATAGTCACATGGTACTCGTCGCCGTATTGCACGGATACTCTACTATTACTCTAAGAAGATGAACAATAACGTCTAACAATCTTAAACTCCCCGACCAATAAAAAAGAGGATGCTTTAAATGTGATTAAAAAAATGCACCAACGTAACTAGACATAAAGTTTTCATAATTGTAAATATTAAAAAGAGGCACTAAAAAGTGTCGTAATTTTAACATTTTTCACCTATAACTTAGCACGAAAATACATTTATTTCATAATTCAAGTTATAGGACACCCCGTGTCTCAGAATTAACACAATAAAATACAATTAAATATATGAATGCCGAATAACCCGGCTGTTAGTTTTGGAACAAGACATTATGGCTTGAGGCGAGATGTGGGATTGGTGCTATAGGGCATTAGCCAACCCTATAACTCAGCATATCGAGAGCTCTTAACATGGTCCTCAACTTTTGAATAAAAAATAGATAACATACGTCATCATTCGAATATTGATTTCATATATTAGGGTATGAATGGCAAAACTAGCTGTAAGCTTGACGTTGTAACGTGTAAACTATAAGCTGTAAACTATAAAGTAGTTAACATTAGCTATAAGCTGTATAACTTTCAATAAAAATGTTTAGTAAACTAGCTGTTAACTGTAATTATAAGAGTAAAAAGACATAAAAAGACATATATATATAATTGTAAACATATGTAAAACATAAATATAAGAGTTAATTACATAAATCGTCCTTGTGGTTTGGTGAAAATTACGGATCTTGTCCCTGTGGTTATTTTTAAGCGGGTCACGTCCCCGTGGTTTCTCAAAGTTACGGATCTTGTCCAAATTTTGACCCGCTCGTTAAAAAGGACGTAACTTGACCTGATGGACTAACGGAGAGTTAACCTTATAATTTAGGTTTTCCCTCTCAAAATACAAACCACATGGACGATATATGTAATTTTCTCTTTAAAAATAAAAAAAAAAAAAAAAAAAAAAAAAAAAAAAAAAAAAACCCAAATTTTTTTTATGAAAATATTTTAATTTTATTAAAAATAAATAAATAAATAAATAAAACTTAAAAAAAAAATTGTTAAAAAAATATTACAAAATTAAAAAAAAAATCATTTTACTATAACACTTAAAAAAACTGTTTATTTAAAAAAATTAATTTTATTAAACTTTTTTATAATAATTAAAAAAAACTTTAAAAAAAATTAATTTCGTTAAAAAAATATTATAAAATTAAAAAAAATCATTTTACTATAATATTTACCCAAATCTGTTCATTTAAAAAAATTTATTAAAATTTTTTTAGAATAAATTAAAAAAATTAGAATTTTTTTTTTTAATTTTATTATAAAAACGGATGAAAGCGCCATTTTTATACGTTTTCGTCCGCCTTTATAAAAAGGAAAAAAATCGTATAAAAACGGATGAAAACGTACGAAGACGTACAAAAACGGACAAAAACGCATTAAAACATATAAATGTCCGTTTTAATGCGTTTTCGTACGTTTTTGATAAAACGTACGAAAGCGTACAAAAACGTACGAAAACACATTAAAACGGACATTTATACACTTTAAAAAAGACATTTATACGCATTAGAACGGACATTTATACGGACATTTTTTTTCTTTTAAATTAAAACGTACATTTATACGTATAAAAATGGCGCTTTCATCCGTTTTTTTTTTTAATAAAATTAAAAAAAGATTTTTTTTCTAATTTTTTAATTTATTCTAAAAAAATTAATAATTTTTTTTAATAAACATTTTTTGTTAAATATTATAGTAAAATGATTTTTTTTATTAATTTTATAATATTTTTTTAACAAAAATATTTTTTTTAAGTTTTTTTTTTTTAATTATTATAAAAGGTTTAATAAAATTAATTTTTTAAATAAACAGTTTTTTAAGTGTTATAGTAAAATGATTTTTTTTTTTTTTTTTTTTTTTTTTTTTTTTTTTTAAATTTTGTAATATTTTTAACAAAATTTTGTTTTATTTTTTTTAAAGTTTTTTTTAATTTATTATAATAAAATTAAAATATTTTTGTAAAATAAAATTGGAGATTTTTTTTAGGAGTAAATTATATATATCGTCCCTGTGGTTTGTATGTTGAGAGGGAAAACCTAAATTACAAGATTAACCCTCCATTAGTCCATCATGTCAAGTTACGTCCTTTTTAACGAGCGAGTCAAAAATTTGACACGATCCGTAACTTTGAGAAACCACGGGAACGTGACCCGCTTAAAAAAAATCACAGGTACAAGACCCGTAATTTTCACCAAACCACAAGGACGATTTATGCAATTAACTCTAAATATAATAAGCTAATTATATTACTAATAATCGTAGTGCTTTAAGATAACATGATTGTAATATTCATTGACGACGTGCATTTAATATTGATGTAGTAATATCATCTCAGATTCGTTTCATCTCATTAAAAGTTATTTATAAGTCATAAGTCTCTATCAACCCAAGACTATTGAGAGGGGCTTATTACTAGTCAAATTACTTAAATATCTTTCAAAATATAATAAATTATCACATAAAAGCTGATAATATATCTTAATTAGTTTGATGTATTGTTATGTGATTTTATATTAATAAGATTTAGCTCAAACTAATTCGTCAAATAGCTTTATAAAAATATAAGCTTCAACTTTCAATTCATAACATAAGCTTCAGCTTTCGATTTATCATATAAGCTCCAGCTGCAACCCTAACTTTAGCTCTAGCTCTAACTCTAGCTCTAGCTCTAGCTCCAGGCCGTTTCACCAAACTTAACCAAGTTACAAACAAGTACAACCATTGATATCAAATACACATAGAAAAAGTTAAAACAATTTATATGAAACTAATAAAATGTAAAATCGTGTTGGATTAAAATGAGTTTTATATCGCTTCATTTCACGATGAATGGAAAAAGAGAAGAAACAATTCATGGTTATGAAACTGAAATTGGAACACTGACATAATTAATGAGTGATTATAACTAAGGGCAGAGATGTAATTTCACACACAAAAAGCTCTATTATTTATTGAACGCTCATCCTCAAAGTGTTTTAAATTGGAGCTACTTCATCAAATTTAGAAGCTTTAGCAATTTTTACCAAACAAAGCTTTTTCTATTAAGAACTTTATTTTTCACAACAAAAAGCTTCAACCTCTTAAAAAGCTCTTAAAAAATTGTTGCCAAACAAGCCCTTAATTAACTGAATTAAAAATAATTTTCCATATAAGGAAACCTATTTTAACATCACTTTTTCTGATATTTTATAATAGAGGCAATTCTTTAAACGGACAAGTAGTCCGACGGGGTATCTTTTTTAAACGGAAATATTTTTTTTTTCTCAAACTAGCTATGGGCTACTTTAGGTCTGGGTTATCATAGTTAAAATTATAACACGTGTCCACTTACAAAAGTATATCAAGTACAACTATGTAAGCTATGTGTAAGACATGTCCCCTACGAGTACTTTGGGCTACTACTGCTTTGTTGGGGCGACCAAGAGCCGAGGCGACCCGATTTTTGTCCTTTAGTAAAAAAGTCAAACCTCAAATAATATTTTTTACTAAAAGACAAAAAACGGGTCGCCCCGGGTCTTGGTCATTCCGACAAAACAGTAGTAGCCCAAAGTACTCGTAGGGGACATGTCTTACACACTTACACTTGATACACTTATACTTGATATACTTTTGTAAGTGGACACGTGTCATGATTTTAACTATGGTAACCCAAACCCAAAATAGCCCATGTATAGTTAGGGGAAAAAAAAAAAAGCCTTATCTAAAAAAGTACTTTCTTGATAGCTTTGTCCTTTCCATAAATTGCCTCTTTATAGTAATCCTTTTGCAAGTAACATAGACAACCGTAATAATTCTATTTTAAGCCATCACTTATTCTTGTTTAAATGTAAACTCAACTTCATGTTCTCAAATTTACTTTCTTTTTTGAATATCCAAGATAGTGACCATACTTAAAGCATCTCTTATGGTAAATATTTTAAAAGGTTTATATAATTTTTATGTCATATGCTTTTAAATTTCTCATTTTATAAATCTATTATCACTATTTTTAAACTTGTTAAAAATTTATAATTTGATGATGTATTAAATGAATTACATGTATCTAATTGCAATGAAAATGTATATAAATTATACCTATTTCATTTCATATCATCATAAACCTCATCTCATTATGATAACTCAATTTATAAACCTTTTCAAATTTTATAAACCTTTTCATGAACCTCTTATAGTGAATGCTCTTAGTTTGACTTTGCTGAAATACCATTAGCTCTTGACTAATATCACTATGGTTTTAAAGAAATTACATGCGGTCATCAATTTAAACATCTCACAATGATTGAACTAGGTGGTGAAAAGAAGAACAATGTGTGACCACAGGTCCACAGGTTTGTTTACGGTTGAATTTCGCTAATTGTTTCAAGTTCAACCTTCAATTTAATACAAATAAAATAAAAATTCAGTACAATTTTTACATGGGAACTTGGTAAAAAAAGAAAAAAATAAATAAATAAATAATGGTAACTGGTTTTGGCAAAGAACCCAAAAACCTGGGTGCATCCCAACATAGCCAAGAGTTTCGCAAGAAAGGTTGTAGAACGCTTTGCATATTGGTTCCTAAAAAAATGTGCTTTGCGCACACCACTGCAACTTTAGGGTTCACAAATTATAGAGTTTTTTAGCGGACCAAGGACGTGGCTCGCAACATTATTTGCATGGTTTTAATGTCTTTATCATTTTGTGGTAACTTATATATTTAGTTATTTTGTCGAATTCAACCAAATTCTCTTAACATATCAAACATGTGTACGTACGAGTAACAGGTGCTTACACTTCGTGACGGGTTTAAAAAACATTTTTAAGAAAGTTTTTCCAAATTATAGTATACAAACAAACTACGTATTATACATAATAAAGTTGCTTATGTAATATAAAAAACACTTTCAAATTTAACATATCTTTTATAGATACAAAGACTAAATCAAACAATAGAATTAGAAACAAGATTTATATAATAAAAAAATTACATCATTTCAGAGTGTTTTTGTAAAACCCTTTTTATTGAAAAAAAATTTGGGCCAATAGGAAAGTTCAATTTCGCCACGTAAGCAAAATCATGTGATGTGATTGGTTAATAAAAGTCAAAATTAAATTGATTTTGGTCAAACTTTAATAAATTTGGTAGAGAAATTTGGTTGATAAAAAAAACACATAAAAATATAGGTGTCAAATTTGTGAAAATAAAAACTTAAAAAAAGATGAGGTGATTAATAAAACTTTAGTGGTTGATTTTTTAAAAATTATATAGAGTTAAGTGTAATATTATAAACCTTCATGTATTTTAATAAGTGAAAACAAAAACTTAAAAAAAAAGAGGTGATTAATAAAACTTTAGTGGTTGATTTTTTTATAATTATATAGAGTTAAGTGTAAATTATAAACCTCCATGTTTTTTAATAACTTAGGATTATAAACAAATACCCCCTTATACTTTATACACTTTAAACTTTATATCTTAAAAAAACAATGTATATGTTGTTTTAAAATAACAACATATAAATTTACATAAGATTATAAGTATCAATTTTTTTACTATATACGTTCATTAAAGACTCATTTATTTCTTTTTTAAACTAACCTACGTGGACACGAGTTTACATTTTAAATACGGCTAAATTACTGAAAACGGGAATATAACTATCAAATTGTAAGCACGGTTTACTTTAATATAAAAAATAAATATACGCGATTGTACTTATAACAATGATTCATGTAATTCTTATTTATTTATATAAGGCTATCTAGAAAAAACATTTTTATAAAACATTAACATAATATCAACGCTCATTATAAAATAAGTATACTTTAACTTTATCAACACTCATTATGTGCTATTAAACTTGCATCTATGTACAACATAATATCAGTAGTGAAATTTAAATAACAATATCAACATTTTTGTCAGCTAAATAAAATTAAATCTTGAGTTACCTAACAGAAATTTGTATGTGTAAACTTCGTGCGTGCACGAAACTTATATCTATATAATTATATGCAATTACCTTTAAAACCCTCAGATCACACCACATATTTGCTATTTTACGATTCGACCTACCATGTTACTACTTACATTGACCCTCAATTTTCAAATAACTACCCCGCATATTTTCTCTTGTTCCACTATTACACATCATCTTGCGTACAACATAATTGTGCACCTATCATCCTGAAGAAATGGACGCCCAATGCTAATTTACTTAAGAAAGATCTGAATTCGGTCCCATTTGGGTAAAATTCCATTATATTCCTATTGTGGCGTTTAGTGCAGACGAATTGAGTGTGATGGCTACTAAGCTTAGTGACCCGATTATGCTTGATTCATATACGAATTCTATGTGTCTACAATCATAGGGTCGTATAGATTATGCCCGTGCATTGATTGATATTAGGGTTGATCGGGAGTTAAAGGAAGAGATGATTATTGCTATTCCTAATATGGAAGATGATGAAGAGGTTCTTCATACGGTGAGGGTGGAGTACGAATGGGAAACACCTAGATGTGGTGTGTATGATATTTGGGCATGATGAAATGTTATGTCCAAAATGTATTGTTGAAAAACCAAAGAATGATGGTTTCAAACAGCCTCCTAGACAGACTTCTTTGTGGTACTAATGTATGATCTAAGTTTCAGTTTAAGCCTAAGAAACAAGTTTACCAAGCCGTCTCTAAAAAGAATAATGCTAGTTCAAATGGTACGAAAAAGAATTCTCAAGTAGAGACGAGCTTACGATTAAGAAAGATGATGAGCTTGGATCAAATGGGGGGGGGGGGTCATCAAATTCAGGTAAGAAAATTGTCCAAAATGTGCCTGGTTGGACATATGGTAGTCCAAGTACTACACCTTTGGTTGCAAGGATTAATGAGCTAGAAAGTCAAATGCTTGATGGAAAGCTTGTGCTAGTGAATGATGATGGGAAGCCGCTAAAGCCTTGTAAATCAACGCTTCCTAGTTCTTCTATTGTGGCTTCTAAAAAGATTGATGATTCGGTTAATGAGCATAGTGATAGTGAAGTGTTCGAGGTATACAACGAAACTACTAGTTTTATGGCTTCTACGAACTCCAAGGTTAATAAAGCTTCTAAACGTGGCAGTTGAGTGGGAAATAAAAGCTTGTATGAAAAATAGAAGGAAACTTATAATGAAGACCCGTATAATGATATTTGCTAATACCTTTGACATTAGTTTTCGTGATCAATTTTGTAAAACCTTAAATTTCTGAACTAATAATATACATCTAATTTGAAATTTCACCTAAGTTATGCCTAGAACTATATGTTTGCGATAATTAAATACGATACGAGATAAGCCTAAGTTAATGATCTTTTGGGCTTCAAACCGTCATGCGACACTCGAACTTAGCGCGTTTTGTAAAATTTTATCTTATGGTGACTTGAATGTACATGTCCAAAATCCGGCCCTTTTTCTTTTTCCCATCATGTCACATTTTTTTCTTCTTTCTTTTAATTTTGAAGGAGATTTGAAAATAATAATAAACGTGTGTATCCCCAAAAAAAATTAGGAGATCTCTTTGCCTTTGTCTTCTAACACATGACACCCACCCAAGGACAATATACGTTTTGATAGCCTTCCATGATTACCACGCCTTACCCCATCCTTAATTATACACCCCATCAAGGTTCCTGAGTTTTCCTCCCATCAAGGTTCCTGAGTTCTCCTCCCAAGCACCAGGTGTTCAAAAATCTTTGGTGATTCATTCGCGAGTTGCCGTGGGTATAATTGTTCTTGGGTTACTCTTCTCCTGTGTCTCGTGATTGCAGCCTCAAGGTATCTCCACGTTGCTTCTTGTTCTCTTGTTCTATTCGACATACATATGTTTGTATGATCTGATTTTATATCTCCAAAAACCTAATCGTTATCACAAAATACCAAAACCTAATCAGAACTTATGTGTTGAAAATAATTAATAATGTTGTTGTTATGTCTAGATAAAAGGAACGTGGGTGTATAAAAAGGTATAGGCGCCACATGAGTTCATAAAACAACCTGATTAACTATTTGTCGACTCATATGTTTATTCCTTCTTTTCGACCTAAACTTCCAGCCCTAACTGTTGTTACTAAATCTACTAAAGATCAGACGCTTAATGTGGTTAACAAAAAAACTAGGAACCTGGGACTTATATTAACGAGTGGGTTAGGGTTTTAGCAACGGGCTGGTATTGTGATTTTATGGGTGTGAATCCTTGCTGCTGTTGTGGTGTGCATGGTGGTGTCGGTCTATATCTAAATATAAGGAAACCAGGTAGGCAAGTCGAGGGGCTAGGGTTAGTTTATGTGGGTTGCGTGTGGTTCTATGTGGGTCGTATAAGGTCTTATCGATGGGCTGTTAATGTGATTTCATGTGTGGTCTCATGTCGTTATTGTCTCGTTATGCCTTGTGGTTTGTGTTAGTTGTTTTATGTGTAGGTAGGTCGACTTATTCGTTAAACAACTGTCGCCTGAATATTGAACCAAATGGGTCAAATGAAAGATGGAACTGGTTATGTATATGTGTAGGTAATATTGGATCATGGCTGGATCCCTAGGTTTACACTAGACGGATCCCAAGTGGAAGGGATCCGTGGGATCCGGGGAACAGTGAAGAATTTTGCCTATAAATAGAAAGCCATTTCTTCATTCTAACTCACCCCTCTTCTTACTAAATCTCTCATACACTCTCATTCTCTTCTAACATATAGATCACTTGATCTAGAGAGTTGTTCTTCTTTCTTTCTATTTGTGATCCTCATATAGGTCCTTCTCTAAGGCGAGATCACGAGCATTCTACAAGTCATCCAAGCAAGGGGTCCTTGATTGATTTGTCACTCCGCAAGATTTCTGTAGCGAAGATCTTGTATTTGATATTTCACATATTTGTTGTGTAATAGTTGTGTTGGTTTGGTCCACCGTGCTACGGACTTGGTATCTAGCTTTGTACCGGAAAAAGTGTAAGCAACGTTGTGAAGGCTTCTCCGCCAAGTGAAGGAGTTTGTTGACATAGTGCTTGAACTCTCGAGTAGGTGACTCGGGGAGTGGAGTAGGGCAAGGAAGGTGTCCTTGTAGCCGAACCACTATAAATCGGTTGTGTCTTTTCTATCCCTTAACTTTATTTATTTGCTTGCATTATCATTAGATCTATACGTTCTCAACATCCATACGATTTCACATAATATCGAATCTAAAGTTTTTGAAATCAACTTAAAATCGGCAAAACTATTCAACCCCCCCTTCTAGTTTTCCATAATTGGCATCAAGAGCTAAGTTTATAAAAGTTTTAAAATAAAATTGTATATTAAAAACTTTTCGATCACTATGGGTTCTGAAAATTATAAGGAAGGGAAATCTATGCAACGAAGACCACTACTTGAAACTAATGGTTTTATATATTGGAAAAATAGATTCGAAACATATGTGAAGTCTAAAGATATTGATCTTTGGTACATTATTGTTGAAGGTGATTTTGAGGCTACCTCAAATGATGATAAAGGAAATTTAGTTCACATACCTCATGATAAACTAAACGATGAAATAAAGAAAAAGCTTTCTAAAAATAGTGAAGCAAAAATGGTTTTATATAATGCTTTACCGAAAAAGGAATTCGAATGAATTTCTATGCTTAAAACCTCTAAAGAAATTTGGAATTCTTTAGTTGTAACTCATCAAGTGTTAGGAATTAGAAAATTCCATGTTAAAGTGTCGGTCACCCTAATTAAGGTCTAGCATAATTTAGCTCGTAGACGTGTCGTTAGTCACGTTATTTAGTAGTTTATTTATTAGTTTGTAGCGTAGTATAGCTTAGTGCATCACCGTGGAGGAAGGACGGGTCTTTACCCACTGTATGCCTGATCCACAGTCCGATAGGAGGACGTATTTTCTTGTAACTATAAATACCCCTTCCATCCATGGAAGGGGTGGTGCTTTTCAATCTAATATTCAACTTTTTGTTTACTAAGTCTCTAGCAAGAAAACACCCTCTCTCTCTACTAACTCTCTAACTATGGCAAACATGTATTTTGATCTTCCAAGACCACCCGAATCATCTAACACAATAAAATAACGATCCTACAATTGGTACCAGAGCCAAGGTTATTGTGTTATCTTGATTTGTGTGGTTTCGTACCGTGGTTGTTTGTGTTTAGTGATGTTTTGTGGTTCGTATCTAATGTTTAAGCTGTTTTCATTCCTGGTCAGAATAAAAGTTTTTGCTGCCTTTTAGTGATAACAGTTTTTACTGTTTCTGCGTATCTTTGATTTGGTCAAATGTTACATATGTTTTTGTGTCTAAAGTCCATTAAGCTGCTATTGTCAAAACAGTAACTACTATTTTTGTGGCGTCTCTTTATTGAGGTCAAAATGGGTCATAGTATCATCTGTTAGACATACTTTTGAGTCATATATGTGATATCTTTGTGGTCAAATGGTCACTTTTCTTGGTCAAAACTGGGTCAAAACTATTTTTCTGGGTAAACTTGAAGCTGGCCGGAAAAGTAATCGGAAAAACTCATCGGAAAAGTCATATATCTTGCTGGAGATTTGACACAAAACTGACCAGATGCATTGCACCTCTTATAGCGACTTGTCTTTACAAGTCGCTACGACTTAGCCTAGCGACTTAGCCGTGGCGAGTTAGCCTAGCGACTTAGCCGTGGCGAGTTAGCCTAGCGACTTAGCCGTGGCGAGTTAGCCTAGCGACTTAGCCGTGGCGAGTTAGCCTAGCGACTTAGCCGTGGCGAGTTAGCCTAGCAACTTAGCCGTGGCGAGTTAGCCTGGCGACTTAGTCGTGGCGAATTGACAGAAAGAAAGGTAGAAGAAGATATTGACCAAGACCTCAACATCAATCTATAAACCACAACAAGACTCGACCACATACCAATTTACCAAAAACTCATAACCTCAGTTTCAAACATCATTGGTCCATGGTTATATTAACGAACATGAGAAGACTCAAAACTATCTCAACAGATCCGAACACATACGAATCCAACATCACAACTTCACCAACAACTCCCAATCTATCCTATCCTCCATCTTCTCTAGCACTAACAAGACTCGAAACGAAAATGATAAAAAGATCTCAGTTTCGAATTCGTGTATGGTTTATCAAACTCATAGATATTATATGATCTACACACAAATTTTCGAATACATCACAGATCTATAAGGCACTCATCCTTCTTGATGTGTCCGAATGTAAAAGTCAAATCAAATAACAAATCTGCTAATTGATTTACTTGATTCGGTTGATAAACATAATCACAAACATCAATTGTACGAATTAAACAAATGAGTTTAACAATCATGTTAAATCATTTGTCTGGCTCGTGTATACTCATAAACAAGAAGGACCGAAAGATTACACCTACCCGAGACCCATAGGATCTTGAAGACTTCATCTTGATTCGTATGACATCATAAAAGCTTAACAAGGTAACGAGTAAATTATAATTGTTGAGTTTGGTATATTGAGGAGATGAAAGCTGAGTTTGTTATGTATGTTAATTGATTTGGTGGAGATGAGAGGCGTAAGTTTGAGATGGATTAGATGAGGCGTTAGGTGGAGAGATATTAGGAGTGGTAGGCGTTTTTATCACTTTGTGATATTAGGGTTAGGATAATGTTGTGTTTTAGGGTAAAGTGAGTTATCTTATACCCAAATATATCTTAACCGGTTATGTAAGTGTTTCATTTTGGATCGTGGGTTATTTTCACATAGAATGGACTTGGGATCTTGTGATTAAACATGGGCTGGATCCTCTTTTGTACAAGATTGGGCTGATAGTGGTGCAATTTTTTGTACGTTTGAATGATGGATCGGATATAACGAATAAAGTTGTGTTACCCGATTTTTTTTCCACAAAAAAAATTGAGGGTACATATTTTATATTGGCTAAGAGTGATATTTTGGGTATGGTATATTTTCACGGAGGGATACAAATTCACGGCTCGAGGAAAATTTGAAAAATGACTACGGAGTTTTTGCATGGTATTACGTATGAGATATTAGCAGCATCGGGTTATCTCCATATGTGGTCATTACTAATAGCCGTTGAATCATTGGAGGTTCAATTTCAGCAATTCCCATGGGAGAATCGGTGCTAATAAATGTCAAAGACACTTCATAGTCTAAGCAAAATCGTTCAAGAATCTTCAACGTCAGTCGTTAATTTTTCAAGATGTCTGCTTATGACAAGAACTTCTCGTGCAAATGGTCGTACACGTTATGATGCTTCCGAAAGTTCGAAACCATCATGGGGGAGAAACGTGTACTTTGATGTTTTACGGTCAACCTCAGGGAAAAGGAGTTTATTACACTTGACTTAGTATGGTTTGTGAAGTTGTCTACATTTGGGAAAATAATTGTTGATGGTATGATGATTGTTGTTGTGGTATGAGGGTTGATACTTTGATATATACACTTTCACGATGATTATTATGTCACGGCTTGGCTTGAATGGAACTTTGTTAACTACGGGGTTGTTTGTACGGTATTTCTTATTTGGCTTTGCAGTAAGGTTTTTCCGGGCGTGTTTACTTATTTCGTCTTCTTTCGTTCTACCATTCCGCGAAGATGACTTGTTTGGGCTTTTAAAGAGTGTGATAAAGACTTGGCTATTTAATTACGGTTGTGATTCTTTCTCGTTTAACCCACAACGTAACTATCACTTCGGTGTCTCACTCAGTTGAGAATGTCAAGAGGTTTTGTACATTGGGTACACCGTTTCTTTTTCACAAGGATTAGTACAAGTTTAAGTAACAATTCTGGGGAACTCTACTTCATGATTGATCCGCGCAAAACAGTCAAGCTAAATTACTCAAGCCTGCCACTTGTGAATGGCAGACCGTGATCAGCTTAAAACTGCTCAAGCACCAATGCAATGAAGATCAGGAGAGTATAGTGTTTCCCCAGGTCGTTAAGTCCCAACGAGCTGTGCGAGAATAGTCAAACGTGTAGTGATCGGGAGATTTGAACGGAAAAGGAGATTGTGGTTGATCTATACCTAAAGAGAAAGCCCATAAACTACAGGGGCTTAAATGCAAATTAAAGAAAGTTAAAAAGATAAAATCTATTAAATAAACGCTATCACTATATTTAGAATGATGAACGTTTAAAACTTAAAACTAAAAACGTACGTTTAAATAAAAATTACGTAAACGCACAAAATAAAAAGTGAAACTTATACAATATAAATCCTAAAAATATGAAAAATACATTTTTACAATCCTAATGATAAAAGAAACTTTATAGAAAAAGAAAATTATTTTTAAAACTATTTAATTAATTATTATTAATTAAAAACTATTTTTAACTATTAAATAATTATCTAAAATACAAGAAATTAGGAAATAAAGCTAGAAAAATAAAATTAAGACTTAGAAAAGTCTAAAATATCAAAATAGACTTTTCAAAACTATTTTTGTATTTTTATGATTATTTTTCTATTTTTTTATGATTTTTAAACTATTAAAAACTAATTAAAGTATTTAAAAATACAAATTTAACTAGGAAAAATCTAGAAAAATATTTTTTTCTCTTTTTATATTTATCTTAACTTAATAAAATTGAAAAATTATTTTTTTGAAACTTTTTCTAAATTAAATGCAATTAAAGCTAATTAAAAGTGATTAAAAAATGAATTAAATCTAGAAAAATAGAAAACAGTAACTAAAAATCATGAAAAATTCAAGGAAATTCTAAAATGCTATTCTAGTTCTAGGAAAAATATCAAATGTGAAGCTTATGTGGAAGAAATCAGAGCTGTAGTGTAACTGTCAAGAAATAAGCACATGAAATTAAGCAAATAAGCACTAAAGTGAGCCAACTGAAAACATAAGCTAAATTATGCTAAAATAAGCTAAAAGCAACTTATAACACCTACTCCTAACACCTAATAAGCATTTCACCAATGATTACAGGCTAACTGATTTAAACAACATAACAGTGAACTACCCCTATGTTTGAGCTAATCCACAAGCTTATCTGAAGAGCTTTTGTGAAAAACAGATATGTGGTCTTAATGACCACCTAGCATACTGCAACTAGACCAAAAAATGAGATCCTAACTACTTGAAATGGGCTCTGTGCAGCCTCTGTAAGATCTGCATAAAACTGAGTTTTGACACAGTTTGACTTTTGAAGAACATTTGCTACTTTGACTTATGTGAGGTTTGAGATCAAATGTTGGCCTGATTATGTTGTATATGGATGAAATGAAACTATGGCAAGCTAGATAATCTGATCCTAAACCTATATGTAATGATTTTTGCTACTGATTCCAACAGTTCCAATCTCTAAGACAGGTAATAAGCTATTTTGACCATGAGTGTTCTAAAGTGCCAAAAGATGATCCCTAAGCCTCTAATAAACCTACAAGGAACTACTGCAATCCAATTTATCAACTTTACTAATCTCTAGCCTAGTTAACTATCTGTATCCAAACACCATTTTTACTGATTTGCAATACAAAACTCCAATCCAAGCTAGACTAGTTCTCAAACTAAACTCAGATAAATAAATAAACTTAGACACTCAACAAGTAAGCAACTTATGAGGTGAGCATTCTACTAACTGCTGAACTTTAAATTTACCAAAAACAGATGATGGACTAGTCTAAAAGGGGAATACGCAATTGGCTAATATACCTACTAAGGGAACCTTAAGACTATAGATTAAGCAATCTAACAATGTTAACTAACTCCTAAATAAACTGATCTAACATCCTATTAAGCTAAAGAAAATCTGAATTAGTGAGCTGTTGAATTGGGGTGAGACAGAACAGTACCAAGGGCACTGTTTGAGCTTATTTTGGAATAAGCTGTAGAGGATATCACCCTTCAAGCTTCTGAGCCTTTTGAGTAAACCTACCAGCTTCCCTTTGCACTACTTTTGGTTTGCTGAAGAGCTTAACCTAGCTTACAAATAAGCTGAGAAAATCTTTGGGTTTTACTGGTCAACCTGCACAGAACAAACACAATGCCAAACTAGCTACTTCGAAACATAAGCAGACCCTTCAAAATAATTTTGTGAATTTTTTTTCTTTTGACCACAGTTAAACAAGCTGGTTGACTTGTGATTTTTATTTTTTATAATTTTCAATCTTGAACTAAACTTGCTTAAATTGTTATGCCAAAAACTGAGGAAACTACAAATCTTACTTTTCTTAAAACCAGTTAAATCTCAAAATTTGTAAATACTTGCAAAACTCTTTTCCAACTCTAACCATTTACACAATAGCTTGTACTCAACTGATTTTCAACCCCAAAGATGGGTCAAAACTCTCTTTTGACCCATTCTAACCCATAAACCAAACACTCCTTTGAAAACTCAAATTGGACTTAAACTTGAGACCTTGATGAATAATGACATAAACTGGATGAATCACTTTCCCAACCATTAACATCAACCTTTTAACAGATTCAAGACCTTCAAACCAGGTTGACTTTCAAAATTGACCAACATCCAAACTTGATTAAAACTGACTTGTGAGCTTATAGAAAGCTATATGAAGCTTTAATTAACTGGTTTGAGCTTAAAAATATAAAACTAGAAGCTTGTACATGAGAATTCGAAATTTAAAAGTGCAACAGTAATCATGAATTTTTGAGACTTATATAAAATCTTAGATTGATAACCAAAAACACATTACAAGGATATTATGACTTAAAGGTAATACATAAAACTTGAAATTACAACATTTTATATTGAACTAAGACATTTATAAGAAAAACGATATTAAGAAAAAAAATGAGAAACTAGCTACTGCCCTCAGTTGCCTCTCTTCCTTCACTTTTATACTCAAAAAGATCCACGTGTCCAGCTTGGTGATTCCCACTTGATTCCAGTGCTTTTAGATAACAAAAGTGGATTTTAACCACTTTTTTCAATTTTGGCGGGAAGGTGTTATTTGACCTTTTTTTGGCTCTGAAATTGTAGCAAGGGGGTGAAAGGTGTCATGATGAGGTGAGTTGAGTGTGGAGGTGGGGGGGGCAGGGAAGAAGATAAGGTGAGGAGGGTTGAGTGTGTGCAGGAGTTGCAGGGTCTAGTGGGGGAGAAACCCACAAGGGAGGGAAACGTGGATTTTGACTGTTTTGTTGACCAGGGGTCCAAAATGGGGAAAGGGGTCCAAAAGGTCTTTTCTGGCAGGGGTCATATGTGGGAAAGGGTCAAGTCTTAGTTTAATATAACAAGGACTAAAATGTAATTATCCAATTCTTGAAGGACTAATCCTGCCATTATTCAAAAGTTGTTACAAGGACTAAAACTGACAACCTTCAAAAGTACAAGGACTTGTTTTGACAATTTCAAATTTTCCAGGGACTAAACTTGCCAAATTTCAAAGTTCAGGGACCTTTTCTGCCATTTTACAAAAGATTTATTCAAGGACCATTTTTGACAAATTAGAATATTTCAGGGACCTTGAATAACATTTCTCTTTATTTAGATTTACCAGGGACTGTTTTTGACAACTTTTGAAACTTGGGGGACTAAAACTGCCAATTATGCAAATTTGATACGTTTTTCACCAGATTTTGATATTTTTGCATTTAAAACACATAAAACACTTATTTGTGATATTTTTATCATTTTGATGCATTTCTAAGTGTTTTCAGATGTTTTTGTAGTTTAAATGGTACAAAAATGATGAGTATTTAGACACTCATCAATCCCCCACACTAAGATATTGCTAGTCCCTAGCAATGTTTTGAGAAAAATTAATGGATTTTATCTCTTTACCAAAAGCCATTACTTCTGGAGTAGCCAAATGTTTCAGTTCAAGTAAGAACCATGGTACACTGATAACCATGTGATTTTGAGCAAACCACCAGCTTTCAACGGATTTGATTTTGTCTTTACCAGAAGCCGTTTGCTCTGGACTAGCCAACTCTTAGATAAATTATCAATATTATCTTTGGTGAGTCGATTACCAATTATGGATTTTCCACTGCCTTTACCACAAGCCATAAACTTGCGGGCTAGCCAACTCTTCACTTTTTAGGATATGGTGAGCTGAATACCATACAATTTTGGGCAAATTGCAAGCCGTCAACGGATTTGAGATATCTTTACCAAGAGCCGTTTGCTCCTGGATTAGCCAATCCTTATATGGGTTAGACATGGTGGACTGATTACCATTTGTTGTGTTTAGTACATAGTACTTCCACTAAAAAAAAATTTTTAAAATTTGGCCATTTTGGGGGAAAAAGGGACTAAAAGGGTACATTTTATGATCAAATTCGCCAGAATTTCCCCCCCACACTTAAAAATGAATATTGTCCTCAATATTCAAAGTACCGGCTGTTATGCCGAAACTTAGAACGTAAAAAGATAACATTACTAGCTAAGTGTGGAAACACAACAATTATTCTCTTTTTTTAATATTTACAATTTTCAAAGTTTTTTAGATCTATATACAACATGTGGGGCATCTCCCCCACACTAGGGTGGTACACACGGGTGAAAACCCATGTTAAGCTACTGTTTTTGATTACCGAGTCGCTAGCTTGACTCGACCCCGAATTAATTTGTTCATGGGGAAGTAAGTGGAAGAGACAATCTCCATCGGACTTTCATTCAAGATGTTTGGATAAACATTGAAGTACGTGAAAGTTCCACACCGATGAGATACAGGCAGACAGACCCGGCTTACAAATGGTGCATGGAAATGCCTGGGTCAAAGATAATGTCTTCATTCCCGAAGGAGTGAAGAACAGGAGAAGCCACGGGATATATGAAGAAAAGAAAGAAAATCATGATAGAAATCATGACTAACTCTTCATCCTCAATAGGAGAATTCATAGTTTCATGAATCTCCTCAGTTAAGCTCATTTGATCAAGACATACTATGGGTGTGTCAAGATCAAAGTAGAAATTATCATACTCTGGTGGAGATATGATATGAGTGAGTTCATCGGCGAACTCCTTGAAGGTAAATGAATCATATTCAGAATTGGTATCATTGGGTTCACTGGTGAACTCATCCAATGTAAATGATTCATAATCGGGGAGAGAATTATGAGAATGAAAAGTGGTACTGCCACTAATCTTCTCTCCCATAATATCAAAACAGAAGGCTTTCATTTCCGGAATAGAATCATCGGAAAGAATGTCACTATCCTTAATGGGGATAGGAGATGAAATAGGTTTTTCATCGAAAGCCTCGATTTTAGAAATGATAAGTCTGACATTTAGTAATGTTGCACGAAGTGCTTCATCTTTGATTTCAGTGTCATTAACTTCATCATTCTCTTCTTCTAAGCTATCAAGCTCAGAAGGTAAATCTTCCACATAAATGATGTCTCCACAAGATAACGAATCATTATCATTAGAATCGGAGAACATCTCAATATGATCATTTTGGAAGACAAGAGGAGGAGGGATATCACACACATGATCAACAATTCCCTGTGACTCTCTTGGGATTTGGACAAGGTTCTCGACACTAGACTTTATGAATTCGTCCGGTTCCTTTTCAGGAACAGTGTCAAGAAGCTCATTCCCCATGATCAGAGAGCGAGTGGGAGCTTCGGGTGTGATGGCAGTAGACTGAGGGAGTTGAGAAGGACTAGCAGCTATGGATTCTACAAGTTCCATTATTTCTACTGCTAGTGATTCAGTAATATTCTTTTCTCCCTGTATTTCCACGGATGGAATCTCAACTGATGAACTTGATGAATAAAATTGTAGAATATCAAGGGTATCTTCATCATCATCGTCATCAGGAATGAAATGGAATCGAGAGCTAGATTTGGCTGCTTTTTCTTTTGCAATTGATTCCCTAATAGATTTTTCAAATGCAATCTGGGAATCTAATTTAGCAGTCCGTTCTTCAGCTAACAAAACCTCCATGGATTTTTCATTTGGATTATTTTGGGGATGTTTACATTCCTTCAAATCTTTCACTAAATCCAAAAGATCAAGTAGAAGATTTTGAGGAAGTGGCTCAGGCTGAGGTGGTGCCTGATTCACTTGGTACTGTGGAGGTTGGTCATGATACGAAGAGTCGTAATTGTTACAAGGAAATGGATTCCTTGTTTGACAATCAGAGCTAGAGTGAGGACCTCCACAATACTCACAACAATAGAACTGATGTGGCTGTGAGTGGTATGTGTTGTAGTCATAATTGTTATCAGGAACCTGCTCATAGACAAGCGTGTTTCCTGATTGACAATCAGAACTGGAATGTGAACCACCACAGTACTCACAACAGTAAAACTGCTGAGTCTCACAATGTGGTAGCTGATGGAATAAATCAGTCGTGTCATGGTAGGAATAGGGATCCTGGTTATAGACAGACCCGTTTCCTGATTCCACCATGCTACAACTGGGGCAATTGCCACCATTATAAGGACCACCACACCATTGACATCCAAGAGGGTGAGGATAAGACATAGAAAGAATCAAAGGTTTACAGAGGGTAAGAAATGAAGAATCAAAAGGGTAAGAGGGTAAAGAGGAATATTTTTGGTATTTTTGAAAAACATTTTGTAGAAACAAAGAATGAAAATCTTTTTGGGTTTTTGATTTTTAAAAGATGGTATAAACAAGGAGTGATGTCAAATTACTAATCTGCTAAACGTAAGACTATTAGCACTGCTCCCCGGCAGCGGCGCCAAAATTTGATCCGCGCAAAACAGTCAAGCTAAATTACTCAAGCCTGCCACTTGTGAATGGCAGACCGTGATCAGCTTAAAACTGCTCAAGCACCAATGCAATGAAGATCAGGAGAGTATAGTGTTTCCCCAGGTCGTTAAGTCCCAACGAGCTGTGCGAGAATAGTCAAACGTGTAGTGATCGGGAGATTTGAACGGAAAAGGAGATTGTGGTTGATCTATACCTAAAGAGAAAGCCCATAAACTACAGGGGCTTAAATGCAAATTAAAGAAAGTTAAAAAGATAAAATCTATTAAATAAACGCTATCACTATATTTAAAATGATGAACGTTTAAAACTTAAAACTAAAAACGTACGTTTAAATAAAAATTACGTAAACGCACAAAATAAAAAGTGAAACTTATACAATATAAATCCTAAAAATATGAAAAATACATTTTTACAATCCTAATGATAAAAGAAACTTTATAGAAAAAGAAAATTATTTTTAAAACTATTTAATTAATTATTATTAATTAAAAACTATTTTTAACTATTAAATAATTATCTAAAATACAAGAAATTAGGAAATAAAGCTAGAAAAATAAAATTAAGACTTAGAAAAGTCTAAAATATCAAAATAGACTTTTCAAAACTATTTTTGTATTTTTATGATTATTTTTCTATTTTTTTATGATTTTTAAACTATTAAAAACTAATTAAAGTATTTAAAAATACAAATTTAACTAGGAAAAATCTAGAAAAATATTTTTTTCTCTTTTTATATTTATCTTAACTTAATAAAATTGAAAAATTATTTTTTTGAAACTTTTTCTAAATTAAATGCAATTAAAGCTAATTAAAAGTGATTAAAAAATGAATTAAATCTAGAAAAATAGAAAACAGTAACTAAAAATCATGAAAAATTCAAGGAAATTCTAAAATGCTATTCTAGTTCTAGGAAAAATATCAAATGTGAAGCTTATGTGGAAGAAATCAGAGCTGTAGTGTAACTGTCAAGAAATAAGCACATGAAATTAAGCAAATAAGCACTAAAGTGAGCCAACTGAAAACATAAGCTAAATTATGCTAAAATAAGCTAAAAGCAACTTATAACACCTACACCTAACACCTAATAAGCATTTCACCAATGATTACAGGCTAACTGATTTAAACAACATAACAGTGAACTACCCCTATGTTTGAGCTAATCCACAAGCTTATCTGAAGAGCTTTTGTGAAAAACAGATATGTGGTCTTAATGACCACCTAGCATACTGCAACTAGACCAAAAAATGAGATCCTAACTACTTGAAATGGGCTCTGTGCAGCCTCTGTAAGATCTGCATAAAACTGAGTTTTGACACAGTTTGACTTTTGAAGAACATTTGCTACTTTGACTTATGTGAGGTTTGAGATCAAATGTTGGCCTGATTATGTTGTATATGGATGAAATGAAACTATGGCAAGCTAGATAATCTGATCCTAAACCTATATGTAATGATTTTTGCTACTGATTCCAACAGTTCCAATCTCTAAGACAGGTAATAAGCTATTTTGACCATGAGTGTTCTAAAGTGCCAAAAGATGATCCCTAAGCCTCTAATAAACCTACAAGGAACTACTGCAATCCAATTTATCAACTTTACTAATCTCTAGCCTAGTTAACTATCTGTATCCAAACACCATTTTTACTGATTTGCAATACAAAACTCCAATCCAAGCTAGACTAGTTCTCAAACTAAACTCAGATAAATAAATAAACTTAGACACTCAACAAGTAAGCAACTTATGAGGTGAGCATTCTACTAACTGCTGAACTTTAAATTTACCAAAAACAGATGATGGACTAGTCTAAAAGGGGAATACGCAATTGGCTAATATACCTACTAAGGGAACCTTAAGACTATAGATTAAGCAATCTAACAATGTTAACTAACTCCTAAATAAACTGATCTAACATCCTATTAAGCTAAAGAAAATCTGAATTAGTGAGCTGTTGAATTGGGGTGAGACAGAACAGTACCAAGGGCACTGTTTGAGCTTATTTTGGAATAAGCTGTAGAGGATATCACCCTTCAAGCTTCTGAGCCTTTTGAGTAAACCTACCAGCTTCCCTTTGCACTACTTTTGGTTTGCTGAAGAGCTTAACCTAGCTTACAAATAAGCTGAGAAAATCTTTGGGTTTTACTGGTCAACCTGCACAGAACAAACACAATGCCAAACTAGCTACTTCGAAACATAAGCAGACCCTTCAAAATAATTTTGTGAATTTTTTTTCTTTTGACCACAGTTAAACAAGCTGGTTGACTTGTGATTTTTATTTTTTATAATTTTCAATCTTGAACTAAACTTGCTTAAATTGTTATGCCAAAAACTGAGGAAACTACAAATCTTACTTTTCTTAAAACCAGTTAAATCTCAAAATTTGTAAATACTTGCAAAACTCTTTTCCAACTCTAACCATTTACACAATAGCTTGTACTCAACTGATTTTCAACCCCAAAGATGGGTCAAAACTCTCTTTTGACCCATTCTAACCCATAAACCAAACACTCCTTTGAAAACTCAAATTGGACTTAAACTTGAGACCTTGATGAATAATGACATAAACTGGATGAATCACTTTCCCAACCATTAACATCAACCTTTTAACAGATTCAAGACCTTCAAACCAGGTTGACTTTCAAAATTGACCAACATCCAAACTTGATTAAAACTGACTTGTGAGCTTATAGAAAGCTATATGAAGCTTTAATTAACTGGTTTGAGCTTAAAAATATAAAACTAGAAGCTTGTACATGAGAATTCGAAATTTAAAAGTGCAACAGTAATCATGAATTTTTGAGACTTATATAAAATCTTAGATTGATAACCAAAAACACATTACAAGGATATTATGACTTAAAGGTAATACATAAAACTTGAAATTACAACATTTTATATTGAACTAAGACATTTATAAGAAAAACGATATTAAGAAAAAAAATGAGAAACTAGCTACTGCCCTCAGTTGCCTCTCTTCCTTCACTTTTATACTCAAAAAGATCCACGTGTCCAGCTTGGTGATTCCCACTTGATTCCAGTGCTTTTAGATAACAAAAGTGGATTTTAACCACTTTTTTCAATTTTGGCGGGAAGGTGTTATTTGACCTTTTTTTGGCTCTGAAATTGTAGCAAGGGGGGTGAAAGGTGTCATGATGAGGTGAGTTGAGTGTGGAGGTGGGGGGGCAGGGAAGAAGATAAGGTGAGGAGGGTTGAGTGTGTGCAGGAGTTGCAGGGTCTAGTGGGGGAGAAACCCACAAGGGAGGGAAACGTGGATTTTGACTGTTTTGTTGACCAGGGGTCCAAAATGGGGAAAGGGGTCCAAAAGGTCTTTTCTGGCAGGGGTCATATGTGGGAAAGGGTCAAGTCTTAGTTTAATATAACAAGGACTAAAATGTAATTATCCAATTCTTGAAGGACTAATCCTGCCATTATTCAAAAGTTGTTACAAGGACTAAAACTGACAACCTTCAAAAGTACAAGGACTTGTTTTGACAATTTCAAATTTTCCAGGGACTAAACTTGCCAAATTTCAAAGTTCAGGGACCTTTTCTGCCATTTTACAAAAGATTTATTCAAGGACCATTTTTGACAAATTAGAATATTTCAGGGACCTTGAATAACATTTCTCTTTATTTAGATTTACCAGGGACTGTTTTTGACAACTTTTGAAACTTGGGGGACTAAAACTGCCAATTATGCAAATTTGATACGTTTTTCACCAGATTTTGATATTTTTGCATTTAAAACACATAAAACACTTATTTGTGATATTTTTATCATTTTGATGCATTTCTAAGTGTTTTCAGATGTTTTTGTAGTTTAAATGGTACAAAAATGATGAGTATTTAGACACTCATCAATGATCAAGTTTGACATATCGGATTTACCTCACCAAGTGGTCACAGCTACTGCCGACTGCGTGAATGATGTGTTTACCAAAGTGTTGATTGGATGGTTGATGATGTTGGATAATGAACCATTGATGAACTGCTGCATGTTCCCCTAAAAACAGATATTCACTGAAACCAAAGTTGTCGTAACACATTCAAGCTGACATTGTTTACGGTTTTGTCTTGATTTTGTAAAATCCCGCGAAAGAACCTATTTCTCGGTTTAAATCATAGACGTGTAAAATCCCGTGACAATGGAAACATCCTGGTATTAGTGATGTGCATTTCTGGATCTATCTTATGGTTTATTCTTGGTTTTGTAAAATCCCGCGAAAGAAACTATTTCTCGGTTTAAACTATAGAATTGTAAAATCCCGTAATGATGGATTCATCCTGGAGAAAGGAAAGTGTATTTCGGGATCTTATCTGATGCTGCTGCTACGGTTTCTGCTTCGAAGAAGGGATAAAAGGGTGTACTTCATGAATTGGATGTGTGTTTGGATATTCGTCATGGCAGTTTGGTTATTTCAAAGTTTTACGGGGTTATGCTCATTAAACCATGGTCGGGATGAAACCATTATCAGATTTCAATTAAAACGTCAAAAGAGGCTAGATTTGAGCTTTTAATCAGAAGATGTGACAACGGGGTTAATTTACTATTATTTATTTGATGTTGAAGTGAAATAACACGAGCAAGTGTACTTAGTATCTGAAGGTATCGGGGATGGATGGATGAAGATTCTTCATGATCCTTGTTCAAGCTTACCATTAAAAACAAAGACTTGGAAATCTAGTTATTATTGGGTAACTTTTACCTTTTCTTTTACCACTTGGGGGAACTGGGCTCTTACCTTAACAATATAACTATCACTTTAAGGAGTTACGTTGTAGTGCTCAGTGTCACATTCAATTGTCGATTTTCAAGAGGTGATATACGTCTTATACTCGATGGTTGGTTGGTTGAAGAGTATAGAGTACATAGAGATTCAAATGGGCATGAAGTCTCGTCACCGCTCTTTGTTACATATGTGCAAGTTTAAGTCACAAGTTTGGGTTAGTTTACTTCAGGGTCAAATTCATCATATTGGGTTTTCTCCATCAGCTGTCACGACAAAGAGCCTACTGAATGATAATGGGGTTGATTACATGTTTTGCTAAGAGAGTTGAAAAGAGAGAGATTATGACGTCTGTTCACTTCAGTTCAGGCCTCGTACTCTAAAGAAAAGAAAAGTGTACGTTTCAGTGCGCTTTATCTTTGAAAGAAGAGAAATCTTCTTATGACGTCTGTTCACATCTGTTCAGGCCTCGTACTCCAATGAAAAGAAATGTGTACGCTTCAGTGCGCATTATCTTCGGAAGAAGAGAAATCTTCTTATTATGACCATTCTCATCAACATGCTTCATACTTTTTCCATGCGCTTCAGTCTTCAAGTGAACCGGGCTACTGTTGATTGTTTTCTGATTCCACTTTCTCAACTATAATGACGATGGCGACATCCTGTGCTAATTTTGCGGGGGAGAAGTGTGAATAGACTACATTTGGATGATGTTCACTTGTTTAATCAAGAAAGGCATCTCCGTATGCAATTCTTGAGGGGGAGAAGAAGTGTGAATTTTTTGCATTGTTGATTGATATTTGAGAATTAATGGTCATACGGCTCTAAACTCATGTAAGAACTGTGCCTCTTCTTATCGTATCGGGTCATCTTTACATGGAGTTTTCTCTCTTCTAAGAGCCGTTGGTTGACATCTTCACTCGGATTGATGAGTTTATCGACAAAGTGCTTCCGGTTAATGCTTCACGTATACATCAACATGATGATTCCGAACAATCTCTCTGTTCTTGTTTGATGTGATTGGTAGTTTGGCGTTACCATCTTGTGTGTTCGTTGCGGCCTTATTGCTGATTTTCTTGATGAACATCTTTCTGTTCTTGTTTGATTGGGAGAGATTCTAGTTAAGGGGATTTGTAAGATGTAAGTTAATTGGGATGCTTTTTGGTGGGATGCTTTTTGGTGTGGGTTGAAGATGTTAACTATCTATTCCCCAACTGCACAATCTTGAAGAAGGTCGAGTCTACAGTCTGTTCTACATTTTCTGCTACATGTTAGAAGACTAAAGACAAGTTGCATTTAACGATCTAAAGACTTCTTCTTAATCTGGGCATTTATCAAACAGATTGTCAGTTTAGGGGAGAGCACTAATTGGGAGAAAGTTATAAGTCAAATTCAATTCCCAATTAGACTTGCTCATATTCTTTAGCAGCGACTGCTCGAGACGTTGATATTGACTATTGTTGGACATTTGACTCAAGTTGATTACTTCGGAGTTAATCATTTATCACTTATTTGAGATTGAAGTTGACTTTCACAAAGGCGTGTTCTTATTCGATAACTTGCTCGGGCTTAAGAATTTGAGTTGAAGACTTGGTTTATCTAGTTACCAGCAGTCGAGGTGGATGGTTGAAGACCTGGTTAACTATCACTATTAGGAGTTACTTTGTTTTACTCAGTGTCACACGCATATGACGGTGTGGATAATCGCAAGAGGTGTTAATGTCTCATACTTTGTTTGGGTAGTGAGTACTTAGAGATTTGCTTGAAGCATAAATTCTCTACACCGTTCTTCCATCATTAGGTGCAAGCTTAAGATACAAATGTGGGGAAGTTGACTTCAGTTTCAAGTAGGGTATATCGGGTTTTCTTCTTCAGTGGTCACTTCAAATTGTCTACAGAAGGGTTGATATAAATAGTCAGAGAGAGTCTTCAGCATGTTGATTCTCACAAAGACTTCAAGCAATCTTCTCAACAAATTTCAAGTACTTGGGCTTACAAAGAGTTGCTGATTCAGAAGTGTCAAAAACCAGCAAGGAGAAAGGAGACTCACATATAAACACAAAGCGAGTAAACTTGATGAACTTAATTCTTCTAAGTAACTGAAGACATCCCGGGAAGACAAATGTTATTACCGCAGAGAAACTCAAGGTTTGACTCATGACGAGTAAACTTGATGAGCTTAATACTTCTAAGTGATTGAAGATATCCCGGGAAAACAATTGTCATGACCGCAGAGAAACTCAAGGTTTTACTCATCAAGGCTTTTTGTGTTTGTATTTCTTCTACGTGGGGGAAGTGATGTTAGAGAAAGTTTCTGAAGATAAAAGAGGTACACTAGTATGTGGTGATTTCGATGGTATCGCAATGATCAGGGGAGAGAGAATGTGTACATTGGGGATGCTTAGCTGTTTCACTTGAGTGCTTAATCAGTGATTTAGAGATATAATCACTTATTCCGGTGTTGACATCCGCAGAGATTGTCACCCGCAGAGATAATCAGTGACTGGGCCTGCTTCTTCAATGTTATCAGTGATTCATTCCTTGTGTATTGGTATACTTCGGATACTTGAGCTTCATACACATTCATCAGGGACGAAAGATGTGAATATAGGGGAGGTGTTCTACATTACCCTCTTGATGTGTATTCGGGAGAGTTCTTGGATATTGGTGTACTTCGGGTTCTTGAGCTTCATACACGTTCATCAGGGAAGAAAAATGTGAACATGGGAAGGTGTTCTTCATTCCCCTCATGAAGTGTATTTGGGAGAGTTCTTGAGCATTATACAAAGAGGCTGACTGCATCAATTCAACTACTTGGGGGAATTGTTCTCTTGACACCTTTTGGAATGGATCGTTTCAGACTTCAGTAGAAAGGAAATTTGAGAAGAGGTATTCAAATGTGGGATGATACGTTGCTGTTCTTCTATTGGATGATATAACCTCGAACGGAGAATCTCGATCATCGGTCTTAAATGGAGCAGCGGGATTTATGATTATGGTGTGCATCTCTGTGCACCTGGCTAAGGAAAGCTTGAAATAGAGCTTCGAATCTGCTCATCCAAAGGATTTTCGGTTTGGGGGGAAGCTGCCAGAGTCTCATTTTCAGATGGTTCAATTTCTTTCTTCAATGCAAGAGCCTCGAAAGCTTTGGTGGTGAAAGTTTTAGGGATGATGACTTCTATCTTCTACAACGGGGCTGCTTGATATCCTTATCTCGGTACTCGTATCATCATCTTTTTAAACTATATCATCTACTCTATCCTTGTAAATATTTATTCGAAAAACAAAATACAAAAATATAAAACCAACAAAAGAAAATAGAAAAATATAAAATCAACAAAAACCCATAAAAATCAGAAAAATTTCAAAAATAACAAAAAAATGTTTTTCTATGACATGTCTTCTGGTATCGATAACATCTACGGTCTTAGAAATGTCATTCAATAATGGCACGGGACCATAGATGAAGTTCGAGCAGGAGGTGTAAATATTCTTTCTTAAACATGTCTCAAAATATGGCTTACAGTTATTTCAGACTGTAACCCGGGCTTCAAATTATGGCTTGCAGTTACTTCAAACTGTGACCCGTGCTTAAACTATGGCTTGTTATTATTTCTGATAGCAACCCGTTTTTCAAAGAAGGAAAGTGCTACGCTTAATCGATTTTCAAATATTTTCGTGCACTTATCCTAAAACACTTTGAGGAAAGTATGTCGAAGGACTGCTGTTCCTACACAAATGTTTTTCCGTCTAAAATTCTTCAGAAAAATATTTGTTGTTTTCCAAAAATGGTGGTAAAATGAGTTGCTTTAACATCAATCAGCTTTAGAGTTCTTATTAAATCTGCAAACTCAATCAATGACTTCAGCACTTTTAAACTTTTCACAATTTGAGTCATTGATTGAGGGGGATAATGTTTTCAAATCTATATCATCTAACGAGCTTTCTTAATTATCCTAATATGCTTAATTAAAAATGATGTTAACCTATGTTGAAGGACTAGGTGCCTAGGATATGATTGCTAGGATTAGATGATTAGTGTTTGATGTACACATTATTCCCATACATTTATATGATCTGATTGTTATGTTACATTGACTTTTATTAGTCGATTGCTGTTTTGGGTGATGTCGACCACCATATATCTGTATGTGTGTTCACTAACGTATGCAGGTATATTGGTTATAAGAATGTTCCCGATCCGGATCCCACAATTGAAGATGATTGGATGCCGAAAGGAAAGGGTAACTATTTCTTGGGTTGACAAATGAAGAAACGGAGCTTAACTGGACTTCAATGGAGAGTTGGCATAAATGCAACGTAAGAGGTCTCACTGCATCAGCAGATGGTTTTCTTCTAAGTGATTGAAGAAACGGAGCTTAATTGGACCTCAGTTGGCATTCAAAATGCAACGTAAGAAGAAGTCTCACTGCATCTGCAGACGGTTTTTCTTCCAAGCCCTACAGCAACAACGGAAGCTTCTCAACCACCTAACATATCTTTGTGCAGGATACCATTTTTAAACAATTTTGAATAATTTGATTAAATTGTTTTGAAAATGGAAAATATTGTTTTGAAAATATATTGGACTAATTTTTGAAAATCACCGGACTTCATGTTATCAAAACCTAAGTCACTCAATTATTGACTTCTGTCATGGATTGAGGGGGAGAGTGATTTAAAATAAAATATTTTCAAACGATGTTTCTTCACAAAAGTTCCGTCTTGTACGATAATAAGTGGTGATCTAAAGATTTAATGTTATGTCATGGTATGATTTTTTCTTTAGAATCAAGGTCTTTCAAAATGAAATTTTTTCTGTTCTTGTTTGATTGTGAAATTGTTTTGTTTTACTTAAAAGATCTCTTAAAAACTATCATACCTGACACTAACAATCTTTAATGTCTTAAAATGGTCCTTATCTATCATCTTTCAAAATTGAATCTTGCCACGTCTTTCCCCAAAATTTTATAAATGATTTAAATCAGTTGGGATCACAAATCTCAAATGGTTTGATATTTCTGATCGGGGTAGAGATCGTGTTTTAAATCTCAAATATGTTTTAAATGGAATTGGTTTTAGTCCTTTAAAGGCACTCCTGCCTCCATGTGCCAAACGATTTCAATATACATAATGCACATGTTGAGGAGGAGGATTTATCCAAAAACCAGATGAGTATTTAAACAAGGCCACATCTTCTCCCATGTTTTCTAAACCTAATTAAATCACTTGGGATCCAAAATCTCAAAGGATTTGATATTTTTGATCGGGGGAGAATTTGTGATTTAATAATGAAATTTGATAAAAGTTGATCGTTTGGATTCAATTGTGCAGGCTGCTCTCTCGTATGTGCTAAACGCTTTCGAATCTCGAAGCACATATTGAGGGGGAGCAAAACCATCGAGGTACAAAAGTTTTTTTAAAAAGAGATTATAAAGTACCTTGATTGTGTTTTAAAATGGTTTCTTAATGGCGCTTGTGATTGTGGATGTGCTTCAAATTAACTCTTGCCTCTATGTGATAAAAATGATTTAAAAAAATCCTATGCACATATTGAGGGGGAGAATTTTACCATGAAAATCAAATGGCTTTTTCGTATGAAAATTGTGATCAAAGAAAATATTTCAAAGTCCTCTTGCCTCCTTGTGCTAAACAATTTCTAAATCATACACACATGTTGAGGGGGAGGTTTTCTAAATGATCAAAACTATTAAGGTACAAAATGCTTTGATCTCGTATCACAAGTACCTTGATTGTTTTTCCAAATGATTTTTCAATTGGTTTCATGAAGGAAAGAACAATACCAAAAGACCGACCAATTTATTTTATGCATGGAGTTATAAGGATGGTTAGGTTAGGTATTTGTTCCCACGATCCGCCAGAACCGGAGGGATCTTCCCAGGGACAATCCACTAGATAGTGTAGAGTCCTTAGGAATATTGAAAAAAGGAGAAAAATGAGAAATGGGAAGAGTGCGGACTGAGACAGAGCTAGTACTGGAATAAACCCAACAAGGTTCTAGTTATGAAGTCTCGGTAAGCACTGAAGGGGTTGAAGAATGAAAAAGAACTGAATGTGAAAAGGGGTGAAATGAAATAGCCCTCCATCAATTCAACCTTAGGGCAGTAACCGGGTTCAATACATATGCTACTGGTGGTTACTAAGGTAACGCCGGTATTGAAGACAAGACGTCATGGACCCAGTGACGCACTGCACTTCAACTTTCCAAACCACTCAAGTTCCTCTTAAAAGGGCTTGTTTCATTCTCACGGGGAACCGACATTATCTATCGACTTTCTCTTAGAGATTGTTGATATTGAAGAAGGAGACCCTCTCCCTAGTCTCCGACACAGGAACCAAATGTGCACTATTGAGTCTAGAGCCAAGAGATCATCCACAATATCTCGTTAGGACACTAAATTCTTGAAGACTTTCTTTTTCACACAATGTGGAAAGTAAGTATATATTAAGAGTCCTACGCATTATCCTTGTGGTATTGCCAGAACATCCGAGTGATATGTAAAAGTATTCACAATGAAGATGGAAATCCTTCTAGAGCCAACATCAAACAAGCTCTTGGTGGGTGACATGTGAGATCTTCTCGTAAGGTCAAGCTTGTGACAACTGGATAGAAACAATGGGGAGATTCACTCGTGAATCAACCTTGGTCCAGGAATGGAATTGACGAATACTTTGAGAAAAACCGTTCGATGTGCAAACCTTCTTTTCTATAGCACGTCGAATGTGTACTTATGTTTTCAAATTCAAAAAGTATCTCTGATTGAAAAATACTTTTAGAAAAACCATTCGATGTGCGAATCTCTTCTTTTCGCTAGCACGTCGAATGTGTACTCATTCTCCAATACAAAAAGTATTTTGTTTGAAAATAGATCTTTCTCATAAAACCTTCGTCGTATTGCAAAACTCTTTCTTCAAGCAGTACGCGATTGTTTTTAAAATCATTTTTCATCAATCAGTGAATCTCAATTTGCTGGTTCACTCACTCCGTGTTGTCTTCTTTGAGACGTTCCGGTTTGAGAACAGCTTGAACAGCTGCGAAACCCTGTCAAGGAGATTCTTAGGAATCCTACCTGATCACAGGCAGTATTTATACTGATCAACGGGGAACCGTGGGCCGTGTACCTCAATTCAACGAAAGTGATCAAAGACACTTTCGTGCGCTTTATTGCTAACTGTCGTATGCAGGTACACCCCGACGATTGCAGCTGATCAGAATTGAGGAGTCAATCCAAAGCCGCATGTTCACAGCAACCACACTTAATTTGATGAAATCATGACTGGTGCATATCTACATAACCTGGCTCTGATATTTCATTCTATGCTTATGCTTCGCTGCTACAAATATCATGAACCAGTAAGGCTTCCGCTACTCTGATGGAAAGATGTCATGATTCAAAAGAGTGAGCATGTCGGTCCGAAAGTCACAACTTCACATGATGGCAACACAACTAAGGGTGATCCAGAGATTTACTGTGGCTGATGATCTCAATGAAAGCTCGAAGATCATCAAGGACGTGGATCAGTTCAAAGACCTCCACTTAAAGTACAAATCAATGCGGACTTTGAAGAATCGCTACAAATGCACATGATTGCAGATTTGAAGAATTGAAGTCTACGAGCTCAAGAACAATGTCATGAATAGAATGCTAGGATTCAAAATGTAAATCATGGGGTGACCTCCCTTAGGGGGAGATTGTTAGGAATTAGAAAATTCCATGTTAAAGTGTCGGTCACCCCAATTAAGGTCTAGCATAATTTAGCTCGTAGACGTGTCGTTAGTCACGTTATTTAGTAGTTTATTTATTAGTTTGTAGCGTAGTATAGCTTAGTGCATCACCGTGGAGGAAGGACGGGTCTTTACCCACTGTATGCCTGATCCACAGTCCGATAGGAGGACGTATTTTCTTGTAACTATAAATACCCCTTCCATCCATGGAAGGGGTGGTGCTTTTCAATCTAATATTCAACTTTTTGTTTACTAAGTCTCTAGCAAGAAAACACCCTCTCTCTCTACTAACTCTCTAACTATGGCAAACATGTATTTTGATCTTCCAAGACCACCCGAATCATCTAACACAATAAAATAACGATCCTACATCAAGGCAACCAACAAGTTAAAAATAATAAAATTGATTTATTTGTTCAACAATATGAACAATTTTCAATATCGGATGAGGAAACTATAGATCATTCATTTGCTAACTTTAATAATATTATTACATCTTTACAAGCACTTGATGAATCTTTCTTTAGTCATAACCATGTTAGGAGATATCTAAGGGCACTTCCATCAAAGTGGAGATCCAAGGTGACGGCGATCGAAGAGTCAAAAGATTTGACAATCCTCACCCTTGATGAACTCATAGGCAACCTAAAAGTCTACGAGCTTGTCCTTGCTAAAGATTCCGAAGCCTCAAAGGTGAAAGAGAAACACAAATCTCTTGCCCTTAAAGCCAAAAAGGCTTAGAGCGATGAGGAGAACTCATCTTCGAGTAGTGACGACGAAGACTTTAAAAAGTTCTTCAGAAGAAAGGGAAGATACGTCAAACAACCGTACGACGACAAGAAAGGCTTTCGGAAAAGCAAAGAGGACGAGAAGCCAAAGGATGATCGTACTTGCTTTAAATGTGGGGACCCAAACCACTTTATTAGTAAGTGTCCCAAACGGGATGATCAAAAGGCGTTCGTGAGCGGCACATGGGAAATGAGCGACGAGGAGAACGAAGAAATTTGTCTCATGGCAAATGACGAGGTATGTAACGAATATTATAGTAGCTCATCACTTGATGACGACTCATTGCAAAATGAATATGATAAACTATGCAATATTAGCTTAAAACTAGTTAACAAAAACAAGCTTTTAAAGAGTCAAAATCAACGTTTAGATAAAAAAGTCATAGAATTAAAAGCAAAACTAAAACGTTTAGAGAAGGGTAAAATAGCAAGTGGTGAATGTGAACTTTGCGTTCAACTTCAAACACTAGTGGATCACTTAGATTCTAAAATTGCTAGAATGAGCACGAACACTTTAGATACAATACTCGATGGCGTTAAAACCGGTAACAATCAAAAGGATCTAGGTAGTCAACAAATTGATTCATCAACTAGTGAAAGTAAAGAAACAAAATTTGTTAAGGAACTAGAAAAACCAGCCACTGTTGTGGCGGATCCCACGGATCCTCTAAAAAGGGAACCGGCTAGTGTACAGAAAGGGATCCGTGGATCTGCTGTAGCAAAGA
Organism: Chrysanthemum seticuspe; assembly: GCA_019973895.1. Lineage (NCBI taxonomy): Eukaryota > Viridiplantae > Streptophyta > Magnoliopsida > Asterales > Asteraceae > Chrysanthemum > Chrysanthemum seticuspe. The sequence continues at coordinate 90,121,785 of BPTQ01000008.1, forward strand.
GTAGCAATAACGTAGCTTCTTCATCTAGAACTGAGTTTGTCATAGTTAATAGGAAGAAACCAAATCATATCACCACTAGACAACCACCTCCAAAATATAATCCTACTTTTGCAAGAAACAAAGCTCCATCTTTTTCAAAACCTAATTCATTTAGGAGACCTAATAACGTTTACCCGAAAAGTAACCATCAAATGGGATGGAATCCAAACATGCAAAACGGTTTTCATTTTCAAAACTTTGCTCCATGGAATGCATACTAATCTTATCCATACATGTCTAACATGAATGGAATGTTTAACACTAATGGACCCATGAACAAATGGGGACCAAACTTTTGAGTTTATTATTGTTTTAGGTGTGCTTAAAGGTCGACCTAGACCCCGATAAATAGGTCAAGGATAGCGGGTGCACGAGGCACATGACCGGCAATAGGGATCTATTCTCCACATATGAATCCTTCAATGGAGGTAATGTGGTGTTTGGAAATAGCAAAAGTAGAATCGTCGGTAAAGGTACGATTTCTAACAAATCTCTAACCATTAACGATGTGTGTCACGTAGAAAACCTAAACTTTAACCTCTTAAGTATAGGACAAATATGTGATAAAAAGTGCAATGTACTTTTTACTGAAACCGGTAGTAAGATACTTAAAAATGGCATAACCATAGGAAGAGGAATTATGAAACATGGAGTCTATGTCATTAAAATCGGTAATGAACCTAAAGACAAACTATGTCTTACCTCTATGGATGATACTTTGACCTTATGGCATCGAAGATTGGGTCACGCCAACATGCGACTTCTTCAATCGCTATCATCCAAAGATCTAGTAAGAGACCTACCTAAGTTAAAATATAAACATCATTTTTGTGATGCTTGTAATGTAGGAAAACAAACTCATTCGAGTCATAAAGCTAAAAACATGGTGTCCACAACTAGGTGTCTAGAATTACTACATATGGATTTATTTGGTCCATCCACTATCCAAAGTTATGGAGGCAACTACTACACTTTGGTAATAGTGGATGACTACTCTAGGTATACATGGACAAAATTTTTAAAGAACAAAACGGAAACCTTTAACTATTTTGAAATATTAAGCAAAAAGATCCAAAGATAACTAGGAAGTCCCATAGTGTCTATTAGGACGGATCATGGTAGGGAATTCGATAATGAAGTGCAATTCGGAGCTTTTTGTGACGCTAATGGTATTACTCACAACTTCTCGGCTCCACGCACTCCACAATCGAATGGGGTAGTAGAAAGAAAGAATAGAACTCTACAAGAAATGAGTCGAACCATGCTTAATGAACAATCCATACCTCAAAAGTTTTGGTGTAATGCCGTTGATACTTCAACGTATATACTCAATCGAGTCTTAATTAGACCAATCTTAGGAAAAACTCCATAAGAGTTACTTCGAGGCAAAAAGCCTACGTTAAATCACTTTAGAGTCTTTGGTAGTAAATGTTTTATTCTTAACACTAAGGATTACCTTATAAAATTTGATCCTAAATCAACCGAAGGTATCTTTTTAGGTTACTCGCCAAATAGCAAAGCTTACATCATATTAAACAAAGAAACAATGAAGGTAGAAAAGTCATTAAATATAAAATTTGATGAAAGTCCACCCAAACCCTCTCCACTTCTTGTCGATGACGAGATTATAGAAAGTGAAGCTATAGTAATAAAGAAAAAGATAAGTGAAGAAGAAGAACCTCTAAGTGATGAAATAATAAACATTAAAGAGTCCAAAGATCACCCCGTAGATAAAGTCATAGGAAAACTAAACGAACGAACATTAAGATCTCAAGTTCAAAACCAAAGTAGCTTGTTTTGTTTCGTTTCAACCTTAGAACCTAAGAATACACAAGAAGCCATAAAAGATGAAAGTTGGGTAATGGCTATGCAAGAAGAACTAAATCAATTTGTTTCTAATGATGTTTGGACACTTGTCCCTCCACCTAGTAATCAAACCATAATAGGAACCAAATGGGTTTATAAAAAATAATTAGATGCAAACGGAGTAGTGTCTAGGAACAAGGCTAGACTCGTTGCTCAAGGGTATAACCAACAAGAGGGAATAGACTTTGATGAGACCTACGCCCCCGTGGCTAGATTAGAGTCTATAAGAATACTTCTTGCGTATGCTTGTGCTAATGATCTAAAGCTTTATCAAATGGATGTCAAAAGCGCTTTTTTAAATGGTTTCATAAATGAAGAAGTATATGTAGCTCAACCTCTGGGCTTCATTGATTTTGAAAAACCCAAACATGTGTATAAATTAAAGAAAGCCCTTTACGGTCTTAAACAAGCTCCAAAAGCTTGGTATGATAGACTCAAGTCATTTCTAGTTAAACACAACTACACCATGGGGTTAGTTGACAACACACTTTTTACTAAGAAAAGAGAGTCACATATAATCATAGTACAAATATATGTAGATGATATTATATTCGGATCCACTTGTCAAGACATGTGTGATGATTTTTCTAAAATCATGCATGACGAGTTCGAGATGAGTATGATGGGAGAACTTAGTTTCTTTCTTGGTCTACAAATAAAACAAGTAGAAGATGGTATCTTCTTCAATCAATCTAAATACATCAAGGAGATGTTAAAGAAATTCGGTCTAGAAGAGTCAAAACCAATTAGGACTCCAATGTCATCCGACACCAAACTCACAAAAGATGAAGACGGAGAATCCGTAGATAATACTAAATATCGTGGCATGATAGGCCTTCTCTACCTCACGGCAAGTAGGCCGGATATCATGTTTAGTGTTTGCTTATGTGCTAGGTTTCAAGAAGACCCTAAAACATCACACCTAGAAGCCGTAAAAAGGATATTTAGATATATTAAGGGTACAACACAATTAGGATTATGGTATCCTAAGGGCACGGGAGTAGAAACAATTGTATATGCAGATTCTGACCATGCAGGTGATTACGTTGATAGAAAAAGTACAAGTGAGGTATGTACTTTTATGGGATGTTGTTTAACATCTTGGTTTTCTAAGAAACAAACGGCACTTGCAATTTCAACAACCGAAGCCGAGTACGTCTCCGCCGGTAAAGCATGCCAACAAGCACTATGGATGAAACAAGCGTTAGTAGAGTACGACATTCATCTAAGCGACATAGCCATCCTATGTGACAACAAAGGTGCCATCGACTTAAGCAAGAATCCGGTATTGCATTCTCGCACAAAACATATAGAGATTCGTCACCACTTCTTAAGAGACAATGTTCAAAAGGGGAACATTTCTATTGAGAAGGTAGCATCCGAAGACAACATAGCCGACGTCCTCACCAAACCGTTGAAACGGGAACAATTCAACCTACTTCGTCTTGGTCTTGGTCTAATGGAACAAACGTCGTAACTTATTTGACTCTACAAGGTATGTAAACACTAGCCTTCTTCTTTCTGAGTCTAGGATCTCTATTTCACGCACAACTCACAAACAATATGGGAATTTTCAAAACCCAAGATAAGTTTTCCACTTATAGTTTTTTTTTTGGTTGCAAACACATAACTACATACACATTTTCAAAGAAAATCTTTTTTCAAAATGTTTTCTAAAAGAATGATACCTTCCCGTATCAATTTCACAAAAGCAATTTCTCACGTCTAGGACAAATCGCTTTTTCATTACTAATACAAAGTAAAAACCCGTTTTCATTGCATCTCATGTCTTTTGAATGCTAAAGGGACACATAACTAATATGTGTTTTCGGGTACATTCATTTAAGCAACAATGAATTAGGAGCATTGATAACACTAAATTACGTACTTATGTACTAAATATGTGTTTTCGGGTTATCTCAATAGGATGCTTTTTCTACTTCTAGTTTTTTTTTTTTTTTTTTTTTTTTTTTTTTTTTTTTTTTTTTTTTTTAGAGGTCGAGATAACCGCAACTCCAAATAGTTTGCATATAGGCACACAATAGGCAAAAATGTTTCCAAAAGGAAAATTTTTGTGCTGTCTGAATCACCAGACCCACGGATCCCAGCCTTCATGTTGGACGGATCCCTCAAGGGAAGGATCCGTGGGATCCGTGAGACAGAAGCTGTTTTTACCTTCTATTTTTCTCACTTTGGATGAAAAATCCACATTTGTTCTATTTTTTTTGGAGTATGCTCTTTAATGCTTGTGTTCTCATGATCACATGCCTTAAATTCATATCTAATCATTATATTTTAATCCACATTTTGGGTCAAGCATTCATTACAATGCTTTGTTTTTCTATATATAGAACTCCCAAAATGCTTGCATAATCCATCTCATCCTCACAAACACAATACACCATGTCATCCACAAACCCTTTAGATGAATCACCTAGTACAAACAATCATCTTCATGATACCAAAACCTTTGTACTACCACCATCCAACATACCACAATCAAACTCTAGGATATCCGCACGGATTAGTATCCGTTCTAGTTGCTTAGCAAAACCAACCTCAAATGTTTCTTCCTCAACAAACAACTCACCACAAGATGCTTCTTTTATAACACCTCCCTCATCACCAACAAGTACACCAAATTCATCACCACCTAAAGTAACTCTTTTGGAACTCCTTAAGACTCCAACAAGATCTAACCAACCTAAAGAAAAAGAATTAGTCTTTTCAACACCCTCCACATCTCCAAATACTATATTTCAAGATCTTGAAACATCACCACCATTAGCTCCCATCACATTACAAGAACATCTAGGTTCTTTTCCACCACCATTTACAAACATTCCGGATGTGGATCCATATTTTCCTATTTTTCCACCACAACTTCCGCATAACTCAAATCAAAACAACCCGAAAAAATTACGCACTCATTACCCACATCATTTACATTGTGAACATTGCCAATCCACTAGGGAAATTGCAACAGAAGTTAGGGAAGAAATGCGTTTCATACTCAACCTCATCCTTGATCGCATCAATACCATCACTCATCAAAACCTCCATCCATAACCTTATGCAAGCATGGAAGGAATCACTACTACTATTTTCTATTTTTAGCATTTTTTTTTGAACAAGTCTTGTTCTTATTTTTACATGCTTGTAATTGGCCTAAATACCACTACAATTTGTTGTTTTATTACAAGGCCTTGTTTACATACCTTGGCTCCCAATCTTGATTCTCGACAATCACAAGATTATTTAAGCATGTTACTAACCTTTCTTTTTGTAGGATTTTTTATTTTTCTTCACTTGACGCCCCAAACAAGGGGGAGCTACCGTCAAGGGGGAATTAGTAATACGTGGACTAATTTTTCCACACTTTTATGTTTATTTCTTCCAAGGGTTAACTTTTTGTTTCGACAAAAAGGGGGAGAAGAATTAAAACTTAGGGGCTTTCAAAACTTACATCTATTCTTAAGTTTTACTCATCATAACATTATGTTTTGTCATCAACAAAAAGGGGGAGATTGTTAATACAAATAAACCGTAAAAAAGTTTATTAATATTTTATGATCTCTTTGTGTTTTGTTGATAACAAATATAATGTTGTCTTAAGTATAATTATAAGGATACATGTTATTTTTGTAAAGCATTTACATATAGCCATTTAAATACAAAAATGTAGTAATTAAGCATTTGTTGTAATAGTTTATTAGAATGGGTAAAAACCATAACCCATGAACCATAACCCATGGATCTTAACCCATACCCAAGTATACTAGATACAATGTATACTTAGATACATTGAATCTAAAGAAAACCCATGGACCAACCCATAACCCATGACCCATAACCAAAAAACCCATGGGCAAAGAGGAGCGTTCCACGGATCCCTAGGTTTACACTAGACGGATCCCAAGTGGAAGGGATCCGTGGGATCCAGGGAACAATGAAGAATTTTGCCTATAAATAGAAAGCCATTTCTTCATTCTAACTCACCCCTCTTCTTACTAAATCTCTCATACACTCTCATTCTCTTCTAACATATAGATCACTTGATCTAGAGAGTTGTTCTTCTTTCTTTCTATTTGTGATCCTCATATAGGTCCTTCTCTAAGGCGAGATCACGAGCATTCTACAAGTCATCCAAGCAAGGGGTCCTTGATTGATTTGTCACTCCGCAAGATTTCTATAGCAAAGATCATGTATTTGATATTTCACATATTTGTTGTGTAATAGTTGTGTTGGTTTGGTCCACCGTGCTACGGACTCGGTATCTAGCTTTGTACCGGAAAAAGTATAAGCAACTTTGTGAAGGCTTCTCCGCCAAGTGAAGGAGTTTGTTGACATAGTTCTTGAACTCTCGAGTAGGTGACTCGGGGAGTGGAGTAGGGCAAGGAAGGTGTCCTTGTAGGCGAACCACAATAAATCGGTTGTGTCTTTTCTATCCCTTAACTTTATTTATTTGCTTGCATTATCATTAGATCTATACGTTCTCAACATCCATACGATTTCACATAATATCGAATCTAAAGTTTTTGAAATCAACTTAAAATCGGCAAAACTATTCAACCCCCCCTTCTAGTTTTCCACAGGGCGTGTATATGTTGGTCGAAAGATCATGCTTTTGAAGTTGTGATATATGCATGAATGTAGAATCAAGTATAATGGTATATAGATTGCATGCATGGTAAATTATGGTCGCATATGCATATATATGTATATATACGAGGTCTTGAGCCCGCGCATTGCTGCGCTTGTTTTCCCTAAAGATGGATGTAGACATAGATCCACACTTATGTTTGCATTTATATCAATATCCTACCAAGGTACAACATATTAGCAAAACTGAGTTGTTGCTCAAAGAAAGTCAACGTAATATATAACATAAGAGAACAACGTATCAGCCAAATAATACCCTTTAACAAAGACAAAATAATGGTAACTCTTTTGATTCATGTGAATGCGCACACACATTTTTTATACTGCTCACATCTTTTCAATTAAGAAGCCAACAATGCCCATTGAGAAGCCAACAATGGCCATCCTTTGCTGTACTACAGAAAGTGGCCCAACTTGGTTCTGTGTAACTCCAACTCAACTTGATCCCTTTCTTTAATTAAATGCTGGAGATCAGATTTTAACTTTGCAATCCGTCCCATGTTCTTTTTTTCTTAATGTATTTGAGCACTTATCCAGCTCCAATCTACCTTTTGCAAGAGGCAAAACTGAAAAAGAGAATTTAGACTGATTTTAGGTACAATAGTGCCTAAATCATATACCATAAATGCGACAGTTATAATTTTCTGAAGCTTCAGCCCATAGAATTTTTTCGGCAGCTCACAATGCAAAAATTATTGTGGTTCACAGGAAGGTTTTCCTAGTGTCATCGTGCTGATACAAAAATATAATATCTTACTTGTTTGATGAAGTAGCCTGCGTAACTGAGGTGTAAATTACTTTCTGGTCCGAATTAAGCTTTGATGGCTGAACTTTATGCTCTTCTGCTACAACAGGCCTATAATGTATCGTGACTTAAAAAAATTAGAGTAAAAAATCAAATAAAATTCATTGTGCGTGAAAAGCCTACCCAGTGTATATGAAATGGAATAAAACCTCATACGTGTAAAAATGTTTGTGACAATGATTATATACATAGTATTTAAAAATTAATGGAGCAAAAGCATTGTAAAACAACTTAGCCTAACATGTTTGAACATGTACCATATATTAGTGATGTAAACGATTCCCATAATAACGAACCTTAATCAAGCACTAAATAAATTTGTAACATGTATTTGCAGGTAACATTACATAATTAAAGCCCAAAATAAGCATAATCAACATAAACCAAACACTACCACTTGCTCTCTTTCCATCCTCCAGATTCTTATGCAAAATTTCGGTTTCAACCTGTATTCATGAAATATAAGTGAAACTATCAAAGATATGGTCATTTGTATATTTACGTTAATTTTCTAAATGGTTTAAAGTTAGAGACTACGTACCCTTGCGGTAAAGGTCACACCAACTCGGATATCTCCACAGTATCTTTTGCTACTATCCACAACACGACACTTGTGAGGATGTAGTTCTGCAGTTCCATTCTCGACTCCTAGTTCCAATAGTTCTTTCAAGTATATCCTGAATTCATAGAGTAACAAAAATGAATATGTTTGAAATTTGGCAATTGAAGTATCATTGGTAACTTTACAAACATTTTTGTGAGACCGCAATCAGGACTTTATCATAATGAAGGTATTATGTTGTTTATCCGATGTTATCATCAGATGAGAAGGTGTTGTGATCCATGTTGAGTCCCCATATCATATGTAATTAAAAGAATAGTGGGACGTTTCTTTTGCAGCTGGTCAAGAGCAGCAGACGACCTTGTTGCAACATTTACATCCTTTGATCCCAGGCAGCAGTAAAAACTTTGAATTTTCGGATATGGAATGTTGGGGTGTTATTGTTCTGAGAATCTTTCAGCTATGTAGCAACTTGATTTACTAATCGGGCCACATAACCTGCATTTAAGAAAGAAAATAGACATGAGTCAGTTAATTTTCACCTAGTTACTGTATTTAAAAGCATCCCCTAACATGAATCACTGACATATTTGGAAGAAGTTATATATATATATATTTATTTCATTTGTATACAATATCATAGCTATAGTTAATGATGGAATAAAGTATAGGCACACGGTTCTAAAACAACTACCATTTAACACTAAATTTTAGCTTAAAAAAAGGCAAAATTTATTACAATATCAAATAGCAATCAAGTTACCACCTGGGGTCTTAATATAATCTCATCTGATTTTTTTTATTTGAATTCCAAGGAAAAAGTATATCTTTGCAACAAAAGAGTGAAACTTTTCAAGTCAATAGAATAGTTTTAGCAATGGTCAAAAGTTGTGTTGGATCAATGTACTCTAACCAAACTAACTATATAGCTTGTTAAGGGTTTAATAACCTTGTATAAATCCTAAGTTATTAACAATGAAACACTGAGCAAACTTTATTAAGTATGCAGAATTTACCTAACAAATCTAAGAAGAATTAACTTTCATTTTTAACGATATTATTAATAACTCTAAATCTGCTTGTTATGCAGATTCTTTAACAACTCTAAAACTCTAATATCGTACTTCTCTAAAACTCTAAAAACACGTACTTCTCTAATGCCAACCTAGGGATCCTTTTATAGGCTTAAGGATAACCCTAGTCGGTTTACAATTTGTAACCTTGTACAACAAGTAATACTACAGTATATTAATCTAAGATTATTCTAGAATTTACACATTAATCCCTTAACGACTTTGCATAGCAGTCCTTTAAGCATGCAGTACTTTGATGAATAAGCAGTACTTTGACTTTCTTTATTAGCAGTACTTTGACTTCTTCAGCACTTTGACTCTTCAGTACTTTAACTTTCTATATCCCAACAATCCTCCCCTAACTTGAATTCTACTTGTTTGATTTCAAGTTCCTTTGTATATTCAACTTTAACATCTTTGTCTTTAAGAGAGATTGTGGCTTTATCTTCAAATTTCGTCTTTGTAGATTCTGTGCTTATATCATCATCATCAAAGTAGTCTTTATCTTCGTAATTCTTTTCAGCAACAATCAGCAAGCTTCATCTTCTCAGATAACATATGACAATTTGTACATTAATTCAGTTAAGTTTCAGTCTATTCTCATCACTTCCAGGTGTGTAAACTCCTGTGAGAGGTGAATCATTGAAATTTAATGGATTTAGATGTCTCTTTACCAAAGCCATTAACTCTGGAGTAGCCAAATGTTTAGGTGTGTAAGACCATGGTACATTGATAACCATATGATTTTTTTGCAAATCATCAGCTATCAACAGATTTGATTTGTCTTTACCAAAAGCTATACCCTTTTGGACTAGTTAGTTCTTGCAACCATGGTGAACTAATTACCATATAAATGGTTTTTCCACAGCCTTTACCACAAACCATTTTCTTGTGGGCTAGCCAACTCTTCAGATTTGCTGATATGGTGAGTTGATTACCATACAACTTATTAGCAAGTTGTCAACTATATAACGGATTTGAGATATCTTTACCAGAGCCGTTTGCTCATGGATTAGCCAGTCCTTTTGTTAAACATGGTGAACTGATAACCTAATGTTATAACCATCTCAAAATTCCATTTATTGCTTTTAACTTTTGTGTCAAAAATATTCTTTACTTAACAAAAGTTTTTCTTTCAAAACATTTACTGGTTTATGCTGCAAGCAGTACTTTGATTAAAGTGCTGTTTGTTTCAACAGTACTTTGGATAAAGTACTTGTTTTTCAAAAATTTATATATTATAAACATCATACCAGTATTTTATGCTTCATCCTCAGCCATTGTTGTCCATCTGATAAACAATTCGATGACCATCAGTGCTGTTTCATTCTCCTCTTCCACTTCCATTCCATGATCTAACATTCTTCTCATAAGATCTGATGTGAGAGGATATCTTCTTTCTACTAACATATGGATCATTGTTCCATCTTCTAGCTCCAAAACATGCACTCCATATTCATCAAAGTATCTACAGCAATTAATTTCCCATACTTCTTGATTATTCCATATAGCATCAGTACTTGTCTCCTCAATTTCAAAGATAGTTGTGAGGTCTCCAAGTAATACTAAACCAATTCCTTCTGATGGAATATGTTCAAAATACTCTTGTACTAGTTGATACAGATGAAACAGGGTTTCTCTATTTATCAAGTGCAGTATGTCCCACAATGAGTTAAACACTCTAAAGCTTTCATCTTATCTATGGAACATAAGATAATTTCCATTTTCTGCATTTACAACTTCGAATGTAACAATCTTTGACTTCTTTTCTGCATCATCTTTAGCTTTAGGATTCTCAAAATCAACAACTCTAATGTAATTTCTCAGCTCATCAACTGTATATGTTCTCAATTCAACCTTCTTTGATGATTGTTCAGCTTCAGTTGTCCTTTTTCTCTTTAAGCTTCTTTTAGTATCAACTTCCTTTTGCTTATCATCCTTAAAAGAAACAATACTTTCAACTTGCTTCTGATAAGCTTGTCTAACATTTTCATACAAGTCTTTCATCTCAATGTAATCCAGCTTTTGCAATCCAGTATACCCTTGACATTTCAAGTAAGCCATCATTGTATTTCTTTCTTTAGCTTTACTCATTGGTCTTCTAGGTAAAACTGGTTTTTCTGATATAGCAGCTTCAGCATTCAATTCATCTTGTAATTTCTTAGCTGCTTCTTTATTCTTAGCTTCTTCAATATCAGCTTCAGCATCCAATTCAGCTTGTACCTTTTTAGCAACTTCCTCATTCTTAGCCACTTGAATTGCTCTAATTTCTGCCAAAGTCATCTTTTTCTTCTTCCTTGTTTCCACCAGCTTACATTTGCCTTTATCTTTTGGATCTATAACTGGTTGAGAAACTTGTGGTTGTTCTTCAGTAACACCTGGAATACTAACACCTCTTGGTTTTGATAAATCGTGCAATATTTCAGCTATAGTTTCATCATCACTTACAGTGTGCACTACTTTTGGTGTATCAGCTTCCTCTTCCTGAATAATAGTAGAAGGACCAGCTTCTTCTTCATGAATAATAGTCGAAGGACCAGCCTCTTCATCAAAATTCAAAGCTCTTGGTGTTATCTGTTCTTGTCTATGAGTTTCTTGAAGTCCAGTACTTTGATCAGCAACACCTTGATCATCAGTTCTTTGAACTTCAGTCCTTTCAGACTCAGTACTTAGAATATTAACCTGTGCATCAGTACTTTGAGGTTCATCTTCTTTTTCTTCATGAAATTCAACATCTTCTTTCAAATTCCCTTGCTCTAAATTCCTCCCCAATTGGACAGAAGAATGTTGTTGAACCTTTTTGCTCTTTGAAGACTTCTTGAAATGTTTTCTTTTCTTCCTTTCAGCCTTGATCCATAATCTGTGATGCGTTACCACAGGCCAGACAGACCTCTTAAGTCTTTTAAACTTGATCTTCAACTGGGGTATTTGTGCAGCTTGAGCCTCAGTTGTTTTCTTCAATCTGACTAGCTCCCTTGTCAGAACATAATTATCCAACACTAAACCTTCAGGGGGTATAGTAGCTGTGTCTCCTCCAGAAGATGATGAGGGAATAGTAATATCTTGTTCTGGTGATGCAATAGGAGAAGTAGTATGGTGTGATGAGGTGGGAGAAACTACAGTACCTTCATTAACATCAGTACCTTGTGAAGCAGTACCTTGTGATGTAGTTTCTTGAGATGCAGCACGTTGAGAAGCATTACCTTGTGTTGAAGCAGTACCTTCTCTATCATCACTCTCTGCAGCCTCATCGCGTATTGCTTGAACAACCTCCATAATTGAAGTGGTCAATGGGGTGTTCTTTCCAGTAAACAGATCACTTTTCCTAGCCATAAATGTGAAGATCTTGGCTGGTTGTACCACAATAGGTAAAAGACTTGAAGGCTTTGGTACATTTCAAAGTTGTTTATTCAAGAAGACTTGAATAAATCTCGGATACATTAACCATCTTGATCCATGAGAGATGTGAGAGAGCATTCCATCTAAGATTAGCCTTGAAAAGTTAAACATACGGTTTGTAGCCAATCCTACCTGGGCAGATGCAATGTTTGAACCAAATTGCTCCCAAGAAGTACTTTTAGAGCTGATACAATGAAGAAGAACATGTACTAAGTACTTCCAATGTGGACTGAACAAGGGCTTCTTGAATGTTGTTGTGTCAACCAAAGACCCTTCATATCCTTCTGCATCATCAAACAATAAATCTTCACAAATTGATGCTTCAGTAATCTTGATAAGCCTTCCAGCAACTTTAGCTTGAATATAAGATTCATAATTTTCCATAGGTGTCCTTGCAGTTGCCCAAAACTGCTGTATCCAGGGCTCAATTATATCAGGTTCCACCAAAAGCGCATAACGGATTGGAGAACCAGTTAAGAAATCAATGATGTCATGGAAGATGACATTGGCCTCTGTTTTATCTAAATTCGCCACCATGTTGTGTTTAGAAACTGTGTGTAGGTTTGCTATGGATGATTAAAAAAGATATTGATTCTTGAATACGTAATTGTGTAAGAGAGAGAGAAATATGGAAAAGATTGATACGAATAAAGATGAGAGGGAAAATCGGAAAGTAGTTATTTATAGGTAGGATTTGAAAAATCACAGCCCATAATAACAAAGTTACCGTTAGTGTTGTTTACCCCTCAATATTACCGTTGGAACAGTACGTTAATAAGACAAGCAGTTCTTTTCACGTGTACAGTACTTTCCAAAGCAGTACTTTCATATAACCAAAAATCAGTACTTTTCCATCTTCATCTCGATAATAACAAATACTCCATGTGGGCATTGTATTGCCTCCCCTTAAACAAAGCACAGGACTGTCTAACTAACTAACCAGTCCTCCCCTTAAATGTAGCTTAATAATTAATCTTGTCACAGATCTGAGATACTGACAATAGATTGAACTTGAGCTCCTTCACATATCTAACATTCTCAAAATCTATGCTCCCTGCCTTGATAGTTCCTTTCCCACTAATTCTACCTCCACTAGCATCATTCCCAAATGAAACTCTTCCTCCACAATATGACTTAAAATCTGACAGAATCTCTTTGTCTCCTGTCATGCTTCCAGAGCAACCACTATCCACAATTAAATGATTTTTAAGCTCCTCTTCTGGGTTGCCCTGCACAAAGATAAAAGAGTTAGTTAATTTTAGGAACCCAAGCCATTACTGACTTGTGTTCCCCTTGTGGAGTTACATACTTAAATTCTTTAAGTATGTAATTGCCACTGTCTTTAAGCACATGATCAATTATCTTTGGTTGTTCCAAAACTTGTGTTTGTTTTTCAATAAAATCTCTTTTTCATTCAAGTTTTCTTTATTATTATCAACACTAGTCTCTGTTTCACTTTTACTTGCTAAAAGTACTGTTTGTTCCCCATCAGTACTTTCCTTCTTAACCCATTTGGTTTTAACTTCTGGTGTAGAGTCCCTTGATCTATCTACTTTCTTTGAGTTGTAACGCCTTCTAGATTGATAGTAATTAGATCTCCTAGGGTTCCTATTCCAAAAAGTGTTTGGTGAAAATTGTGCAGTACTTTGAGAAGGTACTGGTTTTGGCTTATCAGTACCTTGAAAAGTGTTTGAAGGTACTGGGGGTTTCGAAAAAGGTCTTCTCTGGTGAGGGTACCTATAGTCTTGTGAGAAGTTGCTATGGTTGACCCTATGTGAGTGATTCCAGACTGGTTTATTTTCTCTAGGCTTATGGTTGGTTGATCTGTTCCTTGGGAATTTACTTAGGTACTCTGAGTGAAAGTCACAGTTCTTAATCAAATGATTAGGACTGTAACAAACAAAACACAATTTTTGACCTGTTATCCCAAAATTGTTTCCTCTATGTGTATGACCAAAACTATTCTGTCTTCTAGGTAAATGATGAAAACTGTTTTGACCAAAATTATCCCAAAAAGGTTTAGCAGTATTTTGAAAAGGTTTTTCTAAAGGTACTGCTGAACATGTAGCAGTACTTTGAGTTGAAGGTACTGCTTGAATTTTAAATCATTATCCTTAGGTTTTTCAACTGTTTCTTTTGGGGTTTCAGACCTAGATTCACCAGTAAGCTTTTTCCTAAACTCTAGGTTGTCTACTCCAAAATGAGAAACATCTGGTCTAAGAGGTTGAAAACTACCAGTGGGATGAGGGACAGCATGATAACCTTTGTCTTTCTTATATTCAGGAGGTGTTTCACTAATTGATTCCTCATTACTAGATGTGTCTACATAGTTAATGAGTTCATCATCACTAGTTGTTATATCCTCAAAATCAAGATCATCCTGATTACTAGGTGGGTTCTCTTCTATGCTACTGAAATCCATACCAAAACCTAGTCCAGTTCTAATGTAAGCTCTTTTCTATTTTTCAACATAACTAACATGAGAAAGACCAGATTGTCCCCAAGCAGCAAACTTTTCTAGAAATTCATCCCTCTCCTTAGTTACTTTTTCTAGTTCAGAGACCTTACATCCTAACTTCCATTCACTTAATTTTAACTGATAATCCTGTTGTTCATACTTTTCAGCCCAAGACATTTCATTATTTTCATGTGTTATTATTTTGGCTTCCATTGACTCTAAAGTAATTTGGTAACCAGCTACCTCAGACCTAGCTGTTCTACACTTATCTCTTTCAGTCACATAATCATTAAGCACTTTTTGATAAAAGTCATGACACTTAGAAGATACCTCAGAGATAGGGGTGAACTTGGTGAAGTGGCTACCATAGCAAGCATGACAGGATCATCTTCACTCTCCATGCTCCAATCAAAGCTTCCTAGACCATCTCTGGACTCCAACGCAGCAAATCCAGGTTCCTCATCAAAAGCTGTGCTCCAATCAAACTCCTCCATTGCCATCATACAGTAGGTTACTGGTTCATCATCAAACTCACCACTCCAGTCAACATCTGATAGATTCTCTTGAGCAACCAAGGCTTTTGTTTCAGTAATAGGAATTTCCTTCAGTTCAAGCTTAGGTTTCTCAGTCATCCTGTTTGCCTGATATTTAGCAAACTTGCATTCCCTTGCAAAGTGGCCAGTCCTTTGACAGTTAAAGCATTCAATCTTTGATTTTTCAAAAGTGATACCCTGTTTTGGTTTGAAGTTGATGCCTCTTCCTGTCTTCTTCATGAACTTCCTGATCCTTGCAGTGATCATAGCAACTTGCCACCTGATATCAATTTCTTCAAGAGCATCCTCTTCAATCGGTGACAAATCTTCTTCATAAGTAACAGGTAGGGTAGCTTGTTGTGCAAAGAATGAGCACACAACTTCATCAGAATGGAGGGTGTTGGTTGGTGATGGTGTGGGGTTGGTCATGGTTGTGATCGAATGAGCAGGATATGCAGTACTTTGAGCAACAGTACTTAGAGTAGGATGAGCAGTACTTTTGGAAGTACTGCTTCTCTTTTCAGAAGACACAAAAGCAATACTGTGAGTTTTAGAACTAGTTTTCCCATTCATCTCATGTTCATACACCTTCAGATGGTTGTAGAGATCATCAAAGTCCATAGTGTCCAAACCAGGTTGTCCTCTGATCATTGTAGCAATCACATGCCATGTAGATGGCAAACTCCTTAAGAACTTCAGATTGGCATCTTCAACAGATACCTCTGCCTTGTATAACTCTAGCATGCTGAGGAGATTTTGGAATCTATCATATGCAGCATCAAGACCTTCTCTTTCACCAACAGTGAAAGTTTCAAACTGTTGCTTCAACATATTTCTGTGCATCTTCTTGGAAGCATAATTACCTCCAAATCTAGTCTTGAGAGCAGCCTACAGTTGCTTTGCATCCTTAGCATCATGGAACTTGAGTAGGTGACCATCAGGAATAGCAGACAACAGTATGTTAAGAGCCTTCTCTTGATTTCTTATGGTTGCTGCTGGTAAGACAGCCTTAGGTGGTTTAGGTTGTCCAGGAATTTCTGGAGGATCTTCCACAACTTCATTACCATTGACTATTACATTCCACAATGCATGGTCTGTAATAGCAATGTACTGCCTCATCTTCATGCTCCATAGACTGTATTCTCCCTTCTTGATGATTGGTATTCTTAGTGAGGTGATGGATGGTGGTGGTGCAACTTCAGTCGACATCTTTACGGTTTTGTTAAATAGGTTTTGAGGGTTTCTTCTTAGTCAGAGGTTCCACACAAGCTCTGATACCACTTGTTGGATCGATGTACTCTAACCAAACTAACTATATAGCTTGTTAAGGGTTTAATAACCTTGGATAAATCCTAAGTTATTAACAATGAAACACTGAGCAAACTTTATTAAGTATACGGAATTTACTTAACAAAGCTAAGAAGAATTAACTTTAATTTTTAACGATATTATTAATAACTCTAAATCTGCTTGTTATGCAGATTCTTTAACAACTCTAAAACTCTAATATCGTACTTCTCTAAAACTCTAAAAACACGTACTTCTCTAATGCCAACCTAGGGATCCTTTTATAGGCTTAAGGATAACCCTAGTTGGTTTACAATTTATAACCTTGTACGACAAGTAATACTATATTAATCTAAGAACATTCTAGAATTTACACATTAATCCTTAACGACTTTGCATAGCAGTCCTTTAAGCATGCAATACTTTGATGAATAAGCAGTACTTTGACTTTCTTTATTAGCAGTACTTTGACTTCTTCAGCACTTTGACTCTTCAGTACTTTAACTTTCTATATCCCAACAAGTTGTTAACATAAACGATCTGTGCGAAATTCACACCTGACAATATACCAACAAATATCAAATAAATAAGTTAAACCAAGCACCTCCTTAATTCTGCATAGGCTTATGTACAAATTTTGGCAGCCACATAATAAAAGTGATTGTATCAATAAAGAAAATATATAACAGCTAAAAAAGGGTCAAAAGTAGCTACATTTTTGGTTACTGCTTTTAATAATCGATCAATGTGGTCTGATGTATAAAAAATAGTATCCATAAAAGGGCCTAAGAGTTTAAACTGATATCAGGTACTAACCTTGTTGATTTTGCATCTTGCTGTTGAAGTTGCAACCTTTGTCGTTCCAATGCAGCTTTGATGTTGATGACAACATTGAAGAAAACACCTGGAACCTGAAAAATGGTGCCGTGTTATCAATTTAAAAGTTACATTATAGTTCAAGCAACAAAACTGATACACCAAGACATACTAAAAATTCAAAATCACTTTTTGTTTGCCATCTCGTGCTTTCCTTATTTTTAGAAAAGGAGTCTAAGACCGCTATTCTGAAATGTACCGCTGAAATGAGAATAATATCGAATTAATACCAATATGAATACTATAGATGTCGATATTATGTTTCTTCTGCCTCATATGTTATTATTATAAATGACATAACAAAATTACATAGTTTAAAAGGAGTGAAACCCAACTAAGAAATTTCTATATTACTTGAAATAGTAGAATAAAAACATTTTATGACCTTTGTGAATAAAGGCTAAGGTCTTCAAAATATGTTGTCCCATACGAACTTTGTAGAAGGACTTGAGCAAGGGAAAAGATTTGAAGTTGAATACTATGAAATGTGCACATTGTCAATGGGGTGGAACCAATTTAGGCGTATTCAATGTGGAGATGCTATAATTTGGAATGTCAATGTGTTTTTCATATAAGTACGCCTGCTAGTGTTTAATTTTCCAATCACCAGTTTTTCCTCAACTTTCAGGTGCCTCTAATTACACTACTTCTACTTTCCTCTCTATTAGAGAAGGAGCGTGGGATCATCTATATATGCATAAACAACAGATGGATAAATCAAATTGTGTGTTGATGATGGAACTTCTAATTTGGAACAAAACCTTTGCAGTTTTGGGCAACATAGTCCATGCACTCGGCATGTCCTTACACAATGTCATAGCACTCACAACTTATTCGTACGTCCGGTCTATGCACCATACCCATTAATGTGCTATACCAACACTTTGAGAACAAATGGCATCATGCATTTATTTTTTCACGCATTCTATACAGATTAATAGCAAATGAATGTTAACATTACTAAATTTAATTGTGCATTATTGTGCATGTTAAACTTACTAACAATTCAAGAGCACAGGACATATAAATATCACAAATGATGATATACCATGAATGTATAATATCTTCTACAACAATTTCAGTACCTAAAAAGAAACCAAATATATAGTCGGACTAAAATGGCTTCCTTTTATCAACATAATCACTTCAGAATTAGGCGTATATACAATAGTAACATTAAAAGCAACCAAGTATTTAATGTAAAACAAACTTGTAAATTCTCAGCAACATTTCATCAAACACATTATATGTATACTCTAAAATCCTAATCATCACGCAAAAGCAAACCTGAATCAAACACACAAATATAACTTAAGCGAACAATCACTGACACAATCTTCAGTACATGCAGCATAAATAGTTCCAACTGGAAAAAAATATAAAAATAAAAATAAAGATACTAATACCTCTAAAGAGACATACCTTGAATCTTCAACAAATTGTTAGCGAAACCAACAATCTTGCTCATTCACCAGCCGATCCCTTGTTTGCAAGAGAATCAGCTATGGAAATCCACTGTCCCTCATTATGAAAAAATTCAACAATGTTCAACCTTCACAAAATTTTGTTGCATCAAATCTTCCTTGCGACATCTTCTGCCATTAATCGTCATATCATAGTTGTTTCAAATTCTCAACTTCCTGTAGTAGTGCCTGCAAGATCGCCTCTAATTCAAGTGCTACCACCATATCATTATACATTGAATTCTAAAACACAAACCGAGTTTCCATACCTGTTTATTATGTAGCAACCCATTCCACCCTTATTATTAAATTCATAACTCGCTCCGAAAACCAAGTCCCTTCCTTCTTCTATCATTTCTGTATCTGAATCCCTACATTGCTACTTTAGCTTCAGTCCTGTCATGAGAAACGGCTGAAGAAGTTTTGTGTTTTAGAAGATATTATACATTCATTTTAGGGCAACACCATTCAAATCACATTTTCAAATATATTAATAACAGGAATGTGACAAACTGAAGAAGTTTTAAGAAAAATTTACAACCATACATTCAACACCGAAAATTACATACTATAGTGTATACATGTGTTTTTCGAGTTGGAATGTTTAGCGGTTAACCTGCTTCTACCTGTTTTCATATCCATTTGACGTTTTTAGGATCTTTTTCTGGCATGGGTTCTGTAAGTGTCAACAATATTATTAAAACCTCTATATCTCATCTCGCCTCTGTTACCTGCAAAACTGAAGACTAAAATGCTATTACATATCTAAAAACATGTACGCTATCATCCGAAACAATGAATTCACCTGAGCTCCTCCACTTCCTGAAACAGTAAAAGGTAGCAGCTCCAACCTTTAACGTGCCTGTGCCGACACTATTCTTATCTATTCAAAAATAAGAACATGTTACTCTGAATTCAAGCTGTAATATCTTACTTTGCAGGGCAACTTCAGTTTACAACGATTCCTTTGTTACTCAACTTCTTCATGCAATTCCATCCGCTATACCACTCACTGCCCGAGCATACATCAAGCTTTCCTACTTTCTCCTTCCTATTTCAGGTCTGCAAACATAAACTCAATCCATTAAAAAAGCAAAAGATATATGACCATTTTAGTATCCAAAGTTTAATACATAAGTACATTTGTGGCGGAGCTTCACATTTTCTAAACTGATTAAATAATGCTACCAATGAAACTGGCATCATTACCGCTATACACTTCATTAATGGTACTAATGCAACAGTCCAAAAAATTTATTCATTTCTCAAGCTTAGAGCTTCACAACCTGAACACATTTGATTTACTCTATTTAAGCCATTTCCCTAATCTCACACATTTGACTTACTCATACGAAGTATCCTTCTTCACGTTGGCATCTTAAAAACATATTATTCGACATAAAAAAACTTGCTAAGCCATATAGGTATCCAATAACCCAAAACAGCTTAATCGTGTTATCATAATGCAATAAGCCCAAAAATTCTTTATCCAACTAACGTTATCCAAACACCCCTTTGATTAAAACCCCAACGAACTCTTCTAAACCTAATCCCAACTTCAGTTCAATACACCAATCAAAATTAAGCACCAAAGTCACAAACCTCATCACATATAACATACGAAAAACTAATAAAGATAACACCTTTAACAAACAAACAAACAAACAAAAAAAAAAAAAAAAAAAAAAAAAAAAAAAAAAAAAAGAAAATAAAACATATCAAAAGTCATAAAAATATGACAACTTTAACTCAAAAATAAACTCCCATGTAAAGAATTCAAATATTTATACCTGAAGAGGCAAGAATTTCAGCATAAGGATTGTCAACCTGAACCGCGAAACTTTTAGCCAATAACTGCTCCACCGTCTCTAAGTGCTTCGACCTATGAGAAGTCGCGCTCGCATCAAACCATTTATAGAGACAACCCATAATATAAATTTTAAGGACCTATTTGTTTTGAGGATTTGTATAAAAGATTCGTGACTCTTTATTAAAAACAGGTACCTCTATTTGTTGATATTACTTCAACTCTTCTTCCGTTTGTCCCAAGAGAAAACCATTATAATACAATTAAATCAAATCCGTATTATGAGTAATGAGTAAATCTACGTGTACCATAAAAGTATTTATGTAGTTAAGCCATCGTATATATCATTAACTAATTAATGAAGCTAATTATCAATATTCGCTAATAATTGCATCATAGCAATAGAGTAACTCAAAAAACCCATCTCCATCCTTATGAATTACAAAAAAAAAAAAAAAAAAAAAAAAAAAAAAGAAAAAAAAGAAAAAAAAGGCACTTATAAACACCATTAAGTCCTATTTCAAAGCCGAACCATAAGCAAACCTTGCCATAAACGAAACTCGTGGCTGCAAATCCCAAAAATGCTCTGCCATGGCTGCCTAACCTGCCATAAAAAGCACAACATCAAGGCCAACACCACAACCAAAAGAACAACTATTTAGCTAACCCACAACAACACAACGTAGACCAAACATTAACCATCATATTCCTAAATAAAAAATAATAATTACCTCAAAGGAATTGATAAATATATGATTCGTTTTTACCACCAAACGATGAACCTAAGAAATCACAAATCAGAATTAGGAAAAAGCAAGGCCTAGATTTCTATATGTGAGTGTATCAATGCAAGGCCTAGATTTCCCTTGAAATAATCACAAATCAGATCAATATCCTTCTCCTCTTTATCATGCTCATCTTCTGACTCAGAAACCACAAATCTGCTCCTCCTCTTATTCAACCTATTTTCTAACTCGATTACCCTTCCAAGTAATTGTACAACAGCTCCACCAAGTGAACTCTTGGTCTCCTTAAGCTCAGCCTCAAGATCATCCACCTTCTGAACATACCTGTCAAGTAAACTAGACATTTGCATTAAGACTTCAGAATCCTCAGCTCCACCAACAGGTTTTCCTAAGGTGTGAGGAGCATCATTGGATCTGGGAGGAGACATATAATAATCACCACCAATATTGGTGTCATCCTCAAAAGTGTGTCTAGGGGGACTCAAAGGTGGCTCAGGTGGTTGGTCAACATTGACCTCTGGTTCAACAGGAGTTTGACTCTATGTTTCAGAAGTAATCACAGACTCATCAGGAGCAATAATTCTAGGAGATGGTGGGGCAATAGGTGTAGGAGATGGGGGTAGCTGGTCATCAGAGGCAACTGATGCAGTTGCATCAGGAGCATTGGAGGCCCCAATATCAGCTGTATCTGATTCAGAGGCACCAACACCATTAGGGATGGGTAACATAGTGCCACCAGCAGCCTCATCAATAGATGGCTCATTGTCATCAGCAGCATCAGCTGCACCAGCATCTACATTGCCAATGGGCAACATAGTAGGCAATAAGGGTCTATGCTCCCCAACAAAATTGGACCTCATGGTAGCAAATAATTTGGCAGTCAATTTTCCTACTGCCCTTGGGGTTTGATCTGAGGTCTCAATGCCTAATATTATCTGAAGAAAGCTAGGATACATTAAAAATTTATGTTTGGTATCCTTTATGTTTTTAAGCATTTCCTCAAAGATGTACCTTGAAAAGTTATAATCTCTACCTTGGGCCAAACAAATTATAGCAGTAGCAATTCAGCTGGAGAACTGATCCCAACCCTCAGTCTTAGGACTTATACATTGGAGAAGGGTATGAACTAAAAATCTCCATTTAGGGCAAAACTTATTCTTATACCATATAAACTTCCCATCAGTAGGATACCCTAAGCTGGCCAAACCAGTGATTATTTCCTGCCTATCATTATCAATTACTCCTCCTTTCATCATTTAATTGCAACTGAGTCCTTACAAGAGACTCAGAAATGACACATTCTTGTCCATCAATAATGGCCACAATCTCCTTAGGCATACCCTCAGGAGATCGTTCATAAGCAGTGGCCCAAAATTTCCTGACCAAAGAGTCATAAACAACAGATGGACAATGAGTTAGGGCATACTTGATTTTAGAGCGCAGAAGGAAATCAACCATAGGATCATAAACATCACTTCCTTTAGCTCTTTCCAAAAATGCAACTTTATTATGATCCCCTTTGAATGCAAGTGTCGCCATTGCAATGATTCGAGAAGCTTTGAAATGGGTTGGTTGAAAATGAGAGGGAATTGGTTAATTAGGTCATGGGATAACAGTGATTGGCTATTTAAATAAGTCACTCAAAATAGCCATTCAAATTGGCAAATATCTCGCAAATGATCTTTGACCAATTTGACTTTAATTTAATCCCGAATTAAATTCCCAATTCTATGAAACCAGCAGCATCCAAAAGTCAATCCGCAGGAACCACTTAGTCAAATAGCAGGAACAACCTAAAATTTGACCGTAGTTACTAATCCAATGCTACCAGCACGAACCATCACCCATCATCAGGAACACTCACATTATCAGCAGGAATGAAGAAACGTCAACTCTTTTATTATTAACTACGCATTAATTCTTCTGCTGATTTGACCCTCATTAACTCATACACCAACCGAACAATTACTTAAATAATTTGTATAGAGGTTAGATTACAAGAAGACTTTGACTATAAAAGAAACCCTCAATCATACAACACATACACCACAAACAACCCAGACACTTCAAACGATTATCAAAGAAACATCCATCAAAATCATCATCATGAGAAACTCACCCAACTCACCGATTAAAATTTCCTCAGATTCCTCAGTGAGTCTACCATCTAATGATGGATGGTTAAACTATTTCCCTCTTAAGAACACTAGAGTTACTTTCATGTACACAAACCCTCCTCTTTCACCATCACCAATTGGTACTTCTTCAGAGGATCTGCCTACTCCACCTGCACATTTGGGGTATGAAGATTCCAGCTCTGAGCTTAACTCCATGCCAAGCTTTGTGTCGGCTTATTCAAAAACGGATGATGAGTATGGTGGATCCTCCAGACCTTTGAATGTTGCTCCTATTGCTCAAGTGCCAGCTTCTTCTGTACCAATTCCAGGTCCTTCAATTCCAAGGCTAGGACCCTCCAAGCAAAACCCTCAGAAGAGACAACAAGTGATTGGTCTTGCCTGTCCTAGAGTGTGAGATATGATAAGTAGGAGGGGGAAACAGAATCAGAGGATGCCTAAGTGGGGAAAGAGGAAGAATCCTATGAAGTAGATGTCTTGTGGTTGGTAGCTGGTGTTAGGAGTTGTCTTATCTTTTGTTGATGTTCTGTCTTTTATCAGTATGTCTTGAATGTAATGGAAGAAGTCTTGTAAAACTGCATCTATGAATGTAGTTCTTATAATAAATAAAAAGACTTTCATGTTTCTCTTTAAATCTCATTGTAACTGATTGAGTGTTTGACTTTAATCTGCAAAACTATTAGAAGTATACAGAATATACAAAGAATATACACAAATGTACAAATTATACAACAATAAATCCTCCCCTTAATCAAAAATCCTCCCATTAGGCATAATCCTCCCCTCAAACACACCAATCAGGGGTTGATCATGCCAATATGGACCACTAAAAACTGAAATCTAGGGCCATCAAAAGCTTTTGTTAACAAATCAGCCACATTATCATCAGTATCGATTTTAAGCACTTGTATAAGATGTTTTTCATTTGCATCTCTGATAAAATGATGCCTAATTTCAATGTGCTTTGTTCTTTGATGAAAAACTAGATTTTTAACAATGCAAATGGTACTTTGGTTATCAATAAAGATTTTTGTGTTCATACAATTGAACCCATAGTCTAATAACTGATTTTGTATCCAGAGTACCTGACCACAATAGCTAGCAGCAGCAACATACTCTGCTTCAGTAGAAGATGTGGCCACAATAGTCTGCTTCTTGCATTGCCAGGAGATTAATCTCCTACCCATAAACTGACAACCCCCAGTAGTAGATTTTCTATTAAAATTGGCACCAGCATAGTCATTATCATTTTAAGCTTCCAAGACAAATGGAGAATCTCTAGGATACCAAAGACCCAATTTAGGTTGGCCTTTGAGATACTTGAAGATTTTCTTGGCTGCATTCAAGTGGGAAGTCAATGGAGTAACCTGATGCCTAGAACAAGCACTGACTACAAACATAATATCAGGCCTTAAAGCTGTCAAATACATGAGTGAACCTATCATATATCTGTAAAGATGGACATTGACAGCATCATCTGGTTCAGTATTTGACTTAGGCTTTGGAGCTTCATAAGGAGTACTTGCAGTCCTCACATTTTCCAAATCAAACTTCCTGAGGATGTCTTGCACATACTTCTCTTGACTGATGGAAATACCATCTGGCTTCTGCTTAACCTGTAAGCCCAAGAAGAATGTAAGCTCACCCATAGCACTCTTTAGTGGATCCAAAAATAGAGTCATCCACAAAAACTTGGACTAAGATGATATCCATGAAGTTATTCTTGATAAATAGGGTCTTATCAATAGCACCCCTCCTATAAATATGCTTCAGCAGGAATGAGGACAGCCTAGCATACCATGCTCTTGGTTCTTGATGAAGCCCATAGAGTGCTTTAACCACCTTGTAAACCATATCTGGATTGTGTGGGTCCACAAAGCCATTGGGTTGAGTGACATACACCTCCTCTTCAATTTCACCCTATAGAAAGGCACTTTTAACATCCATCTGATAAACCATGAAGCCCATATAGGAAGCAAAAGCTAAGAAGAGTCTAATAGCCTCAACTCTTGCTACTGGAGCAAAGACTTCATCATAATCAATTCCCTCTTCTTGCCTGTGACCTTGAGCTACCAATATAGCCTTATTTCTTACCACAATCCCCCTTGCATCTCTTTTACATTTCAAAATCCACTTTGTCCAAATTGCATACTTTCCATCAGGCAATGGAACAAGCTTCCAGACATTTTGATTTAAGAACTGTTGCATTTCTTCCTGCATAGCAGCAACCCAATCTGAGTCTGCAAGGGCATGTGCTACACTGGTAGGTTCAACTTGTGAGAAGAAACAAGCAAATAGACAATGTTGATAGTCTATGTGACTGTTCCTTTGTTGATCCTGAATATAACTGAGAAATACAGTTTCACCAAATTTAGTCTTCTTCACCTTACTTCTTGTTTGAACAGATGAAGTAGGATCACCAAGAATCAGAGATTGTGGATGCACAATGTTAATCCTTTTAGTAGCATTAGGACTAACATCAACTGAGGTTGGGTGGTTATTAATAGTAGAGCAAAAATCATCATCATATGAAGAAGAATAAAAAATACCTGTTCTTGACTGATGTTGAATACCTTCCAACTTAGAGCTTGAAAATTAGGAATTGGCTAGATCAGATGGACTTGGAAATCGTGTGGGAGAATCATTGAAACCCAGAGAATCAACAGATGGAGTAGTTGAGGGAACCGTAGAAACAATATCACTACCAGGAGGAACGGGAACACTACCAGTAGAATTGATATCAGCAGCAACTGAACCACTACCAGCAGAATTGACATTACCAGCAGCACCCTGACCAGTAGAAACAGTAGCATTACCAGCAGAAATAGAAGCATTATCAGCAACTTCAAGGTTCCTGCGTGCTTCAATAGTTTCCTGTCTTAAGAGTTCCTTTGTGTATTTGGAGAATTCAAAACCAAACTTTTCACCATAATCCTTAGCTGCATGTTCTTGGCGTTGAAGCTTCACAAGTTCTTCTACATACCCTAAATCACTTTCAGTTACACCAGAAGAATCCTTATGCTCAGTACCTGAAAAGTGGTTAGTAGGAAAAGAGGGAACAACAATAAGTTGTTCATCACTATCTGAGTCTGAATCATCATCTGAGGAACCAGCAATGTTAGTTGGTGAAACTTGTGGACCTGTAGAATGATTAGATTTGAAACGAGTATAACCTAAATGATCAGTTAAATAGTCAAGATCAAAGTACCATTCATGACCAAATCCCTGAACATTAGGTTTATCTTCCAGAAATCTCAGATTCAGTGTTTCTTCTATCCTCTTGGCAGAAATATTATACACCTTGTACGCCTTACTATGAGCAGAATACCCAATTATATACCCCTCATCAGCTTTCCCTTCAAACTTACCCAAATGATCACTGTTGTTCAATATGGTCACATGACAACCAAAAGGCTTAAGGTAACTAATGGTAGGAATCTTCCTAGACAGAAGTTCATAAGGTGCCTTATTATGAGGACTAGTTATCAAAACCCTGTTCAAAACATAACAGGCAGTGCTGACTGCTTCAGTCCAGAACATGGTAGGTAACTTAGAGTTAGCAAGCATAGATCTTGCTGCTTCAACAAGGGTTCTGTTGTTCCTTTCAGCAACTCTATTTTGTTGAGGAATCCTGGCATTGCTGTAGTCCCTTTTGATCCCCTTAGACACACAGAGTTGTATCAATTTGGCATTTTTGAACTATGTCCTATTGTCACATCTTATGGATTTAATCTTTTTATTCAGCTGGTTTTCAATCAGGGCAATAAAGGTTTGAAGAACCTGAAATGTTTCATCCTTTGTCGCCAAAAAGAATACCCAACAAAACCTGTTGTAGTCATCAGTAACCACCAGACAATAATACTTGTGATCAATGCTGCTGATAGATGTAAGACCAAAGAGGTCTATGTGAAGAAGCTGTAGAGGTTCTGATATTGTGCTGACTGCAATAATGGACTTGTAAGAAGCCTTGTGTTGCTTTTCCTGGTTGCAGGCCACACAATTATGCTCATTAATGAAGACTTTGGAAGGAAGTCCATGGACCAAACCATGTTTTGCCAGCTTGTTGATAGTTTTGAAGTTTACATGAGCCATCCTTCTATGCCATTTGTTAGATTCATCCAAGGATGCTTTTGCCACCAAACAAGCCAAATCTCCTTCAGGCTGGACATCATTAAGATTGAATGTATACAAATTATGTCTCCTTGGAACCTTCAGCACTACTTGAGTGTCATCAAGTATCTGAAAGTCTTTAGAAAGCACAAGACATTCATTATCAGTGAATAGAACACTGTTCTTGTTGTCACAGATTTGTGACACAGAAAATAAATTGAAGTTTCTGAGTTCTTTCACATAATACACATTTTCAAAGTCCAGCTTGGAGGTCCTAATGGTTCCTTTCCCAGTTATCTTGCCATCTCCTCCTCCAAAAGTAACAGTGCCTCCATGTAGAGAAACAAAATCATGCAGTCTTTCTCTGTTCCCTGTCATACTCCTAGAACACCCACTATCAACAATACCTAAATCTTTATTCTTATGAGGATCATCCTACAAGTTAGAAAAATATACAACAACATTAGTATTCATGGAGACCCAAATCATGACTGACTTGGGCCTGCCTTGTGGATCATAGATGAAAAACCTGTAGATTGATGAGATCCTCCATTGTTCTTTGACTCCTTCCCTAAATGTGGTTTGCAGTGTCTCCAAGAGCAACTTGATGAGGGCTTAACAGCAGTATCCCATCTGGACCCCCTTTTATAGAATGGGTCATTATAAACAGGCCAATATCCATTTTGAAAATAAGTGCTTGTAGGTCTGATTAATGGCCTAAGAACATTTCTTCTCCAATATGGTGGAAAGGGTTTATCAGCAGAAACTGGCTTACCAGCAGAAACTGGTTTACCAGCAGCAACTGGGTTACCAGTAGGAACTGGCTTACCAGCAGGAACTGGTCTACCAGTAGGATTGGGTCTGCTAGTCCTCACATGTTTTCCAGTAGGAACAAATGGAGGAATATTATTCACATCATTCCATATTGGTCTGGGCTTCTGTTGGTCAGTACACACACCCATTCGTTTCTCATAATAATCACAGTCTTTAATAAGATGAAATGTACTACCACAAACAAAACATGATTTCTTCTTAAATTATTTGTTCATAACATGAGATGTCTTATTACAAACAAATTTATTAAAACCACAACCAAAATCTAAATTGTTTTTAGCAGAATTAAAAGAACAAGAAATGTTTTTAAAAGAAGTTGTCTTTGAAGTAGATTCAACAGCAGCAACCATTGGGGCAGGGTCAATGGTCTTGGGTGATGTAGACTTGTCACTCGAATCACAACTGGCAAAGTCAGTGGAATAGGTCTCTGAGGTCTTATCACTGAAAGCACAAGAGACAAAGTCATTAGTTTTACTACCAGTTTCAGATAATTCATTAGACTTTTGGCCATAGGTCATATGTGATTCATCAAAGTCTGTGTCTGGGGAGGGTGGCCTAACGATTCCATTAACTGATGAAGAAACTGATTGCATTTCTCCTTCTTTTAAAAACCTAACAGGTTTTCGATACTTTTCTTCCTCAGCATCAGTGACAGGGTCAAAAACACTATAGTCATTAGGGTCATATACATTATCTGGACCTATATAGTCCTTGAAACCCAACCCAAGCTTAGTTTTTACAGACATAGAACTGTTCCATAACTTAGATAGATGCTTAGATTTTTCTTGCCACTCTTTATGTCTAGCCACCTCACTTTCTAACTTAGCCTTTAGATCCTCTTTTTCTAAGTTTACTTTTACATTTTCATTCTCAGTAAATTTTAACAAGTTAGTGGTGTTTTCTAACTCTCTTTCTAGCACCCTAATTTTCTCTTCATAAGCCAATTGATTTTGTTGGTACCAAAACTTTTGTTTTTCCAAAGTTTTAATAGTATTTCTATAGGCTTGTACCTGAATATAGTATTCTTTATATTGGCCTTCAATGTCATCAAATTCCCTTTTAAGGGCATCATATTTATCATTACAACCAAATATACAAGCATTTACCTGAGATGAGATACCCATTAGGCTAAATTCCACTGCAGCATCTCCAGTCTCAACAAGCAATCTAATCTGATGAGAGACACCTTCCTTATTATCAGTCTCATGAGCAGTCCAATCAAGCATTGAATCCATAGACACCAGGGCTTTAGGTTCCTCATGTTCCTTGAGCTTGAATGCAGAGTATCTTTTCTTGCCACTTCCCTTCTTTTCTGGGCATTCCCTAGCAAAGTGACCCAGTTCATTGCATTCATAGCATCTGACCTTCTTCTTGTCAAACCTGGCTGCATCCCTTCCTTGGAAATTGATCTTCCTGCCAGACTTCTTCTCAAACCTGTTGACTTTTACAGAAAGCATAACCATCTGCCACTTTATGTCCAACTCCTCCAAGTCCCACTTATCCACCTGATCAAAATCCTCATAGGCCAGCTGCTGTTGAGGTTCACTATCAGCAACAAATGAATAAAGTACATCTTCCATCACATTACTAGACTTTGAGTGATTTCTAGATCTAGAAGAGGTGTATGTGGTTGCTGCTGATGATGAGGTGGGACTATCAACATATGACATTTTCGTATTAGTACTAGTAGTACTAACAAATGCTGAATTTGCTGAATTTGTTGGAGTGAGAGAATAGTTAGACTGACCCTTGATATCAATTTCAAGAGTTCTGAGCTTATTGTACACGTCATCAAAGCTTAAGTATTCAAGGCCACCCTTTGCCTTGAGAGCGAGGCAAACCTGCCTCCAAGAAGAAGGTAGAGCCCTTAGGAACTTGGTGTTGCAGTCTTCATTGTCTGGTTTTGACAGCATCTGATTAAGGTGGCTCAAGATCTTCTGAAACCTATCATACCCCTTGTGTATGCCTTCTTCTTCAGTAATTTTGAACTCCTGGAAGTCCTGCTTCAACATTGTCTTTCTCATCTTCTTAGATTCGTCGTTACCTCCAAACCTTGCCTTGATAGCCACCCAGATTTATTTTGCATCATCAAGGTGATGAAAATCACCCATTTGGTCATCTGGAAGTGCGTGGAGCAAGCTTGCCCTAGCCTTGGTTTCCCTCTAGACTCCAATATGTTCATCAGCAGACATAGGGGGTAGAATTATTATGTTGCCTTGAGTATCTCTTCCCATCTTCTTTCTACTGTTACCTTTCAGAATAACATTCCAAAGATGGTAATCACTGTTGGTGATCCAGTTTTCCATCTTCATTGCCTAGATCTCATATTCGTCCTTCTTCAGATAAGGAAACTTAGCATTATTGTTTGACATGGTGGTAGTAACAACCTGTTGAATTGCTTGTGTCTTAGTGCTGCTCCCAGGGGTTTCCATATCATCTCCGTTTTGTGACATCGTTATAGAGTTTTAGGGTTTTTAAAAGAAAAGTGATCTTCTTTGAGAGATTCTCACCAGGCCCTGATACCACTTGATGGATCAGTCCTAGATAGATCTTTAGAGCCTTTAAAAAACAGATAGAATACATGTGTAATCACAAGTAAACTATGGAGAACCTCTAATAAACTTATGCTCCCGCGGAATATGAACACAATAGTTAAAGAAGATAATAACAACTAAACTTTGATCCTCTATGGATCTATATTAATTCACTAAGAATGTTTTCAATCACGTACATAACTCATAGCCACAGGTTTCTTTTATACTATAAGAAACCGTAATACAGCTGTTTACAAAAAGCGTAAAAGATATGTATTATCTCTTCCTAATATAACTCATGCATATCCTAACTAATTACTAATAATACGGATACCACTATCCGCAGAAACACTATCAGCAGGAACTGCACTAACAGCAGAAACTGCACTATCAGCAGAAATAATAAAACTAACAGCAGGAACCTTATCAGTAGGAACCGCTCTATACTATTACATTAATTTTAAATAATTCTTAACAACTCTTCTCCTGTGTCTCGTGATTGTAGCCTCAAGGTATCACCACGTTGCTTATTGTTCTCTTGTTCTATTCGAAACACATATGTTTGTATGATTTGATTTTATATCGCCAAAAACCTAATTGTTATCACAAAATACCAAAACCTAATCAGAACTTATGTGTTGAAAATCATTAATAATGTTTCTATTATGTCTAGATAAAAGTAATGTGGTTGTATAAAACGGTATAGGCGCCACATGAGTTCATAAAACAACTTGATTAAATATGTGTCGACTCATATGTTTATTCCTTCTTCTCGACCTAAACTTCCAGCCCTAACTGTTGTTACTAAATCTACTAAAGATCAGACGCTTAATGTGGTTAACAAAAAAACTACAAACCTAGGACTTATATTAACGAGTGGGTTAGGATTTTAGCAAAGGGTTAGTATTGTGATTTTATGGGTGTGAATCCTTGCTGCTGTTGTGGTGTGCATGGTGGTGTCGGTCTATATCTAAAACATAAGGAAACCAGGTAGGCAAGTCAAGGGGCTAGGGTTAGTATATGTGGGGTTGCGTGTGATTCTATGTGGGTTGTATAAGGTCTTATCGATGGGTTGTTAATGTGATTTCATGTGTGGTCTCATGTCGTTACTGTCTCGTTGTGCCTTGTGGTTTGTGTTAGCTGTTTTATGTGTGGGTAGGTCGACTTATTCGTTAACCTAGTGTCGCCCAAATATTGAACCAGATGGGTCAAATTAAAGATGGAACTAGTTATGTATATGTGTAGGTAACATTGGATCATGGCTGGGTATTTATGTAGCGATTGGAGATTTATTTAAAAGGGGCGTGTATATGTTGGTCGAATGTGTGTTTGGGTCTAATCATGCTTTTGAAGTTGTGATATATGCATGAATGTAAAATCAAGTATAATTGTATATAGATTGCATGCATGGTAAATTATGTTCGCATATATATATATATATATATATATATATATATATATATATATATATGTGTGTGTGTGTGTGTGTGTGTGTATGTATATATATATATGTATATATATATATATATATATATATATATATATATATATATATATATATATATATATATATATATATATATATATATATATATATATATATATATATATATATACATACACACACATATCTATATATATATATGTATATATATATACATATATATATATATACATATATATATATATATATATATATAGGGTAGAAAAGTGTAATTTGATAGAAAAGTGAGAAAAATAGTTATAGGGTAGAAATTGAAAACATTTGAAAGTTAAGGATAAAAAAAGAGAAAAAAAGAAAAAAAGGGGAAATCTCACTTTATCAGATAAAAAGCACACGCTCCATTATTTACGGTAGTTACGGTACCAATCAACTTCATTTCCTCCCAATCACCATATCCATCGCCACCATCATCCAACCCCAACCAGCTTTTCCGATCACGTAACCACCATTCTCCAAACCCTAACCACCTTCAAAACCCTAACTACCCTCATTGGCGTCATTATCTCCACCGTCACCGGAGTAGCTGTAACCACCAACAGTGCACACTAGACCATCCGTCGTACACCTGTCACTTTCACATCCACTTTCAAAAAACAATTGCAGCAACTAGAATAAGTCAATGAACATAGGATAAGAAAATTGAAATCGAACCAGGGATATCGAACACATGTAAGTTTTTAATTACAGATTTTTTTTAATTTTTATGCTATTTTAGTGCATCATTGTGAAAACTATAAAATAACTAGTGTTATTGTGAAATGAATGACATTTAATGAATTTGTATTATAAAATTATATTTTAGTGCATCTGTGTAAATAATATGTTATAGCATTTATTTTTATGAATAAGTGCATCAGTATAAACATTATGTAACAAGTGTAGATGATTAGATTATAAGGAATTTAATTTACAACCTATTTTTGTTAGATTAGAGCATCGCGAGATAGATTGATGCGTCCATTGTGAATTATTAGAGCATCGCGTGACATGTTCGTCATCTGTTTGTTTGATTAACACATCAGTAATTAATGTTGTGATATTGTTAGAATGATTAAAGCATCAGGTTACAAAATTAAGGCATCAGGAGTGTAGTTAGTGCATTAAGTGACAAATTTAGGGCATAAAATGTGTGTGATTAGAGCATGAAATGAAAAAGTAAGGGCATCAAGAGTTTATGATTAGGGTATCTCATGAAATGTTAGCACTTCAAGTGTGTATGATTAAAGCATCGTGTGATACATTACGGCATCCATTGAGTATGATTAGAGCATTTGTTTGTTTGATTAGTGCATCAGGGTTTCATGAAATAGCATATGTTTGTATGATTATTGCATTAGGAATAGTTGTTACAACATCTGTTAGTATGATTAGGGTATCACATGACTTGTTATGACATCTGTATGTGTAATTAGTGCATCAAAAATATGTTTAGTGCATCATTGAGTATCATGTTATAAGTTAGGGCACCTTTTGTATGTTTTGTGTATCGATGAACACATTAGGGCATCAATGAGTATGACTAGTGTAGTGCATTGTTAGACATATTAAGGCATCAGTGTGTATGTTTAGTGAATCCATTTGTATTTTTAGTGCATACCTTGGGCATATGTTTGTATGTTTAGTGCATCGCTAAAACATATTAGAGCATCAGGTGAGTATGACTGGAGTATTATTAGTGCATCATCACACATATAAGGCATCTGTGTATGTTTAGTGTATCAGTTTGGATGTTTAGTGCATCGTTGGTCATAGTAGGGCATCCATTTGTATGTTTAATGCATCGTTGGAAATACTTGGGGCATCTGTTTGTATGTTTAGTGTATTCGTTTGCATGTTTATTGTTTAGTGCATCGTTGGTTATAGTAAGGCATCTATTTGTATGTTTAGTGCATCCTTGGAAATACTTGGGCATCTGTTTGAATGTTTATAGCATACACGTATACAAGCTCATGCGTCTTAGTGACAGTGATTTCCCACAAAAATTTTTGTTTAATTTAGTTAGACGGTAGCCTATTTTCAAGTCATTTACTGAACTTCATGTCTTTGGGTTTGGGCTGCACGTTCTCAGTGGTTCATCTTTTATTGGTTGCTTTCTCCTTTTGTGATTTGGAAATTTCAATGAACATTTGCATGTTTAAGGAGTTTTCAGTTTCATGTGTTTAAGATCTAAGGGACCCGTTTTCATCACCTGCACTAATTACATGTTTTGACCCGTGACCCGTTCCCGTTCCCCGTTTCTGCCACGGATTTAATATGGATATACATTATACAATATGCGTAATCTAATTTGATCTGTTTTGCAGGAATATTGTGTTAGGAAGATCGGCCTTGTTGAAGTATTAGCAATGCTTGGTGCGTTTGGAATGCTCTTTAGTGTGATTCAGATGTATCCTTTTCTAGATGATAGTTTTTAGTCTAAACTACTATCTATATATCCATTTCCATAACAAAGAAGAGTTATGAGAGGTGTCCATCAGCCCATAAGCCTGCAAAATTGTCTTAGAAGATGTTTGGATTAGCTTGTTTTGTTGTGTCACAAGCTTATTTAAACTTGGAAAAACTATGAGCTCAAGTTGATAAGTTCGTAAGGTACTTTAAACTGACCTTATTGGTTTTTTTAAATTTCGAGTCATCCATAAGCCTGCAAAATAGGCTAATCCAAACAGCCCCTTAGTAGTTCTAGTTTTAGGAAATAGGAAGTAAATATAGTGTCTAAGGGGGTGTTTGGCATGGTGATTATCTGATATAG
The DNA here is from genome assembly GCA_019973895.1 of Chrysanthemum seticuspe. Taxonomy (NCBI): domain Eukaryota; kingdom Viridiplantae; phylum Streptophyta; class Magnoliopsida; order Asterales; family Asteraceae; genus Chrysanthemum; species Chrysanthemum seticuspe. Next base: position 90,157,227 of record BPTQ01000008.1, read on the forward strand.
AATCAGATAATCGGTTTTAACAAGACTGGTTGTAGTTGATAGTTTTTGTACTTGCTTTTGAATCTGTGATAATCAGACATTGCAGCCACCCGTGAACTTACTTTTTGACCCTCAAAAACAGATAATCAGAATCAGTAATAGTCGACACAAACACCAGAAACTGATTATCTGCTGCTGCAGTGAGTTTGGTATAGTATTTTTAGTTTTATTAAATAAATATGATTTCTAACGAAGTGTTTGGCATGGTGATTATCTGATATAGAATCAGATAATTGGTTTTAACAAGACTAATATATAGGTTGAAATTTCTGATTATCTTTAGCAGTTCTGTTAATTCCGCCGAACGACGCACCACACAAATTAATTTGTGTTGGTGCATTAAGCCATTAATTATGCTTTTGCAACCTCTTTATTACCTTCTTATGTTGAGGGTGTATCTCAAAACAGATTTAGGTAGGTTGTTGGTCATCCTATACCTTTTTATGCTGGAAAGTGAACTTTTTTTGTGATTCTTATGTTTGAAATGAATGACATGATTCTGTTTTTGGTTCAATGAAATTAAATTTCACATGATTGCCTCAGGTTGAAGCAACAAATGGATTCTGTCTGAGGTCATGTATCTATGATTTTCTTAATTTCATTTTGTTTTGGTTGGTGTCACCTAGTTAGTGGATCTTTTTGCAGGTTGCATTTTGGAAATCTTGAGTAGTTCTTTAAAACGGCTAATGGTAGTTAAAAGAAGGAATATCAAAGCCTTGATGTAGAAAATTGTTCCTGGGATATGACCGGGCTCTAACTTTTGCATCTCAATCACATCAAGGTGCTTTTCTTATGCTAGCATAATTAGTGAATCAATGAGTATATTTAGTGCATCGTTTGAAATATTAAGGCATCAACATATATGTTTAGGCATTCAAAATTGTTCTTGGCTAATGGTAGTTAAGTATAATTACTTGTAAGATTCTAGAAATTGTCTTCTTATTAGATTTTTGAAAAGCCAGTTGTCTAATTGAGTGGTAGTTGGTACTTACTACCCCGTTGTTGAGTTTTGCGAGTATTTTTAAAAATTGTACATTTTTTTCTAGAGATGTGATTCTTTTTGTATTTTACGTTGTTGTAATCCCTGAGATTCAGACCACTAAACTAGCAAGGCGAGTAACTTTTGCAGACGTTTCTCCAACTGCCAACGAGCAGGTCCTTTCGAGTCCTATCTATATAGGTGTTCTACATGTTCAGCTTATTTGACTTGTTCCTCCTTTACTATATACAGTGGTTCTTACATTTGTTTATAGTAGGACTATTACCGCATAGCTATACTTTGTTATATGCAATGGTTCTACGAGGTTGAAAGCTCGTCATCTCAGATTTTTCGTGTTTAGTTGCATTGAATCATGGAGTAAGAATAACCATAGTTTCAGTTGGGGGCGACATATGTTGTATTATCAGGTAAGTCGCTAACAATTTTGATGAGTAAATCTGTCATTTTTCTTAATTTTATTTTCAATTACATTTACGATTTGAAACACGTTTTTTGTTTTTGTATTTACATTTGTTTTGTTTTGTTTTTTTTTTTTTTGCCATTTTTTAGGAACGTTGCCAGTAACAAATTTACTCGTTGGATGACTAGTCGACAAAACAATATATTGGACCTGTTATATTTTAAAGAGAGTATGAAATAATCGCAAAAATGAGGCTGTGTTTTATTCCTATCATGTTTGTGTAGAAAATACCACACACCTTGGTAAAGAATATGTTCCTAGTCAAGTCTCAAAAAATCACAATGACTCAAAACCACCAAAACAGCAGATAATTGTTGAACCAGTGGCGCCTAGCGAACTAGATGCACCTGTCAAAAGACAAGGCGATAGTGTCTCTATGTAAAATGTGGAAAATCAAGGTGCACTTTTATTTGTTTTAGTAATTTAAAAGCTGATGAATTTTAAGGAACACTCAGATTTCGTGGTTACATCCAAAAGATCGACGCTTGACGAATGCAAACCGCTTGTTGGGATCAGATTGTTTTCTCAGTTGCTCATTCAGTCTTTAATATGCAGAAAATATATGAATCACTAAGAGTGTCACAACTTCAATAACTCGACATCTATTCAAGAGATGTTTAGAGACAGTTGTATTTTGTAATATGACCTTTTTTGAGTTAATAATAATCTACAGTTTTATGGATGCTTTTGTATTATGGATGAAAATTTATATGCACGTAAGTTGAGTTCCTAGAAGACGTATAAATTTTAACAAGTTGCATAAATTTAATACCAAATATTGTCAAATATAGATTGTCCGGTGTATTATTTTTATGGTGGCACATATGAAGTAGATTAGAATGGACTAGAACAAAAATTTTGAAACATTTTTTAACGAAACGAAACAATATAGTACAGTTTCGTTATTGATTTAAAACTAGTTTGACCCATATCAGACTTGAACCAAACTCGGTGTTATTTTCTAGCCTAATACATATAATTCCTAAACCATGTCATTTTATTTCAAAATGATAGAACACCAGGTTTTGAACGACGAAACCGAAAGTGAACCATAATGGGACAATAGCAGGACCCAAACGAAAATCTTCATATCATCAACCGAGAGTTGGACCGCACCTACTAATTCGGATCCAATCTCTTCTCAGTTAGGCTTTCCAATTTCAATAGTTTGGACTGAAATTTCCACAATCATTTACACTAAAGTTTGGAGAGTCAAATTTCTAAGAACATGTTCATAAACGATTAAATTCATGACGTTGTAACGATATTGACAAGCTTATGTAAATCACTTGAACACAAGCGATGCAAGCAACTTTTATTCAGATTGCAAATCCAGTAGAACACTGAATAAAATTTGTACAAAAGCTAGGTTGCAAGCAAAATATCATGAGCAAACAAGTAATTACATTTTTTCCTTTTAACTGATATAAGCAATTGTTTGTAACAGTTATAAGCGGCATCAATCAAAACTGCAACTCCTATATGAGCAAGAGCTCCATACACATCTTCACTCTCCCATGTCTCAAGCCATGTTGGCATAGTATAAATCTTCTGTGGTGTCGGAGTTGATTTATTACCATCATTTATTGATAAAGGATTCTTGTTCCCCTCGCCTTTCTCAGCCATACTCTTTGTATCAAGATTCAAATTTGCAACATTTTCAGATGGTGGGTTAGAGATACAACAACAAGTCAATGATGAAAATAGGTGCATCGTAGTATGAATTTAATGCATCACATATATAAAATATCATTTAAGCATTTTATAAAACATACAAAAGCCCGTTCCACTAAAAAAATGACCAAAACAAATAGATAAACAATTGATGCATCAAAGTGTAAAAATCAGTACATCACAGTTATGAAATTTTATTTAGGCATTTTATCAAACACCTTGTAATAAAACTCTTCAATTGACAACAAATTTCAAATATCAAACAAATCCAAACAAACTAACAAATAACATACATATTCAATTAGGAAAAATAGAACAAAATACTAAAAATATAGCAATAAAAACTTCAATTGCCACCAAATATCAAAAAACAAAACCATAACTCATAAAATAAAAGATAAAACTCACTTGGATTCAATATAATAACGAAGATTTTACTGCATCACGGTACATCAACATTTTATTAAATCCTTCAACATGTAAATAATGAACAATTGGTGCATCATAGTTTGAAATTAATGAAGCAAAATTATAAAATATGATTTAGACATTTTATCAAACACATTGTGTGCAGTTTTGGTAAACACGTTTTCCAAGCTTTTTTTTAATCAATTTTGTTTAAAATTACTAATCAATATAGTCAATCATATCACAAAAGACTCGTAAATCGATACATCAAACATGATTAGCGAAGAAAATTAAAAAAAAACATAACTCTAACTCATAGTCAATAGTAATCGGTACAGATTAACAGTAACAACCATGTATTTAAGCTTTATATTTGATTTTATATAGCAAAACGAACAAAATTAAAATCAAACTAAGATATAAAACTTACTTTTATCTCTGATTTGAACAATTATGATGTGAGAATTGAATACACGTGATAATAATCTGTGTTCATTGTGTTAATTGGTTGGAGACAAAATCAGAGATAGAAAGGGGAAGAACAATGGAGCATAGTTTCAGAGAAAAAAGAAAGACGACAAATGAAAAGAAATAGACATTTTATATGGTGAGAATGAAATGGTTTGGAAGTTACAAAAATAACCCCTGAAAAGATAAAGAAATGACAAACCTACCCTGTAGTTGGGCGGGAAAAAAAGGAGGAGAAAGGAGTGAGATCCAATGGTTGAGATCACTTCTCCCACTTTTTTCTTGAGATCAACTTTTTAAATGATCCAATCTATATATATATATATATATATATATATATATATATATATATATATATATATATATATATATATATACACACACACACACACTATTATATAAAACATTTGGGACATGCTATTAATAGAAGGCTTAAAAATTCAGATTTAACAAATTACTTATAATGGAAATACTTGTAATTATTTTACTATTAAATATTTACTACTTGTAACAACCCAATAATTGTAAAAGGCATTTACACCCAATTATCACAGATTAAATAAGAACTTGTAACAGCCCATTGTTACTCTTTCCAAACTTAAATTCAGACACCTAACCTACTCCCGAGCCTGCCATATATTAAACCTGATTACCACAAACAACATACATTTACAAAAAAAAGTATCAATCCATAGGATCCTAAATCCGCTCTACTCACTCTTTCTCTAAATTCAAACATCACTTGGTGATTTCGTTTCGACCTCAGTTATGAACCGAAAGTCCACTGAGATTTATCCTAAAACCACAACCCATATTAGTTTCAAACAAGACTCAAACGCACAAAAATAACAAGATCTTAGTTTTTCTCTTTTAATTAATCACATGCACTTTCTTATAACAGACGGTTAAGAGAAATTCATCATAGATCTTTTTCGAAACATTATATCTTTTTAAATATTCGAAAGCTAAAAAGAAAGAACAAGACCAAAATGTTTCATTCTTCCTTTCGTTCGGTTGAATCAAGAACAAAAAAAAGCCCAACCCGAGACCATTACACAATCTTGAAGATGAACCTCTCTGATCTTTATCTGCTTCGAATAACAAAAGAAAATATAAAGGGTTTGTGTGTTTAACTTTTTAGCCATAAAGATATATATTAAAGAACGAGGGAATCTTGTTTTTGTTTTCAAAAAGTATTTGTGGTTCTATTATTCATGATAGTAAAGAAAGAAGAAACATTAACCATAGACTTTGTGTTTGTTTTTTGTGGATACCATATATATTCTTTCAGATCTCTACGTTTTTGGTGAAAAAAAAATTATGATTGTTTGTTGTGGTTGCGTGAGTTTGTGAGAGTGTTATTAGGGTAACATTAGAGTAGTGAACTTTTAGATTGTGCAAAAAATTATGGACTTAATATTTCGATTCGGATTTTGGGATGGACATTCTTTGGGCTGATACATCCAAAATCTTTTTTGGGTTGGTAAAAACAAAAAAAGAATAACTTTGTTTTTAAAAATTTTAGTTAACTAACTTTAAATAAGGGACGGATTTTTGTAAAAAACTTTTGTCTTAAGTTGTTGTTTGAATTCACTTGAAAGTGTTAGTAAATTTTTTTTGGAACATTGTGTTACTTCAAACGGTTGCATTAATGAATATTAATCTTGTTGTTAAAAGAGTTGTAAAAAAAATATGTCGGTCATCTTATTGTGTCTAAAAGGTCGCTTGTAGGATGCAGGAGAGAGAAAGTTGAGGTGCCAAGAAAATTGACGTTCGCTGAGGGTCGTTGTTGTGGGTAGCCTTAAGGGTAGTCCCTCTGCCGACCGAGTCGCCACCACTGCAAATAGTCGGTCACCCAAGGTTAGTAGGCACCAAAATTTGCAACGCCTTCGTCCCCTCGACCAATTGTGTAATCCGCAAAATGCCAAAATAAATGAAAATGTAGGGGATATATATAGTGTAAAATGAAAAACATTTGTTCCTACAAAAATAGTCACTGGGTACCCGCCGCCGCATTGCGCGGGTATCCTTCTAGTATATATATATATATATATATATATATATATATATATATATATATATATATATATATACTAGCCGAATACCCGCGCCTAGCAGCGGCGGTGTCGTGTTTTCAATTAAATTTGGCGCGAATAATTTTTTCGGCCAAACTATATATGTGGCATTACAAAATTCGTTTCGAAGAATGTTTTTTTATGACACAGTTGCATAGTGACATCACGGTGTATTTCGAAACAAAACCCAGTAGCGACAATATGTGTAGTTAAGAGCATGGTTCTAAAGGCGCCCCATGGCGGTGCCAAGGTGCCGCTAAGGCGTGAGGCGTGACCTCCACGTTATGAAATAGATCAAGGCGTTGACTTTTGACGTGACGTGAGACAAGGCGGAAAAAATGCTTTAAGACGTGAGTCGTGGCGAGTTTTTTTTATTCTAACTCTGGTTTTTTAAAATTTATTTAGTTTTGTATTTATTTTTTGTGTTATTTGATTTGTGTTATGAGTGAGGAAAAAAATAAAGTGGTAGTGGTGGACCCCAAATGAAGAGGCTGAGGTTTGTTATGAGTGATGAGAGGGTTTGTTGCGGTTAGTTGTGAAAAAATGAGATGCTGATGTGACGCTGAGGTGACACGACGACGAGCCTTAGGCTCGTTTTGACACCTAGTGCTCTTATAGTATACTGTAACACGTATTTGCCATAGTTGTTAAGTTTTATTGTTTTCTACTGACAAGTCTATTTTATTTATTGTTGTCTATTGTCGCATAGCAAAGGTGATTATAATTTTATTCTTATCATAGTTTCAACTTCATATTTGCCTCAAAAGTCAACCATATTTATTTGTCATTTTCTTTTAAGCGATATCATATTTTGTTTCCGTCTAAAGTGTGTGTCCCAGTCACTTAACCCTTGAAATAGTTTCAATTATCGCTTTCATCGATAAATGAACTTAATAATCGTTTCCAATGACAATTTAACCTTCTCGAGATTCCAAATTAGTTTATCTACTTTGTCAAGTCCAAATTTTCACACAATCTCCGAACAAGTAATGAATAGGAGCTAGTTTTTTAAATTAAAGTTGTACTATTTAACCTTTTCACCTTTTCACGTATCTATCTATGTCATGGAATCTATAAAAATAAAATAGTGAAAAGAAAAACTTGAACATTGGAGGAGGCAGAAACATCTAACTTGTTGATTTGAAAATCTAAAGTTCAAGTTATTCTAGATCTTGAATGAACTCTTCAAAAGTTAACCCATCCTTAGACTTTTGCAAATTACCACCAAAAGATATGCTAATAGAAAGAGTGAAAGTAAGCATTTTATAAAATAAAGATAGAGTAGCTAAAATTGAGCATTTGGTATGTTAAATTTTTTTTAGTACGTAAATGATCTCTCCTCAAAACATAATTAAACATTTGTCAATTTTCACATAAAGTTCACGATCAATTTGTTTTGTTTAACACGGCATGGTCTACTTCTAAAAATATTTGATATAAATGCATTGTTTAAAGTAAACAAATCCAAACAAAATACTAAGTTATCCTAAATAAATGTGTTGGTCAAAAGCTTTCAAAAATGTGTTAAAAAAAAGGGGCTTTAAAAAATCTAAACCATCTAAAATATGACAGTCTTAAATAAAGAAGGATTTGATTAAAAAATATACGCATTACAACAAAAATTATGAAATTATCTGAATATAAATGTGCAGGTTAAAAGCTTGTTAATGTGTTTATAAACTTTTGTAGCTAGAACGTATAAAGATATGTATACAAATTGTAAAACTAAAATGATGGAAGATGATTGGTGCTTGGTTGAGGGAGAAAAAGATGGTTCACCCACAAAAGTTGCCCTACTCTGTTGAGCTGCACATTCAGATAAAGTGTTGCTAGCTTCGATTAAAGTCACAGGTGTATTACCAGGTAGAGTAGCTGTAGCTCCTTGAGCCTCATGTGACAATCGTTCTATGACAATCTCAAAAACTTGAGAGTATAACTATTAGATATATGACTTCACAATCAAAAGTCAAGGGTGGTTGAGGTAAAGTTGTTGAACCAACGTATCTATCTATGTATCCATTTTGCAATTGAAACTTTAAAAACACATCCAATCCTAACAATTAAGAATTGTATAATACATCATGGTACTAAAAAAAAAAGAACTGTATAATATATAAAATAGCATCTAACTGTGGCAATTTAAATCACAAGCAAATTAAAATATTTTTAATGATATAGACACAAAAATGATCAGTGGGATTCATGTCTCTATTCGTTCAAACAAAAATAGGCCCAAACTATGTTAAAATGATTTGTCAAGAAGGTGAGAGTCGGAGAACCCACGGCCAACAGCACCATCCTGAAATCAAGCTAAAAATGTATCTTAACATTTCAAAAAAAAATTGATCATCATTGCCTCAAAAGTGAAGTGGACTTAAAAAAGAACCAAAAACTACTTTTGCAAATATAGACCAAACAAAAAACTCAGGGAGACACCATTGTTGTCAAATACTACAGTATATTTTTCTAAGCCAAAGTCACTATAGCTCAAAAAAGCAAACAAACCACCACTGAAACCATTTAAACAAAAGTAAAACCACTTAGCTCAAAACACCAAAAACCTTTGAATGTTACCAAGAAAACAGCATAGAAAAGTTAGATAAAAAAAATCAGCCTCAAAGAATAACAAATCCAGTTATGTGGCTAGATACCGACCAAAACCACCACCGAAATCACAAGATCTACAAACAAACCACCAAATCTACCACCCAAACCACACACCCGAAACCATAAAACAAAGCAAAGCTCTTGCTATATTCGGCAGAGATGGTGGATGTGCCAGACGATGGTGGTGAGTAACACAAACACCAAGACCCGAGAGACAACGAACAAACACACGGAAACTACTTCTATCTCATAAATAAAAATAGTAACCAAAATATATCTTTAGTTACCACTAACCACAAACCTCGACAACCAAAACCACCACGAAGCAAAACATTACCTCAAACGCCCTGATATAGAAAAACCAACCAAGCCACAATCCTACACATACACAAACCTCGACAACCAAAACCACCACCAAAAATATCAGATCTAGACAGATCCGGCTATGTTTTCAGGTATAGAAAAACCAAAACCAACCAAGCCACAATCCTACACATACACACTCATTAGATACAGTCAAAACACCACCAAAACCAAACACCACCGAAAACACTGAATTACAATGAATCTACCAGAACTCAAACACCACCAGTTTTAGAAAAATCTGGTGGTGCTGGTGGCTGATTCAGATTGATAGTAGTAGCGGTGTCTGGTGGCGGTGCTCGGCACATACTGATCTGGACCATCTGGTGTTGTATGAGTTTTTCTTTGAGAGAGAGAGAAAAGAAAGAAAAGTAAATTTGTACTGCGTGTATTTTTGTGTGTGTGCTTTGTTGTTTTTTTATGATTAAGTTTGGGTGGCTCACAATTGCTTCGGGATTAGGTATGATTTTAGGTAAGGGATATGCATGTGAGTATAAATTTGAGGCTCGGGTGGCTGAATCTTAAATTTAGGTTCGGAGTGAGGTTCGGTTTTAGGTTGTGTTTATTGCTCCATTTAAGGGAGTATAGATATATATATATATATATATTCATATATATATATAAAACAGGATGCACATGATGTCAGTAATTACTCGAAACGCCACGTAATGCCACGTCATTGCCACGTTTTACCCAGTCAATGCCACGTTGGCAGTGTGTTAATCTGTTATGCATGTTAGATTTTAATACAAAAAATGTACACTGGTGAGGTTCGAACCTGCATTTTTTTTATAATGTTTAAACGCCTCAAGTAACCAAACCAATTAGGCTAATGAATCTCTTGGTTTCATATTCCAAATCATAATCTATATACACGACTGTTTTTGTAATGGTATAAATGTTTCTTACTTTTTTGATTATATTTATCTCTTTAATTATATGAGGATATATTAGGAAAATATATATTGTGATATATTATAGGCTTATATTTAGGGCGTGTTAACAAGTTGTTTATATGTATGATTCTATAAAATTTTATCCTAATCTTTAAGCTATATATGCATCCACAAAGACGTTTAGGAGTTTGAATTGTTTGATTATTATATATCTATGATTCATATTGTTTATATTGTTTGAATTGTTTTGTATTATTTTGATGTTTTGAAGGTTGTGCACGATATTCAGAATGTATGTTGCAGCCACAAAAACGTTTAGGATATTTAAAAGGTGTGTTTCTTATTATTTGTTAGGAATTAGAAAATTCCATAGTGAAGAGTCGGTCACCCCTAATATTATCTAGCATAAGTTAGCTCGTAGACATATCGTTATTTACGTTATTTAGTAGTTTATTTATTAGTTTGTAGCGTAGTATAGCTTAGTGCATCACCGTGGAGGAAGGACGGGTCTTTACCCACTGTATACCTGATCCACAGGCCGATAGGAGGTCGTATTTCTTGTAACTATAAATACCCCTTCCATCCATGGAAGGGGTGGTGCTTTTCAATCTAATATTCTACATTTTGTGAAGTAACTCTCTACCAAGAACACCCAACTCTCTAACTTTCTCTCTCTAATGGCTAACATGTATTTTGATCTCCCAAGACCACCCGAATCATCAAACACATAAAAATAATGATCCTACAATTGGTACCAGAGCTAAGGTTGTTGTGATTTGATGATTTTTTTGGTTTTGATACTTGTTTGTTACTGTTGGTGTGCATTTGTGTGGTCGGTATTTTATGGGTAAACTGTTCTAGTATCCTCTTTTGGTTTAAAACAAAAAGTCATCTTGTCATGATAAAATCTGTCTTGTGTCACTTGCTGTCCAAACATCTCTTATATTATCTTTGTGACTCGTTTGTTTACCAACTGAGAATATTGTCATATTCTGGTCAAAAGTCCTTGTCTCTTGTTACAAGTCCAAACAGATACAAGCATGGTTTTATGGGTCAAAATGGGTCAAAAAGTTGCAACTTTATGATAAGTTTTCTGGGTAAGTATGAAGATGGTCGGAAATGTAGTCGGAAAACTCATCGGAAATCATAAAAATCTTGCTAGCGACTTAGACACAAAACTGTCCTGATTCATTGTATTGTCTTAGCGAGTTGTAATGATGCTAGCGACTTGCTATTTAGCAGGTTAGCGATTTGTTTTGTAAAACTTTAAAGACCTAGCGACTTGTTATTTAACAAGTCGTAGCGAGTTGCTTAGCGACTTGGCTAGCAACTTGGCTAGCGACTTGGCTAGCGAGTTGGCTAGCGAGTTGGCTAGCGAGTTGGCTCAAGACCATTGTCACTAGCACTTGACAGTTAAGAAGAGAAGATGAAGAAGATGGAAAAGTTAATGACTCAAGACCACGACCACAACATAATACCAACCCCATCAGTCTCGACCTCAGGCTCACACCATCATAGGTCCATGTACATCAACAAATGTAAATGTAATTCAAAACAGGTCCAATTCCAACACCATCAACAAATCCAACCTATACTACCTCATCTCAAATCTCTTCCAACTTCAACATATCCCATCTCCAAAAACATCCAAGACTCGAAACATAAGTAAGAAAATGATTTCAAGATCTCAGTCAATGTTTTTTTTCGTGTTAATCAAAGTAAGAACAAGACTTGAAGGTCTTTAGTCACGAAAAACAATTTAAACCATCATCGATCTATGTTTCTGAAGCTTTGCTTCTTTTATATTCGAAATTAAAAGAAATGGAAAAATAACTAACAAGTTATCTCCAAATTTTTGATTCGGTGTATACAAAAACAGAAACACAATCATAAGGGTACAATGTAAACCTACCTAATCATGGCTTGCACACCCTACATCGTTCATGTTATACTCGTTTCTAAACCATCCCTGTGGTTAAGTCGAATAGTTCCTCAACGCCATCCCTGTGGCTAGGTCCTTGATCAGAGTTTGTGTTGCACACGAGATCTTATGATTTAATGCTTGAGGAAGATGGCTATGTGATGTTTGAGATGTGTTTGTTGGCAGATTTGGATTAATGAGACTCGTATGTTATTCCTCTGTTCTTGTGAGATAATTATTGTGGCTGGAGGATTATTAGAGGGGTATGATTAGGGTTTGGTGACTAGATGTGAGAACATTTTTATGAAGGGGGCGGATAGTATGAGAAAAATTAGGGTATCATGTGTGATAATGTATGTATTATATACTATCATAAATTATTAGGGTTGTAGGGTCTTAGATAATTTGGATCAGATGGTGAGATGGGCCGTGACAATATATGTGGTATTTGGGCTTCAAGATTAATCTTTACTCATTTGGACCAAGTGGCACACAAGGGGGATTTCAGACTTGAGCTACTTGTGGCTTCTAATATCCGAGAGCGGGTATTACTTTGACATGAGCTTTTTAAAACCATGTGCCAATATTAAGATAATATTATGTGATCTTGAGTTGGCGTGGACCATATATTGGAGTGTATTAATGGGATTGGGTAAAACTCTATCATCAATGGGCCATATACCAATTTTTTTGATGTCACGAGTTCATGTGCCGTTAATTGTTGACGAAAGATTGTAACGCATTGCCTTAACTCACAAAAAATTGGTATCGAATATTCTGTTGAAAGAGCTAATAACCATTTGATGATGAGGTGATTTGAGTCGTGACTTAATTATGAGATTTGCTATCTTGACGAGTTATGCGGGTTGACACTCTGAATATATACATTTTCACTTAATATATTATGTCACGGTTTGGAATGTTTATTGGAGAAGGTTGACTATGGAGATGTTTGTACGGTATTTCTTATTTGGGTTTGAAGTGAAGTCTTTCGGGCGCGTTTACTTATTTTCGTCTTCTTTCTTTCTACCCTTCCGCGAAGATGACTTGTTTGGGCATTTAAAGAATGTGATAAAGACTTGGCTATTTAATTACGGTTGTGATTCTTTCTTGCTTAACCCACAACGTAACTATCACTTCGGTGTCTCACTCAGTTGAGAATGTCAAGAGGTTTTGTACATTGGGTACACCGTTTCTTTTTCACGAGGATTAGTACAAGTTTAAGTAACAAATCTGGGGAAGTTCACTTCATGATCAAGTTTGGCATATCGGGTTTACTTCACCATGTTGTCATTGCTATTGCCGACATAAGCGTGAATGATGTGTTTACCAAAGTGTTTATTGGATGGTTGATGATGTTGTTGATGTTGAATAATGGACCGTTGATGAACCACTGCATGTTCCCCTAAAACAGATATTCACTGAAACCAAAGTCGTCATAACACATTCAAGCTGACATTTTTTACGGTTTTGTCTTGATTTTGTAAAATCCCGCGAAAGAACCTATTTCTCGGTTTAAATCATAGACTTGTAAAATCCCGTGACTATGGAAACATCCTGGTAATAGTAAAGTGCATTTCCGGATCTATCTTACGGTTTATTCTTGGTTTTGTAAAATCCCGTGAAAGAAACTATTTCTCGGTTTAAACCATAGAATTGTAAAATCCCGTATTGATGTAACCATCCTGGAGAAAGGAAAATGTGTTTCGGGATCTTATTTGATGCTGGTGCTACGGTTTCTGCTTCAAAGAAAGGATAAAAGGGTGTACTTCATGAATTGGATGTGTGTTTGGATTTTCGTCATGGCGGTTTGGTTACTTCAAAGTTTTACGGGGTTATGCTTATTAAACCATGGTCGGGATGAAACCATTATCAGAGTTCACTTAAAACGTTAAAGGAAGCTAGAATTGAGCATTTAACTAGAAGATGTGACAACGGAGTTAATTCAATATTATTTATTTGAGGTTGAAGTGAATTATCACGGGCAAGTGTACTTAGTATCTAAAGATATCGGGGATGGATGGATGAAGATTCTTCGAGATCCTTGTTCGAGCTTATTATCAAAAATGAAGACTTGGAAATCTAGTTATTGTTGGGTGTCTTTTACCTTTTCTTTTACCACTTGGGGGAATTGGGCTCTTATCACCTCAAAATAACTATCACTTTAAGGAGTTACGTTGTAGTGCTCAGTGTCACATTCAATTGTGGACTTTCAAGAGGTAAAGTACGTCTATTACTTGATGGTTGGTTGGTTGAAGAGTATAGAGTACTTAAGAGATTCAATGGAGCATGAATTCTCAGCACCGCTCTTTGTTACATATGTGCAAGTTTAAGTCACGAGTTCGGGTTAGTTTACTTCAGGGTCAAATTCATCATATTGGGATTTCTCCATCAGCTGTCACTACAAAGAGCCTACTGAATGATAATGGGATGATTACATGTTTTGCTAGGAGAGCAGAAAAGAGAGAGTTTATGACGTCTGTTCACATCAGTTCAGGCCTCGTACTCTAAAGAAAAGAAAAGTGTACGTCTCGGTTCGCTTTATCTTTGAAAGAAGAGAAATCTTCTCATGATGTATGAACACATCAGTTCATGCCTCGTACTCAAAAGAAAAGAAAAGTGTACGCCTCAGTGCGCTTTATCTTCTGAAGAAGAGAAATCTTCTTATTATGACCATTCTCATCAACATGCTTCATACTTTTTCCATGTGCTTCAGTCATCAAGTGAACCGGGCTACCATTGATTGTTTTCTTATTCAACTTGCTCTACTATAAGGACGATGGCGACATCATGTGCTAATTTTGTGAGGGAGAAGTGTGAATAGAATACATTTGGATGATTTCACTTATTTAGTCAAGAATGGCAACTTCGTCTGCAATTCTTGAGGGGGAGAAGAAGTATGATAATTCTGCATGGTTGATTGTTATCTAAGAATAAATGGTCAAACGGCTCCTAACTCATGTAAGAACCGAGCTTCTTCTTATCGGGTCATCTTTACATGGAGTTTCTTCTAAGAGTCGTTGGTTGACATCTTCACTCAGATTGAAGAGTTTATCGACAAAGTGCTTCCTGTTAATGCTTCACGTATACATCAACATGATGATTCCGAACAATCTCTCTGTTCTTGTTTGATGTGATTGGTAGTTTGGTGTTACCATCTTGTGTGTTCGTTGCGGCCTGATTGTTGATTTCCTTGATGAACATCTTTCTGTTCTTGTTTGATTGGGAAGGATTTTAGTTAAGGGGATTTGCAAGATGTAAGTTAATTGGGATGCTTTTTGTAACACCCCCAAAATACCGCAGCGGAAGACTGTGTCAATGGGGTGCTACTTCATAATACAAAGTACAAGGTATAGAAAACGACCTCTAAATGAGACGTTTTGAAAAGTTACCATTCGATTAATAAGAACAGAGTTACAACATAAGTTCTGAAGTACAATACATAAGTGTTTTTAAAACATATCGAATGGTAATAATAAAAGCCTATACAAAATTTTTGTGAATACATAACATGAAGTCTTGAATACAACATTGAGACAAGAATAATTAGCTTACCATTGAAAAGTTTTGCAGAGTAAATCTCCAGCAAAAGATATGGAACATGAAACATAATACTTCATCGTGGGGTAACTGTGTCAGAAGGCGACGCCATAAAACCCCCACAATGTTTTTCGTAGGGTTAATTGAATGTAGAACGTTTAGGGGAATTGATTTTAGGAAGGGTTAGTTTGTTCTTGTCTTTCTACAAGTAGTTCCTTTAGTTGTTAGTCCGGCGTTGCTTGTGTGTTCTACCATTGTGGTTTGATGGTTAGTGTAGTTTGTTCTTGTCTCTCTAACAAGCCTTAGTAGTACAACTACATATGCACTTCGTAATTGTCCTTCGTGAAACAGCTATTTGAGAAG